>BRZM01000130.1:285905-463129 GCA_033238685.1 Lates japonicus | reverse complement strand
TGAAGGTCACCAGTAGCCCTGTTTTTGGTTCCCTTGTTTCAGTGAGGTAAACTTTATCTGTGTGGCTGGGCCTTGGCATTTACTTTCTTTATTCCCTTATTCTCCAGTTCCTTGATTTGCAAGTTACTCTTGTTTATTTAGACATCTTGTTTATTTATTGTTAAGTAAAAGGTTGTGACACAGACCAAAGAGAGAGAATCGACCCTCTGTTCTGTCCATTTTCAACACACATGCAAACATGTGGACAGACATGCAGGTTTGTATTAAAAACAAGGATACAACTGAAGACTCAGTTTACCGCTCTTCTTGCTCCAAAACAGAGAAAACAACAGCCTTGGCCAAGTTTGACAGTAAGGTTTATTGAATGAACAACCATGCTGACTGAATACGTCCACGATCACATCACAAACCCAGAATATCTCCGTCAGGGCCGCCATCGTAGCTCGAGGTTTGAAGCGAGTTGAGATTCAGTTCACGAGCAGCGTTTTTTTTTCTTCCCCCCCAACAATTCGACCTCAACTTCCAAAATCACTTCTTGAGACACGAGTGGAATGAAACGCAACAGAATATGGATGAGCTCAAACTGTCTGACTTCTTTCTTTCTATCAGCGTCCCTGTAGCAGAGGCAGTTAATTTTCGTCTTCGCCGTGATGAATACTCTTGTCTGTGACCTTTAGACTGGTGTTCGACAGTCGTGTATTGTGTCTAGTTATTAGCTCAGTGAGCTTTCGCAGTCTAGAAGTCATTCAAATTCAAAAACAGACAGTACTCATTTTCCTCTTGACATGAATGTGTGTGTATGTGCGTGTATATGTGTGTATTGTAAGTTGTAGTACCCTTTAACCCATCTTCTCCATCTCTACTATATTTCTATCTTTTACCATTTCCTACGTGTCGATCTATCCGTCGCTCCGGATGACGTGAAACAGTGTGACGTTGTAGAGGACCTGGTGTCCGTTGTTCCAGGTGTACAGCGCTCTCTCTCTGGGGTTGTAGTCCATCATGCTGATGTGGGAGTACTGGTTATGGAAGGGGATGTCTGTGTACTCGTACGTGGAGGAGTTGGTGTGGTAGGCGAAGTGGACCTTGGCCCCGGCCAGGTGGGAGTTGGTGACGTACAGGGTGCCGCAGATCATGAAGGCCTCACCTGCGCTGCGCTTAGGAAACCCTGTGTCCCAGCTCTGGAGCACTTCTAGCGAGCGAGGGTCCAGACGACTCACCTGGAGACAGTCAGAGAGAGAGAGAGAGAGAGAGAGAGTGTGTCAATCACAGACATCACACATCACAAGATCGTATACCAGTGAACAATGTTTTAATAAAATCCATCAAAAACCATGTTTGTTGTTTGTTGAACTGAATGGCCTTTAGCATGTGTCCAACTATTTCTTGTAACCATTATGCATTGTTTATAGTACTCTATGAGCCAAGTCATCTGCTACAAGCATATAGTTTATTGACTCTATGTTAAGTTTCAAAATTAAGTTTTAATTAGGATTAGGATTAGGATTTGAAGTTCAAAAATGTGTAAATTCAGAATTCTGTGATGCAATGTGATGGTCAGGGCACGCTGTGTGGAGCAGTGAGGAGACAGTGATGTTCCTAAAACTGATACATTAAACAAACATAAATGCCATATTTCCTTCATGTTTTCCACATAGTTCTTATTTGCTTGAGGTTTAATTGGGACTCTTTTAATTAAATCATGTTGTTGCACTCTGTTCCTCTGTGGTGCTTTTACGACACTCGGCTGGAGAATTATCGCCACCAGCTGTTTATCCATGAACCAACTGCTAATATTTGGACAGGGCAGTAGTGGATAGAAAATACATATTAATTCACATTTTCTTCAGCTAATTTTCTGGAAATTTGGTGTAGATTTGTGCTAAATTTGGATGGAGGTGGCTGAACAATCACTGTTCAGCGGAGACGGTCAGTTACTTTATAAAGTACCTGGACTTGGAAGTGAAAGGGGTGGGTTTCATTTTTATTTCATCCTGCAGTTTCTCTTCTGTGTTTGTTGAAACAGGGAGTTCAGCATTTCAACTTGTCTTTGGTGCATAATTCAATTTTTTGAGATGAAAGAATTGTGTTTCGTATTATTTTGGTCTTGGCGTACTCAAAGACGTTCCACCTCCTATTGAATTCTTTGCATTTTATTGAAACCTGTCCATCAATCTTTAGATTTATGTCACACGCACATACACATACAGTTTCTTGTCCCCTGGGTGTATGCGGGGGATTGTAACAAAAGCACAGTAATGGAGAAAATTAGCTCTATACTGTATATTAAAATTGTGTTAGAGAATACTGCAATATACATGCTATTCATTATGTTACATTATTCTATGCAGCAACGTCTCTGTCAGCTTTTCTAATGCATTTTTAAAAACCGTAGTTTATGATTTCTGGAAGGTAAAGCAAACCTGCTGACAGCAATAACTTCAGTTTTAGAATACAGTGAGAAAACACCCTCATGTTCTTTCAACTTTGGTTTTGTTTGGTTATCATGAGAGTGCAGGAACACACACACACAGGCAGACTGTACCATTATATTTCCCGCATTTGGGATGGTGGTGTAGACGGCCCACAGTCCCGTCTCATCAGCCATGAGGTCGATGTCGGAGGATCCTCCCCAGCTGTAGGGGAAGGTGTTGTTGTATCCAGCTCCACTCAGGCTGCGCTGGAGCAACACGCTGCGAGAGCGGAAATGGTACTGAACCTGGAAATACAGATGCATCAGTCTGTCACTCTGGTTATCTGATTATCAAACTGTTAATCCGATCCTTCTCATATTGCAGCCAGTCTCTTACCAAGATGTTGCTCTGGTGCTTGTTGTAATAGAGTGACCCGTTGTAGACCACATGGCCTGTCCCAGCCCAGGGGTGCGGCAACAGATGCTGCACAAAGTTTTGGCCCTTGGTGAAATCCCCCATGGTCCTGTATTCCAACACACGCCTGCCCTTATAGTAGCCATCCATCGACCACACCTGGTGGAGGAAGAAAAGAAGCCAGAGCAAAATTGACTCCCACCAAGAATTAAATAATACAAACCTTGCAGAATGATCTATAATGGTCACCCGCCAGGCTCACCAGACACTTAATTAGATAATGACATGGTGTTCAGCTTTTGACTTTTGGCTGGCACTCAAACTCTGCCACTGTACACTTTAAGCTAAGTCAGGACAAATCTGAACAGCGGCTATCCATCCACAGCATAGCAACAGTAACCAGGCACAGCAGGCCTGTCAAGCTTTGGATTTTTTGAAATGCCCAAGCGGTGTTAATGGAGCTGCAGTAAGAGAGACACTCAATATCCATGGGGTAAAGAGAGTGGTGCTTTTTAAAATGACCAAAACCAAAAGCAGAGAGCAAAATAAATGTATGTAATGGGCTAAAACGGCATTTTTGTCTGTTCTAGCGTAAACTGCATGCATTAGCATGTAAGATAGTGTAACAGTGGTCAGACTAATTTATTGATTGTCAGCTTCAAAGATTTTCCTTTTGCAAAAGTGAAGCATACAGTTTGAAAATATTAGCACTAAAGCATAAATCTAACTCTGTGTATGTTTTTTGACTGAGAGAGTGAGTCACACCATCGGTCGGCCTGCTCCGATACTTTCCGCTCTTTCTGTCTGCAGAGTCCTGCCTGCCTTCCCGTCGTGGGAATGTTCACAGCCACCAGTGTTATGCTGAGTTAAAACCGGCTGACAACACTGTCAGCAGCCCAACAGGAAAGACACTCCGTGGTGTGGTAGGATTTCATAATTTCAATAGCCCCTATAAGGTCCAGTCATATACTAGGTTTTTTTACCTAGTCTTGTTGTTGTAAGCAACCAAACAGGGTTATGTTACAGCGATATAACTGATCTGACATTTTTCTTCATCATTACTGTACTATAATACAAGAGTTAACTAGCTCTATGTTCTGATACAATGACAGTGCTTTTTCATTTCCAAGTTCTCTACATGAGTTATCAACTTGTGAGAAAGCAGATTTATTATTATTTTTGCCTGGGAAATGCAGCTATAGCCTCAATCTACACCATGGATGTACAGTATGTAGTAGTGGTAGTGTGTAGAGCATATTTAAGACCCTTGTGCAGGGTTCTTGTTAGCTGGTTGAGTCAGCTGGAGATGTGGGTTTCAACTCACACAGACTTCAAGTTAAATAGCCAGCACTTGTTAGTTACAGCTAATAATATTTGCTGGCGACAGTTTAGACAGTAAAACTGATGGTTATCAGATGGGGATGAGAAGCCTTCTTTTACTACCTGTGGCTGAAATCAAGGACTCACTGTTGGAAAAGAATCACTGAGAATTTCAAGTGCAAAAGCTTGACTTGATATATATTATTACATATTTTTTTCTAATATGAGAGAGCATTTAAGATAAATATAAGAGTTATCTCTCCTGTGACGATAATGCTGATGATGGTGATCATGGAAGAATTTCTGCTCTATAAATTTCTGCAGTTTATAAATTCATGCAGATAATTAGAGGTGATAAATTATAATTTGTCCTGTGTATGTAGGATTGATGTCCACCTTCCCCCACCTCCTAAATCACATGAAAATGAAAAGTAAAACCAGATAATCTGAGAGTAATGAGAGGAGGTGTAAATGTAGGACAGAAGGGGGGGGGGTTGATGGTGAGAGAGAAAACCATCAAGAGATCGCTGGCGAAACAAACGGACGGAGACGGAGAAAAGATGAGGAGGAAGAAGAAACGAGATGGGAAGAAAATTGAGCGTCGACAGCATGGAGGATTAATTACCCAAAGAGGGACGAGAGGTGAAATAGATGAAAGAGCAGAGAAAGCCGGGAAGAAGGGAGCATTGTTGGTGAAAAAGATGCTCGTTATTCCCTCTGCAAATAGAGGAAAGTACAGAGGGCAGAAAAAAGTGAACAGATGAAAAGGATCTTTTTTTCATGGGTCAAAGAAAAGAAAATTTCTCTAGCAGTGTCAGCACCATTTTTTAAATTACAGTTAATTTGTAGTCACAATATTTAAAATTCACAATGAATTAGGGACTTTCAGACAAAGGTAACTGATTGCAGTGATTCTGAGGGCCTTCAATAACGTGGTTTTTAATTGAGACGCTTGTCGTTTGCAAAGACAATGGAACAGACTGATTGCTCTCTCTCTCTCTACCACCAACACTCTCTTCTCTTTCTCCTCTAAATACTTCCATTCCTCCCTGTTTTTCTCCCTGCTTCACTGGCTCATCTGATGAAAACTTCTCTGTTTTAATTCCCTATAAAACAGTGTTTCAAAGGAACATGAGTCCCTTTGTTTTCTGGCAGCTGTAATCTTCTTGCATTTGAATGCACCATTTGCTTTATATAAACAAGCTCCAGACGCTTATTATACAACGAACGGTGCATGCAAAAAAGTGAGTGGGGAGTTTTTTGATGTTTCTTGAACTCACACCTTAGTTTTAGAGACTGTTGCACCACTTTCTCTCTGCTCCTTCCCAACTGGCCGACTCCCACATTCCCTTAAAGGATAGATTTGGATTTTATCCTAATACTTACATGCCGTGATATAATCCTTCCCCTGTGCAACTAGACTGTTAAACATAAGGGAACAAAACTTCCCTCTGTTCTAATATTTATTAAGCTCAGCACCTTATGAATCTTATGCATTCATTATATTCCTTTGTGTTGCAAAGAAGAAATAAGTGCTAATGAGAATTGCTGGTTGACGGCAACCTTGACTGACAGACAGAAACAGGCCAACAGAGAGGTGTCTTGTAGCGTAATATTATTGGGGGCATTATTGTGCGATCGCTATGTCACTCCATTTTTAACGTAGAGCAGCCACACAGAGTAGGAAACGAGCTCAACACACATCTGGTTTAACCTTTTCCCTGCACATGTGTTACCATGTGCTACCATGGTTACCAGATGACTGTTGCAAAAATCACGTTTAAATTATATGAGAGGGTGATTGATAAGTTTGTGGCCTGAGGTAGAAGGAAAGGCATTAAACAGCTCTCGGTGCATGCACGTGCAGTTGAATTCTTTGAGTGATTACGCAGAAAGTTTGATGTTGAAAGCTCTTGTGGTATTTCTGTTTCGGGTAATTGAAAATGGTGGGTCAGCACTGTCTGAAAAATTGAACAACATCGGACTTGTGCAGTCATAATCCTTGCATCTTGCATTGTACTTGCAGCATTTCATTACTTAAGAATATTGTGACTGTGATTTATTGGGAAATATGTTATCTCTGCCAATATGTTGTGCTGCTGACACTGAGTACTGAGTGTTTGTTTCAATGCTGTACCAAAAACAAATTCCACTGACTCCAGTTGCATGGCCATTAAAATGAAGTGAAGTGAAATGAAGTATAAAAGTAATGGCCACAGGAATGTCCCCAAACAACCTTGTGTTCATTTTCCTACTTGCAGCCCAGAGAGGCACATTAAAGACTTAATGCAAACATAGTAATTACTCTATTGTTTACCTAGTGATTATTGAGACAGAGAATAAAGTAATTGTGGTTGTGATAGGTTTTCAGAATAGTAAAATACTCCCTAACACTATAATCCAGCAGGCAGAGTTTGGGCATCTGATGAGCTCTAAAATACACAGATCTATTTGTCTATTTACTCAAGCTGGACTTCTGGATCATACTTCCTCATCTCAGCGGTACCTAAAACAACACGTCCCCACCAAACCAGCAACTCAGATCCTTTAACAACTAATCATAACCTCATCTACAACTTAACTCCAACCACAGTGGGAAACACGTCAGGACATGCTACTTGAAGAACAGAACTGACACTAAACAGGCTCAGCAAGGAAACACTGTCAGAACTAGAATCAGCACCTCTGCCAACCAGTCAAGTTTGCAGGAAATATGGTCACAATCTCTCCCCTTCTTCATGGTGTTGAATAATGGCCAGAAAGGTGTTTTTACAGAACATTATGATGTCGCAGTGAAGTTGACCTTTGACCTTCTGGATATGACATGTCATCACTTCATCATTTTATCCTTTTAGACATGTGTGTGAAATTTTGCCGTAATTAGCATATGAATTCTTGACCTTTCACAACTAAAATCTATTGAGTTCAACCTAGAGTCCAAGTGACTGTGTTACTGAGATATCAAACAGACAACCCAAACACATAATGTTTCTGGCCGCAGATGTTGCCAGTGTGGAAGCAAGAGAACAGAAACAGGGAACTTTCTACTGGATTTGTCTAACTCAGACAAGTAAAGCATCATATTGTCTTCTGCTGAACTTTGGTAATCATTCCTACACAGAACCAGAAGGGTGGATTTTGTCATGTATTTCTTGTGTAGTCATGCTACAGAGGGATGGTGTGGAGAAGAGGAATGATTACAGTGACCCATTAAAAATTCAAACCTATCTTTAATGTCTGCCGCAACCTGTCTTGACACGGTTCTTTTCTGTTGTCTTTCCTGTTTCATCGCCTCCCTTGTTTCTTTCATCCCGTCCTGCTTGTCTGCCCCAACTGTTGTTCTTTTGATCAACCTTCTCTTGCTCTTTGTTTCTTCCTCTTTCTGTCCACCCCCTCTTTCGTTTTCCTGTCTCCTGTCCCTGCTTCACACCTCTTCATAACCGTCCCCATTCTCTCTCTCACTCATTTATTTGCTGTCTCTCTCATGCTCTCTCTCCCTCTCACACAATCAGCAGAGACATCTTGACAGATCAGGGGAGATCCACACCTCAGCAGCTGTTCTCAAATACAGCGACAGGTGTGTGCAGGCTTGTGTGTGTGTGTGTTTGTTTGAATGTGTAAAATATAATGCGTGCACACACATACACACCCATTCACACACTGATGAGCTAATGAAGAATTCATAAATGCCAAACTGGGACCCTGTGCAGACACTGTAGTCATGGATACCAAAGGATGTATGAGAATGACTTTACTCATTGTGACTCACTGTGTGTGTGTGTGTAGCACAGATACAGGTTGTCCAGCCTGAAAATTAACTGATGGCTTTGTATGATTTTATCTGACTTCATCTGAAAACAAAATAAAACAAAACAAAAAAATAAAATAAAATAAAAACACAATCGTTCCAGTAGGTAGGGGATGTTTCTGATGCTTAATATCAACAATCGTACGATAATGACCTTGAATGAATGAACTATCAAAGGCCACCATCTCCACACACACTACATGCAAGGAGCGTTTACAGACATCGCAATTTGAACTATGAGCGAGTTCAACAAACACACAGGAGTGTTTTGAAAGTAGAAGCAGTAAAGTAAAGAAAATGTCATTTAGACCATGTTTGTAAAATGGTAAAATATGTAATAATAGCAGATAGCAGACCATCTTTGAACATGGTATAGCTGCTCTACCTCTTGGGCCACAAAGGCCACAATGTTTGAAATGATTTATTTTTTTTTAAAAATCAGCTCTGCAAATGTTTTATGAGGAAGGAAATGCTTCCAACATGTTTGTTGAGCCTCAAGGATATACACAGTGCATTTTGAAAAGAAATGCTCAATGTAAACATAACTGTGTTTGTTTACAAGAAAACGCCACAGGATTCCTTTAAGCTTGAAAAAAAAAAAAAAAAAACAAGATAAAAGTGATTTCAGTAAATTACAGATTTTTTAAGTTTCACTGGCTTATTTGTAATAAAATCCAGAGGGAGCATATACTGTATTTGTATAAAGTGAACGTCTTGTGCATTGCTGAATGTCATACACATACTCAGGAACGTCATACAGGCAGCATTAAAAGACAGAGACTGAAAATAAGCTTCCTATTCTTGGGATGAAGATGCAAACAGACACGCCTGGGACCAGGAATGAGCCCCAACTCATAACCCTGTAACTGTAACAACAGTCAGACTGGTTACTGGGAAACACAAGGCGATAACTGGGATACTGCTGTTGTGTATAGCTCCTTCTTATCACCAGGGAGAGGCTCTAATAGGGAACAGCCAAGGGTCACCATGGCGATATAAATCACACCTGGCAACTGGGAGACAGTCGCCTTGACAACTAGCTTAATATGCGCTCCCTGAACAGAGCATGTGTGTTTGTAGGAAATGGGTGAGGCTTGTAGTGAGTGGAGACAGAGTGCACACAGGAGTCATGTTAAAAGTAGAAAGAGACAGAAAAAATACATTTAGAAAAATACAGAGCATGGCTACCTTATGACCACATTTACAACAGCTGCTTCACTTGTCACACACACACAGACACACACACATGCACATGCACACACACACTGTACACCTACCCTGCTGTCGGAGCTGGGAATCATGGCGTCAGTCATCCAGGAGCCAAAGCGGGACCCTGAAGCTCTCACGGTGATTGGGCCGCTAACTGCAGTCAGACGACCACAACCTGTTAACAAATGATGAATGTATCATATTAAATCTGCAATGCAGATCCAAAAAGAAGTGAGTTTTATATATATACAGAACGCAATCAGAGAAAATGAACAGCATGTGTGTTCATATTTTCTGGTTTGGGGTGTTGCCTGTAAAGGTCACCTGACCAGCTTGTTTATGACATTTATGTAATCACCTGCCACCTCAACTCAATCTACCCACATTTCAGGAAATCTATCAATATAAAAATATGCTTGTGCCCTGAGCAGAAAAAGAAATATGTTTCCCCACCAGAAAAAAATAACACAGGGGAGAAATGACTTTGAGATAGAATCGTGTGTCAGAACAGGTAGGTATGTACGTACCACTCTGACTATTTATAACCGCTTTTCTGCGTCAGTTTTGACTTTGAGTCAAGTTTTAATATTGGTCAAAGCTTTTTCTTGTTGTATTTATTAATTTTTAAAAAATCAAAATATTAATTAAGTCTTTTAGCTGCCAAACCTTGACCCAGGGTACTGAATGCAACTGTGACCTTTAAGTCATACACAACCCAAAATCTTTTGAGTATAAAAAAAAAACTCACCTTGAGAATTTTAATAGAGACTGTGGGCTGCTTGGATTCATAATGGATTTCAATACTGACTATTTTTCACTGCAAAAACATTTATCAAAACACCCACAGAGATATCACAAACCACCTCTGAAGCATAATTCCCTTTATACTGTCCATTCATTGGCTCAATATGCCTTAACTATTCAATTTTCACCACTCTACCTCTGTCTTAATCCTATGAATGGTCTTGTGAAACTCATGTTAGAGCACCTGCTCACTGCTCTTGAGGCAACAGTTTAACATTTTGTGAAATAAACTTATCTGCTGTCTGGTAGAGGGTGAGATGTAAAGCTTAATGAAACAGGGAACAGCCTTTTGACAGAGCAAGTTGTTTCCAGTCATTATGCTAAGCTAAGCTAACTGGCTGCTGGCTATAACAATGCACAGTATTTACTGTGCAGATAAGAGAGTGGTATCAATCTTCCCATCTAACTATTGTCTGTCAAACCCATTATCCATTTTTAGTAACTATACTAGGCAATGTCCAGTTTTTATTTTCCATCATGGAGGAATTTAGTACTGCAGTTGTGTAAAATATGCAAGAAACACTAGATCCCACAATTTGCATTATGCAGCTTGACAGCATCTTATGTTAGATGCTCCCTCATTGGTAAATTTGTACATTTGTCTACCTTTACAGTTTGTAATGCAGATTTTCTGTTAAAAATTTAAGGGCACTCGCCAAATCCAGGATGTTTTCTCTGATTTTAAAAAGCCCCTCCAGAGCCACAGAGGACATTATGCAACTGTTTTCACAGACTGAGTAGTACTCCTTACGATGAGTGTATAATCACCGGAGTGCCCCTTTAAACCACTTGAATGTCTGATATTTTATGTACTTGACTTCTCCATGTTGAAAGCACAGCCTTGTGGGTACCATTTGAAGGAATCATATGTCACACTTTTCTTCATATTTATTACTTCCCCTTTGGTACATACCCAGTTTGTTCATGCAGCTGTGTAGCCTGGTTTCCAGCAGTAAAACCCTCTGCTGAAGCTCCTCGTAGTCGTACGCACCGATCTCTTCCTGAATGGCTGTCAGGATGATTGACAGGTTGAGGAGCTCCAGCCGCAGGGTGGCCAGCGTCTGCAGGTCCAATCTGTACTGCTCCACCACCGACAGAAGGGGCCGTAACTGAGACATCTGGCCCTTTAACTCCTGTGGGTGAGAGAAAAGCAGGAAGAAAAATAAGTTAGAGAGAAGATGGGGTACACACTAATGTGGTTAAATCTGATACAGCATCCATTATTCTCTCTCTTTTGGGTGAGGTAGCTTGGAGTGCAGCCACTGCTCCTTCACAGCCAATTGAGGTAGTTTTATGCGTCTGGTCAAGACGTCCTCTGAGTGTGACTACTTCCCTGTCGATGAAGCCTGGGCTTGTCTAAGTGAGAGGAGACCCCAGAGTAGACTCAGGGTGCTTTTCATTCAGCTAATTATGCTCTCTCCCGTCCTCGCTCATCCATCCTGCAGTCTGTGACCTGGAAATTGATCGAGCAAGGAAAGAGGAGGCTTCCAGTGGAGCTTTGAGTGAGGAACCACAGGTGTATTCTATAAAGACTTTTTTTTTTTTGGAAAGCAACATCCCTTCGATTTGAATGTGTATTCATTGTGTTCAACGTAAATATAATATTTTACCACATGACTGTAATACTGTAGATCAGAAACAAACTACCCAATTTAATATTATTAATTATTCATAATATTAAAAAATTACACATGCGTATAATGTGATGAATTTTATCATGAATTAATCATAAAAACGGAGTCTCCTTTTTATTCACCAGCCATTTTCTTCTCTTTTTTCCCATTCCAAGGGCATCTTGGTTTTCTGAGAAAAAATATACAGCCGCACAGTCACTGTTATTGTTTTCTAATAAGCTAGAGGTTGAAATGTATCAGTTGCTGTGCCTGTGGTCGCTCACAGACAAGTTATTCAGTTAATTCTGTATTGGTATTATTTCTTTCACTCCCATTCTATCATGGCCTCAGAATATAATCCTCAGATCCATAATCAGGACTGGAGCATTAAAAAAAAAAAAATTCTCCATTATTTCTTAAAAGTACAAAAAGGGTTCACACACCCAAGTCAATTCAGTCAGTGAGTTTTCAGTATCAAAAATTAACAGTGGGAAAAATGCAAAAACGTTTTGTATGGTTTCTTCAGTGTGCTTCAGTGAGGCAGGTCTGAGGACACCTCTGCAGAAACCCACGTGATGCACTTGCCGGTAATCAACTGATGGGCTTTCACTGTTGGTGAAAAGTTAAAGGACTCAGCCATAGAACTGACAGACTACTGCACAGAGAAGACAGCATAGCCACAACATCTGTGAATTTCCCCTCTGTTCTAGTTTCACTTTGAAAGCTGAATGAAAGGAAAAGTCTAATTGATTTGGGTGTTCAAACCCTTTCTGTACTTTTTGGACTGAGTGTGATGTTTTTCTCCTTCTGCTTAATTATTTCTACACATTTAACATTTAAAACGCTGTGTGTCATGAGTAATTGCCATCTCCATCCTTGCGTCTCCTCCTCTCATCTCTCAAAGGAGCTACGATGCAAGGAACAGAAGCGAGCGGGAAGCAACGAGCCACGTTAGTCAAATGGAAAGAGCACCCCCACCTCAAGAACATGCCGGAGGGACTACATATCCCATCTGGCCTGGGAGCGCCTCACAATCCCACAAGAGGAGATGAAAGATGTGGCTGGAGGAAAGTGTGTCTGGGCTGCTCTGCACAGTTTGCTGGCAGTGCACCCAGAAAATGGATGGATGAATCATTTTTAATTTTTTTTGCATTTTGGCCTCCCATCAACAGTTAAAGTCAGCTTTTTTCTATGACCGAAAATTGACCTTTTTTAAAATGCTCCCACATATAATTGAGCCAGCGTAAAAGGAGACAACAGGACTTTTCATGCAATCAGCTTGAAGGAAGATCAATATTTAGTGTATGAAATATATGTATGGCACAGCTATGTGGTGCAGCAGGAGGATAAAGGGCTTTCCTTATTTACCCCTTTTATATCTCTATTATAGCCTTGACACTTAGATGTGTTTCACCTTTAAATCCCCCCAAAACTGTTTGCTGTGTCAAGAGAGGAGTTGGATTCGATATGAAAAAAAGAGGATTTTAAAAAAGTGTCAAAAGCACAGACAAAAACCTCATCATCTCCTCAGAACATCTCACACCCCCGCACACAAACACAACAACACATCCAGGAAAGAGGCTTGGCAGTCTGTCAAACACTTTGTGTCTCTAATCCCTCCCCTGCTATCTTGAAATCGGGACCTAAATACTTTTCCGACATCACTTCAAAATATTTTCTGAAGCTGTAGCACCAATTTCTATGTGTCATAAGAGCACAGTGTGATAATTCTGTGATAGCTTGGGTGGATCTTAAATTTGGCTCCCTCGTCCTCACTGATTGGTATTGGCATCATTATTTGCATGTAATTTTAAGTTCATTAAATATGCATTAAAATCGATCCTGACAAAATGCTGAAAATGTCATGGCCTGTTGGATAGTAAACACTTTACCTTGCTAATCCATCCCCTGCCATGTCTCTCCCTTCATCTTCATCTCTCTAATCTCTCCCCTCCAGTTTCAGTCTTTTATCTCTCCCCCTCTCCCTGCCTGACCTTTACCTCCCCTCTTAACTTCACTTTGCTCGTTCCTCTCATCCCTCCCTCCCACAGGGAAAAATGGTAATATGCAATAAGACAGCTTTTTCTCTCTATTCCCCCATTTTCTCCTTTATCTCTCTCAAGCCCTCTATCATCCATCTATCAGTCTGTCTTAATCTCTCTGACATCTTCCTTCTCCATCTCCCTTGTTCCCTTCCTCCTGCGGGATAAAAATACTGTTTAGTTATTGATAAACTTACTGTAGTTGCACATAAATATTCACTAGTTCTGCCTTTCAGTGCAAAGGCAAAAGCTTATGACTGTGAAAACCCCCAAGGAGCAACAAACACACACTCACACTCTCTCTCTCTCTCTCTAAATGGAGTGTAGTACTCTTTTGGTGGTAAGGTGTTCGCTCATGAGCTCTATCCAAATAGTCCTTTTATCTTTGTTAAAATGGCGAGTACATTTCATAAGAGGGATAGAGGATTGTTAGGAGAGAGGGACCCAGGACTTCAGCTCTAATTCCACAAATTACCTCTCTGACCTGGTTAAAAGAGCAATTTATTACCACCACAGAACTGAGAACGTTTTGAGACACATGCTCATTTCAGGACCTCTAAAGCCTGCAGTTCCTGGTTTGTCCTGCAGGACCCTAGGTAGAAGCATCAGAACGGACATGGTGGAAAAGTCAGATTTCCTAATGTAGCATCGCAATAATTTAAACCCTCTACTCACTTTTTCCCTTTCTCTGCAAACCCAGAAACCATCAGAACCCTGGGGAGGAGGAAATCAGAAAGATTTCACTTTGTGTTAAGTGATATCCACTATATCTGTAATTTGTCTAAATTGAACAAGTCAGGCGTTGATTATTTTTACCTTTATTTCGCCCTGGATATCCTGGCCAGGAACTCCCAGTTTCCCTAAAGGCATTGTGAGTTTTCTTGTACAAGGTTTTTTGTAAGGTAGGTTGAGAATATTTCAGTCAGTTATAATTAGCATAACACAGCTGTTACAGCTTTATACCTTCTCTCCGAGTACCAGAAGGCAGGTTCTCATGAGGGACCCATCTGGCCTTTGGGCCCTCTAGACATCTTCTCCTAGATCACCTGAGCTCCATTGTCTCTCCAACGTCCCCCTTTTATACATCCTTGCCTGGCCCTGAAACCATCCTCTCCTGCAGACAGAGCTGAAGTGGAGGAGGCAACAGACAGACAGAATCAGTTTTACAGACAACATATTGAAATTACAGATGAGGCTAAAGCAAAAAGCATGAAAACATGTAGTTTAACTGTGGGAATATGTTTATGTGCACAGACTAGACACTTATCTAGCCTGCCTTCTAAGCCTTTGCTTCCTTTATTCCTCTGATTCCATCCTTCCCTGTCAAACAGGAGAAAACAAACACATTTAACAGAAGAAACACATGACGTAATATTACTGACGACAGAAGTATTAGCAGTTGCAAGCGTATCAAATTACTGGTATGTTGACATATATACGTCATATTCAGTTAATCTCATAAGAACATCCTTTGTTTGTCAGCTAATCAAAAAGTTAAACACTTGGGTCGAATCACAACAACCCATAACTCCCTCGTTGTCCAGGGTATCCAACAGGCCCTAGACTCCTGAGAGGGACCCTACAAACATAACTAGCACATATCAAATAGCCATACCTACTTGTCGTGCATAACAACAGCTGTATGTCTTACAACAGACTTACCGGCAGTCCTTTCACCTGGAGTACCTTCCTTCAGGATGACCCTGTTGACAAGAGGGCATTACTGCAGTTAGGCATTTAGTTGTGATTTTAAGGTGAGGTGGGGCTTGGGAATGCATTCGTTGGTAAGAGTCATGAAGTAGAGATACATGTGCTTTTTGAAATTCCGTCATTTCCAGGTAAGCCTGCATCCCTTTGCCAGCAAGGCCCACCAGACAAAAAAATGACCAATTAATACTTCTTGCACCCCAGTATGGAAATCAACTGGTGTCTTACCTTATCTCCTGGCCCACCTAACCCCTGAGGACCAGGAAAACTGTAGGAAATTGCGTAAGTATTTCTGCAGATACATTTATGTGATCGGTTTATTTCTGAGAATCTGCTCTGTTCATACCACGTTCAGTTTGCTGTCCAGGTGCTCAACGTCTTGGTGGTCCCTGTCACAAACAGGTAACAATGTCATGGACTGATTTTCTCAAAGGCTCAACTGTCTACTACTGTTATACTCACTATGTTTCCCTTTGGGCCTTGACCCCATCAATTCCTCGAATGCCCTGCAAGAAGAGAAAGGAAGACAGTTAATACAAAGACTCATTGTTTCTTCTGTGTCCTTAAAATTGCATTTGTGGCCTCAATATTAAAACAAAATAACTGGGACACTGGAGGAGACTACTTATGAAGCTGCAGCTCTGCTGCACGTATATTAATTTCCCTGTGTGGGTTTATTTTTCTAAACTCAAACTTTCTGTCACATAGAGCCCTCTTTTCCTAAAAATGTTTTTCCTGTCTGACTAAAGAGAAGACATGAGGAGGCCGCTGCCTTCTATCTTCAACAGAAAGCATCCCGGGCTTGTTACATAGGCCTCCTGGGACTATATTCACAGTCAAACGAAAATTTATCAATACTGATGATTTGTCTACACCACTGCCTTGGCAGGGGCTGATGTAATTAACCAACAGCAGGCATAGATGTAATTTAAACAAATGACAAACATTTCCTCCATGTGGTATCAGATGCTAACATGTGCAAACTTACGTTTGCTACAAGTGCAAATATAAGTGTGCAAACTACCGAGAATCTGCTTCAGGTGTTTGGAAGTATGATGTTATGTTAGCAGAGACAGATATGAATTGCATAACATCATGTTTAACAAATTGAGAACCACTACAATATTGTGATTAAGCATTCCCATATGAAATTATGTGACCGTGACACCACAGCTGGATATTAAGAGGAGCCTTATTTTCTATGCATGGATAAGCACCAAGGCTAGATAGCAGTATAATTAGAGGTATCTTATGTCTTTTACTCTGGGTAGAGATGAATGTATGTGACTGTGAATGTTGTGTGAGTGTGTCTGCATGAGTGTGTGTGCAGAGGTGGTGTGTGTGACACGGTGTAACTTTCACACTCACAGGCTGGCCTGGGGGACCAGGACGACCTCTGGGGCCATTCAGACCTCTGGAGCCCTGAAATACACATCACAGGTACATACAATAACAATATATAATATATAATAGTATGTGTGTGTGTTTGATTTTCTCTCATAGTTCAATGTTAGTGACATTCCTAAGTGGGTTGTTTGGGGATTATGATTTGGTTGGAATTAGAGTTAGGTTAAGGTTACTTGCTCTGGAATTGACTGAGTGAGTGAGAGATATTTTAAGTATAGAAGTATAGTGCATCAGTATGTTTTTGATTGAGTCTTTGATTGAGTCTCTCGTATGAACAAAAACACTGGACCCTACATTTTCCCATTATGCATCATCATCATATGACAACATAGAACTGTTTTTATACGTAAAATTGGTGGAGTGAAGCTTTAAACAAGTCCTTTTAATACATGTGTCTTTGGGTGTAAACACTCACAGCATCACCTGGTTGTCCTCTTGGTCGAGGTGGCCCCTCAGAGCCCTGTGAAAAACTCAAGCATTAATACCAACACACAGAAACACACACCTGCATAAACATGAATACACCCTCTCCTGGCTCTCCTGAAGGACCCACAGGGCCTGGTTTCCCCCTGTCTCCCTGAGAAAATACACACATAGAGGTTAACAACTGGTTTTATCAGTTTAACACCACTCACTAATTTAGTCAGCTAACTCACTTTATGTCCTTTGTTTCCAGGGAGACCAGGTAAACCATCAAACCCTCGATCCCCCTGAAATATGAATAAAAAGACAGATGGGTTCATATTTTCAGAAGACAGAGCAGTTGGTCAATGATCAGTCTGACGTCAGTTCTTCTTCACCTTTGCTCCAGCCTCTCCTATTGCACCACGGCCCCCATCTGTACCTGACCGACCCTAATTAACACACAGACACACAAACAAGTTAGACGTGGCAGATTCTTCACTGTGAAAAGACTATTTCATGGTCATTCTGTGAAGCGAGTATATAACAACAGATAACAGAGGAAACTATTTGTTGAGAGAGGACTGCAGTAAATAGTCTCACCCTTTTCCCAGGTCGTCCATTCTGACCTGGGATACCTGGCAGTCCTGGAGGACCCTGGGGAGAAAAGGTAGAGAGAGAAAGAGCGGGTGACTGCCTGGTTCTGGTTCTTGAATGAGTTCCAGTGTTAAACAATAAGGGAGTGAAATGCTGAGTGTGTTGCCATAGACAACCAGGTAACTCACCGGTGGCCCCATGTCTCCACTGGTCCCCTTCAGCCCAGAGGGACCTGGTGCACCCTGGGACAAAAAGAGTACATTATTCAGTTGTCGAAAGAAGTCTGCTTTGGGATGCATCGTTTGCAACGCGCAGTCTTCAAGCAGCACGTATACACACACCAAAATGATAACATGATGTGACCCCACTCACCAGTGGTCCAGGTCTTCCCCTGAGGCCGAGCGGTCCAGGAGGTCCCTTCATAGCCAGCTAGAAGAGGAGGAGGAGGAGAAGGAAGAGGAGGAAGGAGTCAGACAGCGACACACAAACTGCAGTGGTTCTACATAGGCTCTTTATATGTGTTTAACATGTAACAGTAATATATTTCAGAGGTCTGTGTACCTTGGTCTGCTGCAGGATGGCCTGGGCCTGCGCCTCCTGTGCAGAAACCACAGTCCCTGTTTTTGGATCACCACCTGACTGGAACTGCACACATACACACACACACACACACACACACACACACACAAAATTACACATTGAAGATGCTTTTAAGTTGAACTCAATACCCCACCCAGTGGCCAATATGTAGCACTGCTATTTAATTCTTGCATGAGAGGGTACAGATGGGTGAAATTAAAAATATAAAAGAAACAGAACATATGCAGGTGCTTCTACACAGAGCATGATGGTTTGTTTAGTATGAAAATGACGTGATTCACAAGCTGCGGCCTTTACATTCAACCAAAGTCAACATCCACTTAAGAACATCAGTAAACACAGGATTGTATATTTTGGAGCACACTGACAAACAACTAAATTTGATTGACAACGATACAGAATGCATGCTTTATGTGGTTTCTGGAGGGTTAAAGACAAACAAATGGTTAATTTGTGTAACAATCCTGAGCCAGGCCATTTCTCTGTTACAACATTTAAGCATTCCCATTTGCCCTGAGGCTCCGTTAAGGGTTACTAGGGCCAAATAACTGCCACAGTGACATCACTGCAGCTTGTTAGGCCTCGGGCAACACAGACGTATCTTCTTGTTACCGGTATGAGCATGATGTTTCCTGGGGGCCCTGGTATCCCATCAGCTCCATTAAGGCCTGGTCGCCCTGGAGGGCCCTGAGAGGAGATAGAGGAGGACAGTTATATAGAGATGCCAGCATGTGGTGGACTCAGTCATTCACACGTTAAATAGAGGACAGTCCTTACCAGCTCCCCAGGGTCTCCTCGAGGTCCCACTGGTCCTGTGACTCCAGGAGGCCCTGGTTCTCCCTGCAAACACACAGACAAAAACACAAAACAGTCGGTAGAAAGTGATGGAAACTATTCAACTGCTACCTGAAGACTGGGGTAAAATGTGTTTCAAGGTAAATGTCATTCACTAACCTCAGGTCCTGGAGGCCCATGTGGTCCTGTAATCTGCGTTCCCTGCAAAAAATGTCACAAAAATTAACATCTTCTCTGAGGTTTGGGTTTTGGGTATTGTTTTAACCTTTTGATACCAGTTCCATTTAAATACCAGATACTGGATTTTTTTAAGTCAATCGGGACCAACATGTAGGGAGACATTTAACAGCTGAGAAATAAACTAGTCAGTAGGTGTGGGCAGTATGGATAACATTCTTTATCCCACAATAGCAATAAAGATTGTGATAGAATATAGATTTTTTTTCATTGTATGAAATGCACTGGTGGTATTTTATTTCATATGGCAATAAATAACAATCATTTCGTTAAATTTCAAGGAAATCAATGGAGAAATTGTTTATGGGTTAAATAACCAGACAGGTTTGTCTGTGTTTGGCTTTTTCAGCAAATTTAACACCTGAAAATCCAAAGTATTCCATCATATTAATGCAAAAACATTCCAAGGGACAATTAACACAGTATATACAGTAAAACACATTAATATTTTTTCATCTTATACCTGTATTTCTCAGTGCTTTGTTTACCTCACCTGTATTATCTGTTACAAACTTATATTAGCTGATAATATCTGGAAGTTGATTTATCAGTATTAACTGGACTACCTTTTAGCACTTTATGTTAAGAAATGCAAACAGTTTTTCTACTGTTTTTCATTATCCAATTAAAAAATACATTAAACTTCCCAATGCAGCACTGTACAGGAACTTTACCCAAGCGATTATGGCGTTAAACTATTTTCCCGATTTCCTGGTTTAGGTCAGGAGACATCTGTACAGTACTCAAAGCATGATGAAACCCTTGTGTGGTTGTGTGTTTTTAAACCTGTGTGTATTGTTCTCACCACTCCCAAAATTCCTGGTTCTCCTTTCTGTCCTTTCTCCGGTACATCCTAATGAAAGGAGATGGACAGACATATGCAGCTTAAATGGAGCTGGATAAGAGGCACAGAAGAGATTCTTTTCATGTAAAACTGAATAAATTCTTGGCATGTGATGGTTTGGATGGTACCTGTGCGTTTAGAGAGTACTCCCGTTCTCTCTCAGCCGGTCCGTAGCGCTCATCATACTCTTCCTCGTATTCATACTCGTTCATATGGTAGAAATCTGTAGTGTTGTCATAGTCTTCATACTCTACAATCTGCAACAAACATACACAGAGAAAAACAGAGGAAATACAAACACACACACAGACACAAAGCTAAGCTAATGCTGCTGCTCTTCCTGATGAGTCTCACCTCATACTCTGTGACATTAGTACTCGCGTCCACCGTGGAGACAGAGATGTCATCATAGAGGTCGCTGTAGTCAAACTCCTCGACCACATGTTTCTTAGGTGTTCTCTCCACCTGAAAACCATAAGAGAATCAGAGCAGATGACAGAGAACCCAGCAACACATGATACATGTCAGCACGTGTAGTTTTTTGTTTTACATATGTTTATGTTTATATATACACACAACACTGAAATGAAAATGACAGATGACTTGTAGGACATGAAAGATGCCTGTTGAGATATCAGAAACACTTTCTCTGCCAGGCTGAGTCATACATGAAGAACATCATGAAAAATCCAAGCGGTGTAGTTCCTTCATGGCGCAGCTACAGCTGGCCTGGACTCAACATTTTTATTTCTGGCTTCTTCGGGCTCACACATTACAGCATGACAGCTTCATCAGTGCCTCAGTACCATGTTTTCCATTAACTTCTTCAAGCTGATTGTACTTCTGGTGGTGTTACAATAAAATATCTGAACCACAGTAAACCAGGAATCCTAGAGTGTTCTGAGCTGTAATCCAGGCGATGTAAATCAAACAGCAGCAGCAGACAGAAGAGGATTTGAAACTTTTCCCAGGAGTGTGAAGCACTGGCAAACAGAACCTGGCAAGGGATGCTGGATCACAAAACCATGTAGCGTATTTTACAACGAAGAGAGAGGGATACAGAGGAAGAGAGAGAGTGAGAGCTAAGTGGGCGCTAGTAGCTTTTAATGTTTTATAACCTTATTTTAAGATGAAAGCATCAAATCAACAGCGAGGAAATTAACAGCTGGAGATGTTCAAACTGCAACTAGTGATGAGATATTTACATGTGTGTATTTGTCTATGTATGAGAGAAATAAACAGAGATTTAGATACAATCTGCACATACAAATACTGTATTTACAACATATTGGAAACCAAATGGTGCTGAGCTAAATATCTGACTAACTCTGCATGCAGCAGATGTTTCTTTGCTGCCCAAAGTGATCCTTTAATTTATGTTACCCAGAGGATTTCTTAGTGTAAATATATGACTGAAAATAATTAAACCATTCATCTTTTTGTCATATCTACCTTCTAAACTGTCCATAAATACCTGTAATAGTTTTCTTCTTACAAAAGAAACCTTGGGGGCTCCTTCACTTTTCAAGCGACCGTCTGGATTTACAACATCCAACACCTGAGATGCCTCCCAGTATGTGTGTTATGTAAGGAATTGGCGAATAACTGTATCCCACGTGGCTGTTGTGATTTCTGACCATTTGCTGCTCATATTTTCTAACTCAGGTCTCTCTCTGCCTTCTCAGATTAGGTGTTAGAAGGAAATTTACCTCCTCAACCTCTGTTAATATGCTTTCGTAGGGCAAAGGTGCTTCACAGTCTGGGATGTAGTCTTGACAGTACGTCTCTGCTGCTCTGGGGTCGTCGACGATCAGCAGCTGCTGGATGTCTCCCTGTGTCATAATAACACACGCAAACAAAACGGAGTATTAGTGAAACCATATGAGCATCAGCAATGCACATGAGGTGTCACATCACACTATGGATGTCATCACTGATCCTCACTACAATATGTCATTAATTACATGAATGACATGTCATATCCACGTGTCTCCACTGTCTTTATCTTCGACTGTATGTGTTCATTTAGTCAGATCAAAGGCTGTTTTTATCGTTGCTGCGCAGTTAATCGTCTCCAGAGCTTCACTCTCAAGTGGCGCCAGCACATTAAGTCCACAGACAGACACAAACTCTTTTGCCCTATCCCTCTATTTTATGCATGCACACACACACACACATCCACAGATACTGCAAGGGAGTCCAAGCCAAACACGGGGCTGGGAGTTGTTCAGTTAAACAGATGGACCACCTGACATTGCACTGAAAACAAAGGTCAGAGTTCAATCTCTAAGAATGACCTCACACTGCTGAGGACACAGCAGAAACAGAACTCATAAAAGTCTACAAAGATTTTACACAGCTGCAGATTTGGGGGAGGATTTTTCCAGTGCTCATTGTGAGTAATTTGGAAGATGTGTGAGTTTAAGCACAACTGCTGTAAAACTTAAACTTAAAGAATTAATATTTATATCAAAGGGACCTGCTTCATTGTTACATTATTTTATATGAGCATACATTTAAAATCCTTGCAATTTTGCTGCGCTAAAGGTTTGGAGCAGTGGTAAAAGCGCAGTACATCCACACAACCACTGGAGGGCAGTGTAGGGAGAAAGGCCTTCATATTTATCCACTTGTTACAATTTGATGGATAAATCAAACAAGCAGCAACAAGAAGAGACACTTCCTTACCACACACAAGTAACTTATTGTGTGCTCTCATTCTTTGTATTTTTTGCCAATTTATTTTTTTTTTTTTAAACCAAAGCCAAATGAGTTTACACTTCACTCGGAAAATGATTTGGAGACAGTAATGAGCCTGGTTTTCCAGTGTGACAGTCTCAACTCCACTCACTTTGCTCTTTGCCTCCACGTCACATTATGTAACACCCTGAGACACACAGAGACACAAGTGCACACATTGATAGTCTTACTTCAAACACATCTTCATCCAGCAGGCGAGTTCCAAACACTGTAACTCCCTCCGTGCTGACGTGAGGGTCGTGACCTCTGAGCAGTTCCAGGGTGTCCAGCTTTTCACAGTCAAGGTAGAGAGTCACAGACTGGCCCTCCACACTGTAGGCTACTCGGTGCCACCTGGCAGGAAAAAGGAAAGAAATTCAATTTTTTTAAATGAGCTGCTTGTTTTTGAGAGAGTGTGTTTTTAGAATCCTGCAGCAGCCATATCAGGGAACTTTTAGAGCATGTGTTGCATAAAACATTTACAACTGCTCCTGAATGCTTTGCCTCAATGCCTCTCTTCCACTGCCCTTAGCTTAGAAATGGAGTCTGCTAATATCAATAAACAACCAGCTCTCAGGACAACAGACTCCAACACAAACTCCACGTAAGCACAAAAAAACCCAAAAATGTTTTATCTGGTGAAGTCCATCTTGCCAAACAGGAATATGACCAACGTCACAGGAAAACTAGGGTCAACATCAGCTGATAACTATAGTCATAACCTATTTAAAAAAACATAATGTTAGTCAAACTGTAAAACGTCTCAAATGTCTCAAAATATTGTTTTAGCACTCAAAGATAGTTTTTTTTTTCAATCATTAATCTTCTCTTTTTTAAATTGGCTCTGCTTTTAAATGATCTCATTAACTTTTATGCCAAGCAAACACAAAAGTGTGTGTATGGGTGCCTGTGTGTGTGTAGTTACCCACTTGCCATCAGCCAGGTTGATCTTTCTAAAGGTAGGGTAAAGTTCAGGAGGTGGCTGACCCTCGTGGTCCTCATACAGGAAGACAGGAGAACGTCCGATCTCTACACCCAGCTGCTGCGTGCCCTGACAGACGAAGAGACACAGAGGATGGAAGGAAAGAGGGATTATGGGATAATAATGAGGAAAGAAATATTTAGTTTGTGTAGTTGGGTTTTTCATATTTGGCCACATTTCATTTAGATTAAACAGCTGTATGTTGGTTAGAAGCATTTACATAATTTTTTGTGTTTGGCAAAGTTGCTAAATAAACATTAAGCATAATGTAAGCTAAGAGAAAGTTTGCTGATGTAGTGTGTATGATACATACCTGCGAGTCATACAGGGAGAGGAGAAAGACCTGTGAGCCTTTCACAGCTCTAATTGTTGTCATCACTGAGAAATCCGTAGGGAATGGAGAATCTGGTGCGAATGGACACACAGATTAGAGGACACAGACTCTCAACAACCAAACACATCTATACCCACACTTGGTTAACTTCGGTATCAAACCAACGTATTAAAACTTACCAGGGAAGAGTTGCTTGGTGGGTGCACTCAGTTGAATCTTCCTGTCGATTTTAAAGGAGAGGTCTGTCTCTTCTCGGTCCTTCCTGCTGGTGCACAGACCTGCCTCCAGCGACACACCCTCCATGTTCTCTGACAGCTCCAGGACCTTCAGGACATCAATGGGATTGGCTGCAAACAAGACAAGAAACACTGTGACTGAGAGGGTGGGTGGGTTTGATGACGAGGAGACGTGAGGCTATTCATCAAGGTGTTCACCTCACCAGCATCTTCATCCAAAGTTTAAGCTAATGAGAGAAAAAAGCCAAATTAACTTAAACAGGTCTGTCCAGAATCACACACTGGCAAACACAGGTTCCAGCAGCAAGTGGCAGACGTCTGACATGGTCAAACTTAAGATGCAGCAGCAAAAAAACGCATGTGACAACAACATCCTCCTTCATTTTCTGCTACTGCCACTGAGCTGCCACTTCACAGTCTGAAAGAGACTTTAAAAGGTGCTGCCTCTGCAGAGCAATGGAAGTCATGACCCATTGTCATGAAGCAGAAAGAAGAAAGAAGTATTGTGCCTTTTTCTATAAACGAGAGACACCACAGAGGGAAGATAGCTGGGTTGAAGTATCCAAGGCTTGGGTAGAATCAGAGGCTCTCTAACCTTTGTAATAGTACTTGTCTGAGCAATGAGGATCATGGTTTGTTTGAATGTAAGTAAAGATACTTATAACATACCCTCCAGCCATGAAGACAGAAGTTAGGTGCCCTCATGAAGACCGATCTTTGTTGTTCTAAATTCCTGCCAGATGTCATTGTTCTGTTGTAATTGCATTGTGCATATTTTTGTTTGAACTTCATCTGAGAAAATGTGGATCTGTGTTGCAGTAATCAAGACATGAGCGCATGAATGACTCCTCCCAGATGAGAGACTCATGGAAATAATGTGGATTAGTTGATTAAACATAATTTGAAAGCCACATTATCTGTATACCAGGACACCTCAGAGTGTGTTATAGCAATTACATCATGGCCACATACCACAGGATAAGGTCTACAGCCATTGAAAGTTAATTGGTACGCAGTACTGAAACTGTTGACCAAAACTATGTTTGTTTTTAAAGCTGCACTAATCACTGTTGTTTATATCAATGAATCAAACGCCCCACAGAGACTTTCTGCTCATTTCTGATTAAAACCTTCTCATGCCAACCCTTTTTACAGACGCAGCAGACAGCTGTTCTCAGCAGACACGTACTGATAAACCCACTATGCATTTCCTACCAGCACCACATGACAAACAAAGTCATTGTCCAGCTGATGAACATAAAAAAAAGGATTTTCATCAGCAATAATTTAAATACACAAACTGACGACCTTCTGTAAATGAACACAACTGTTTGTTGTTGTATGATGTTACATCTGAGACATGCTGGTGATGTTGGGCCTATAATTAAGCTACTCTGTG
This sequence comes from Lates japonicus, assembly GCA_033238685.1. Classification (NCBI taxonomy): domain Eukaryota; kingdom Metazoa; phylum Chordata; class Actinopteri; family Centropomidae; genus Lates; species Lates japonicus. Next base: position 437,226 of record BRZM01000130.1, on the reverse strand, counting down.
AACAAACTTGTTGAATACTTTATCAGTAAGACCACGTCCTCTCTCTCTCTCTCTCTCTCTCTCTCTCTCTCTCTCTCTCTCTCTCGAGCAGATACTTGTTGCAGAAGCTTGGTGTAATGACATGATAACGCCCACCTTGGCACTGACACAGTCTGCATCACACAACAAAGACTAATACCAGAGGGCAATAAAAAATACATGTGTTCTGATAATGATTCAGCCCAGCGGCACACACACAGACACTCAAGGAAACACAAAAGTAAAAGAGACATTTAGAACTCTACAGATGTAGCCACGATTGTAGTTTACAAAGAAATGCTTACCATATGCACCAACCACACACGAGATTTCTGCCCCCCACACACATTTCTCTAAGGACTGTGGACACAATGGTCACAGAGCTCTGTGAGATAGCCTAAACAGAAAAAGATGGGATGTAGAAGATGACACTGGGGAAAGAGACAGGAGAGAAATCCACAACATATTGAAAGTAGAAAAAGGGAGAGAAGGGGGTAAAAGAGGGAAAATAGGAGGAAATAATAGATGGTAGGGGAGGGGAGGGCATGCCTCTACTGGTGTGGCTCCTTTTCACACGTATTTCTGAGGCTTACGTAAACCCTCCATCTGCCTTGCACCTTTCATCACACACACACAGTCTCACACACACACACACTTGTGCATGTGTATGCACACAAGAGGCTACACTGCCTGAGTCTGAGCACAACGATGTATAAAGGCTCATTTTTCACATTGTTCATCTGTCTGTGTGTGTGTCTGTTCAAACTGCCTGAGCGATACCTCAGCTTGTAATTCTGTCTGTCATGTGCTTGCCCTCATATTATTTACTGACAGCTAATACTGTGCTATTAAACTCCAGTGATATGTGGTGACCTACTCATGCTGTAAAATCTGCCATTTTTTGTTGTTTTGGTGGCTGGAGGCATCAGTAAATGTTGACATTTAGGACACTTTGTTTTCAGTGATTTGCTCTGTGCAGTTTCAAAGATGATGTCATGCATAACACAAAAAGTACCTGAGTGACCAGAAAAATAGAAACACCTGTAGACACCCATAGTCCTACAATGCGACTATGAGTCACCAAATTGTATCAACCAAAATAAGGTAAATATACTGAGCACTTAAAGAATAAGCATCTGGCCTCAGAATAAAAGTGTGGCAATTATAATTTGAAACAAGAGAAATCTGACCACCAACACCTCTGAAGCTCAATAACTTGTTATTTATCTTGTTGTTCGTCTTTATGCCAAGCAGTCACTGCACCTAACCAAGAAACACTCAAGCATGTAACCCCACTGTAAAACTGCAAATTGTTGTTTTTACACCATACACTAATGTTCCAGCTCTTCATTAATCTATTTATCTGTGCACCTCAGTTTCCTGTGTGCTAAGATTTCCACACATATATTTTTCTACTATATGACTCTGTATAATGGTTTAATTTTTTCCCATCATGCCAGCATGAGTACCTGCTAACGTGCTTTTCTTAAAGCCAAAGTAGGCCAAGGTAACTCCCAGACATGGGTTAGACTCAGCAGTTGTTCTGACACTTAAAAGGAGTGCGTACAAAAGAGGGGCCGTATTCATACATACCAAGAAATGATCGCAGTACTGACATCCAAAGCAGAGGACAAGATGAGACATGGAAACTCTACATGCACTTAAACAAATCAGGTAATGTTTTGCTATGCTGTTGATGCATGTGTATGCACGAGCACAATACAACATCCACATAATGTGGATATGTGCGCGCACACACTCTCTCTCTCTCTCTCTCTCACACACACACACACACACACACACGGTACATAGGCTGTGTTGTACATACACAAGGGTGTTCTGGTCTCCATCAGTTCCTGCTGTTATCCTGAGGCTCTAAACTTCAGTGTGAGGGGCACCACGATCAACATGCACACACATGCAGAGTATGTCCAATGTAAGTCTTAACATAAAGCAGAACGACTGTAGTTTGAACAGAAAGATCCTCAACAAGAGTGAACTACTCACCTGTACCGCTAAAACACATTGATAGATTGTTTTAGATTTAATCCTTGTTGAGATATAGGAAGGCAGTGATATTGATCAGACAGGTTCTTAACATATTTGGAGAAGGAAATGAAGGTGAGTAGTAAAATGATGATCCAAACCCTCCAGTAAACAGTAATCCTGCTAGCTTCCTGGTTCAACTTTCACCATGAGGGATTATTACAGATATTTCAGGTGCACTCACTTTCAGTTTTACCTTCAATTAAAGCAGATATAGTAATAGCTAAACTGTTCATTTCTAACCTGTCTGATTGTCTTGTTGTTCAATCTCATTGGTAATCTAGTGTTATAATAATTGATAGAGACTCTGGGAAAAGGTGTAAAAATATCCCTAAAGTGTGACAAATCTAAAGCTTGATGATGAACAATGTAGACATTTAAATGCATGGAACAGAACAGCAGCTTGGTGATCCTAACCATACCAACCACGCAACTGTGTAGTGTCAGAGTGAGTCACCTGACTTAAATCCAACTGATCCTGTGTTTCACCTGCAGAGGACCAGGGTGACGGCAAAAATCCCTTAAAACAACAAGGAAATTAATTAATGACTGCACTCCAGGCCTGGAGAAGCATTACTGGGGAACCTTTACTTCAGTTTGTTCATTTGTCCAGATCATGGACGAGGGGAACACAAAGACAACTTTATGTCTGCTAATGCTGATTGAGTTACCACATCTTGGATTCCAGTGCTCTCTCTCTCTAAATCTAAAATCTGTGTACCACATTTACTGGGATTAGCTTTGTGCAAATGTTCAAAACTGATTCAATGTGGATGTGTCACCTATGGCCAACACCTGATGTGCTGAGTAATGTCTGCATCCCTAACTGTGGGTGGATGGCTGCACAATGCAAATGCTGAACTAAACAGATCAATTACAAAATGCTAGCTGACAAGTGGAGCCCAGTGTCTTTCATCAGAGATAAATCTCTTGCTAAGCTTCCATGTTTATATATAGAGGACCTGGAGGTAATGGAGCAATGAAGCTAATTCACAGGCGCAAACAACACACTGACACACACTGACAGACAACTTAACGGGTGCCATATTGGAAAGACTATGGATTTTCTGGAAACCAGATGTGTGTCTGTTTTTGTGTGTATGTGTGCGACTGAAGACTGGGTAAGGACTTTTTGTGTACATATGTGTTTGTATGTGTGTTCGCGATTAATCTGTCATTATCTCAGTAATGGTGAAGAATGCAATAACATGCCTTTTGCAGAAACAGTTTAGTTGAGCCTCCTAAACCACTGCAACACACACACACACACACAAAAGAGACACCACACAGGGGTTCAAATCCCCCACAGAGGATTTGCCTCAGGGACCTGTTATTACAGTCCTCTACCTCTTTTACTCTTTCTCCTGCTCACTCTCTCTTTCTGCTGCTTTTCCCAAACGTTCCATCGATGTTTTTGCCTCATTCAATATATGTCCACAGATGAGAATTACCTGACTAAAGAACTATACCACATCCTCCTGCTGTCTGACACACACAGACACTAGTCTGTACAGTACACACACATGCATTTACTTAGATGAATCCTTAATATCAGCTACAGAAAAAGGGAATGAGAAGCCTGCAGACAGACAGACATATGCTTCTTATCTCCTTCTAGGAATCTGAGGCATCCGTGTTTAAATCACAGCTCATTACTAGTCTCAACATCTGAGTTGTAATCTTCTCTCCTCTAGATCCAAATGAACAACGAATGGTTTCACATACGTTCACTCCGACAACGTCCCCCTTCCTCTCAAACACAGATCAAAGACTGCATCAATATTTGTCAGTCACAGGGCTCCAGCGCTTCACGGACAGCTACACATTGCTTTATGTGGCTCTGTGCTCTATTATTGTTGGATGTTGCATCATACAGAGGCTTTGATTTTTGAGAACAAAGAGTGAGCCTATTTTTGAACATGTGAAAATTTTATAGCACACAGACCCACTGTGCCAGAGTGCATATAGTGTATGATAAAAATGCTATAAATGATGATCATCAGCATTTTATTTATCTGATTTTTGAGCATTTTTGTGGCATGACATATTATAAGCAACATTTTCACACCAAAACCTGACTAACAGAACAAAATAATGTATATATAGAGAACTGATAGATGTTCAAGAACATTACCATTACCATTTGTGCCACATATGGCGCCTTTACTTGATCAGAGATATTCATTTACAGAGCAACACTCGACTTCCTGTGTCAAGTCAAATTCATTCACATATTCTTTATATGCTTGCAAACTCGAACAGCTAATCACATAAGTGCTTCTCTTGCAGATTTTCACATCTGTTGTCCAATTACAACAGTTATCTAACATGTGTGTAATCAGATGTGTTTTGTGGCTGGTTAAGAAAAGTTAATGTACTGTTTGTTCCAGGGTAGCACCATTTAGAGAAATGTTCTTTCACTAATTCATCAAATATTTTATAAAACCTTGTCAATAAAGTGCATGTCTAATGAAAATGTGAAACACTGACCATCACCATCAATAAATGACACCAAGCCAGATGATTCTTGTAGAACCAACCAAGGAAATAACCAAAGAACCAATTATACACCAGTACATATTAGTTCAATGACTTGCTCCTTTCATCTGCTGCTTCTCTACCTGATATTGTTGCTGCAAGTTGTTAGTCAGTTGCTGTCATTGCATTACAAGGTAAGGGTCAATTTGAACTATTTCATGGACAATTAGCTAACTAACCATCTTTGAGTTAACAGCTTTTGCACATATTCAAGTCATTTCAGTCTCTTATTTATACAGACAGTGTTAAACCTGGCTCCAATCATTGTATTCTCACTGGTGGGTCTTGTTTTTGTCCTAAACAAATTGAGACAGCTTCCTGACTGGGCCTGGGAAAGGCTGAACAGAGACATTACACACCAACTGTATTTGCAGTAAACTAGGACAAATCTGACTTCAATTTTAGCAGGGCATAATATAGAAAAAACGGTTTGATAAATGGCACCAACTCTGTGGTTTCTAATATGTCAAAACAAGTCTGTATCCATGCTAGCAGCTCTGTGAAGCTGAACTTAGGCACATCAGTGCACTGAGCTGAATGCTAATATCAGTATGATGACATGCTAATGTTTAGCAGATATAATGTTTACCATGTTCAACATCAGGTTGTATGTTAACATGCCAGCATTTGTTAATTTGCACTAAGCACAGTACAGCTGAGGCTGATGGGCCATTAGTTTTGCAGGTATTTGGTTATTAACTGTTGGACAAATTAAAACTTTGACCTGAAAAATGTAATGTTGACATTTTCTGGTTTCCTTTTGTTCTCTACAATTGTAAATTAAGTATATTTGGGTTTCTCACTGCTGGTTGGACGAAACATCTTGAGATGTCAACTTGGAGAAAATGTGATGAACAAGTTTCACTAGGTTTTGACATTTTATAGCCCAAATGATTGATTATTTATTCAAGAAAATCAACAGATTGATAGATAAATAAAGTAACTGTTATGCAGTTCTAATGCTAATAGGTGCTAATAGGTTATACACTATTACACAGAACATCACACACAAACACTTTTAGCATCCTAAAATTAAACACATTCTGGACTTTAATATTGTTGCCACCCAACCATGACAGTACAATGACAAGAGCATCCAACTGCACCAATTCAAACATCCTACTGGAGCTCAAAGGTCTTTTGATGTCATGATTATCCGTTTTTCTGTTGTAAATGTCTGTTGTGAGGAACACCCTCAGACATTCCTTACCGCTAGAACGGACCTAAAAACCTCATTTAAACAATTCTGCTGAAACTGTCAATTACAAGAACACCTCTCATCAATCTATCATCTGAGCAGGCAACTCCACACATGGTGTTTAGGTAAGTGCTACAGTGTGACCTAGCAAGACATGAAACATAATCAGCCGACTTTGTGTGTTCTTTCCTAAAACACACAAAGACAAAAAACAGACTCTGTTTCTTTGTCTATCACAGTGCTTCTAGAATGACCTAAATTCATTTATTAACACACTGATGAAAAGGATAACTGCAAGAAAAATAATTCATTCAATTATTGCGTTATATCCAACTCTGGACTTATTGTTGAGGTTTTCATGTCTTTGATCTTAATCTCTCTCAACAGAATCTCCATTTCAGATTTTTCCCTCATTGTGTCCTTGTAGTTGTTTGAAGAATCCAACATATCTTGGGGGGGTTTAACAGGAACTTGAGATGGCTGTGGCTTGGCTTCAGCTCTGCTAAATAAGGCTTGTTGGAGAACACTAAAAGGGCTGACTCCTCACCATAAACACTGTATTTCACTCATAAACACGTTACTTCATCAATATTTATCTTAAAGGAAGCAGATGCCGAGCACGTGACCACCACCAAAGACTAGGGTTATATTTCTGGTGATGGTGCCCCAGTCTTGGTTCAATAAAATGGACTGTGCCTCAGCTCATAGTTCACTTAAAGACATATTCATAACTTCTTCCTTGTCTCCATCAGCATAAAACAGAAGGTGAGTCAGACATTGTTAACACTGATAATGTTTGTGGGTGGAAAGTCATTGAGGGATCATTGAAGGATACAAATGTTGAAACAGTTAGCTTTTAACATTTGCTAATTAGCACTAAATACAAAACAACCAAAGCACAGCAGAGGTTGATGTTTTTTTCCTGATGACAGCACTAGATGAAAAGTGGCAATCCATTCAACAGTGGTGCACCGACCGACACACCAACATTACCCTCCCAAAGCCATGCTGTTAGCGTGGCTAAAAATATCTACAAGGATGATTTGCACACTAAATCACATGAAATACAAAGCTACTACCATCCATGATGTCATAGCAGGTGTTTCCCATCATCTGTCAAATCAAAAACAGCCACTGTAACATCACTGATTGAGGTGTGGTCAGAGGAACACCATTTTTGAAATGTTCAACCTATACAGACCCATGCAGCAACTGATATTTTTCAACATAGTCTATTTATGTTGGGTAAAGGTTAAAATGGAAAGGTGGAGCTAGACAATGAAATATAAGCAACACGCACCTTATACTCAGTAACTCACCAAACAGAGCACTGCTCGCTTTTTATTCTGTTATCTAAGCATCACACAATTTCCTGAATTAACATACTGCACAAGACATAAAGTGTTTATTTACATTGAGGAGAGGGCTTCTGATCTCATCTGGACTACTGCAGATGTGGAAGCAACATGTTCAGAATGTATTAGGATGACTTTGAACTTAATAAATTTGAGTTTAGCTACCTTATACTGGAAACCAGATGATTTTAGAATTAGTTTGTGAGCACTGAATACTTGGAATACTTCAAAAGCTATAAATAGCTCAGGTCAGCTTATAGCTACCTGAACGCACAAGTTACATACAGACGGTGGGCCAGGTAAGTGACTGAAACACCTAAGGCCAGTTTGACCGTAACTTGACCACATTTCTCAGATGTCTATGATCATAATTCACACCTAACTGCTGAGAACTTGCTGACAGCCAGGTGTGTGACTGCATTTGACAGTAAGCAAAAGTGATAGAGTGATATGTAACTGAAGACAGTTAAATAACAGGTATTACGAAAGCGTTTGTCTAGAAGCTGAAAAGGCTGAATGAGGTTTCTTGTGTGTGTTGTTTTCAGCCTTTGTGAATCTGTGTTTCTCCTTACCAGGAAGGTTATTTACAAGTAAATTCTTATTTACAAGAATGTGTTCGCTCTCCACCAGGTGTGAGATGCTACAGGGTTCACACCCTGACCTAGGTTGACCCCAGATGACCTTAGAGGTCCAGAGGTCACATTAGTCACCTCAGTAATGACCTTCACAGACAGAGTGAGGTGTGTGAATGTTATTACTTTATATGTGTTGGGATAATAATACTGAGAAGGAAGTTTACAACCTCTGACACACTTCTAAAATAAAAAAAAATCAACACATCCTTGACTCGTGATAACATGATCCATAATTGAGGCAAGCTTTTTTCTTAATCCTCAGTACAAAGGCAGATGGTTAATACATGCTTAAAGGTTACTGGGACATATAAATACTTTTTGACTCTCTCAGCAGGTGGAGGCAACATGGCAGAGTCTCTGCCAAATCACCTGTTCACTGACTCTTTCACAGTGAATTGCTGATGTAGTCCTACCTACAGCCAGTGGATGTTGACTCAAACAAAATAGCCAATAAATGAGGAAAACAACAGATGTAATGAGGTTAAGATAAAGGATGTGTGGTCCAGCATTGAGTTTCTTTAAAGACGTTTCCTGCTTTTTATTTGCTAGTTCGGGTTTTTTATGAGCGCTAATGTGACTGATAAAATAACCTCGGTTCAAGGTTCAGTATTTATTTAATATTACATGATCTTCCTCGGCAGATCTCACATTGAATTGTAATTGTTTTGTCAACTGCTGTTTCAGCTTTGCAGTTCAATCTTTAAAGGAGCAGTTCGTAACTTTACGAAATGCACTTATTCCCTTTCATGTCAGGAGTTAGTCTTTGCTAGTTTCCAAGCAACCTCAAGGTGATGGCAAGACTCCAGGAATTTACTGTGCCTGGCCAGGAAATAGACTGGTAAATAACTCCCTCACTGCATGGTTTTGAAGAGATTAAACAAACAGGATAAAACATGTAGTTGCGGCTAGGCGTATTTTGTTACCTTTGGACAAAGCCAAAGGCTGATTTCATTCTTTATGCTAATCAGCTGCTGGTTCCATCTTCATATTTAACAGGACATGACGTGATCTTTTAGAAAGAGAGAAATTTTAAATTTAAACATCTACAGTTCCATGACAACTGGCAAACGCCATCTGCTGGGGAAGATCTTGTAATATGACTGAAAGCTCAAGAACAGCTACTAAATGGTCCTAGAGGTGAGACTGTTTTGTCAGCAGCTGTTTCAGAGGTCAATAATGATGTATGGTGCTTAACAGTATGTGTGATAAAACACACAAAAAAACAAAACTTGTTTTAAAAACTTCCTGAAAAAACAGAGTACACAAAGCCACAAGAAAATATTTAATATAAAAGAATAACCTGACTCATCTGATGTGTCTTGATGCTGAAGGCCCATCTGGTGCAAGCAGGTTTCAAGCAGAGCTAAATAAAGTTATTGAACCCACAATGACCTACTGTGAGACTGTTCATAGTTTTATCATTCTCTAAAATTTAAGACATCACGGTCCTTTAAAACTTGCCTACTGAACTTATATGATGCACACACACACTTATCTTGATAAACATCAGTGACACCAGGCTCTAAAAGCCCCAGAAGAGTAAAGTCTCCTCATATGGTTCCAGTGCAGCTTCAGGGGCTGCTGAATGTAACCCAGCGTCCCCAGTACAGTTCAGCACAGCTCACTTTGATTTGCCTCAGTCTGTTCCCCATTAAGCAGCTGTTAAATATCCTGTATGCTGCTGTATGAGAGCACAGACTGATGCAGCAGGTATGGCAGAACAAGTCTAGACATATAGGCCTATGCCTTTCCACTGTCGAGCAAATGTGCAGTGGGCTCAAGAAGCCCCAACCGAGGCGGTTTAGTTCAATAAGCTTTAGGCCTGCATGACCTGGCATGACAAAATCATCTGTCAAAATCGAGACCAAAGCCTATTTTTGTTAAGTGGAAAATGACTAGGAGACATTTTGTGGGGAAGAGAGAGGGGGGGAGTCTTTAGGAACTGACCTGTGCCTGACAAATGAAGTTCTTATCAACAAATCTGAATCTGGGTAGATTTACAAATGCCCAACAGTGAGTGTGTATGCTGGAGAGGATTAAAATGATAATAAGGCTGTTAGGGATGACATTTAAACTTGGCTTTCATCAGCTCATGAGGGCCTGGAGGGCAGGTGGTGACAAGAGATGTGATGCAGGTAGAGGAGGGGAGAAAGAGGGAGGAAGCAACTAATTAAACTTCAACTTTTTTACAGCGAGTAAAACATAATTAGACCATTGATTTTAGCCAATTATTTGCACAAAGATAAACAAATAAACAATCCTGGATATGTCAGCCTACCTGATCTTGAGGTGTGAAACACCGCGACAAGCAGCAACAGCAGCCAGGTCTCGCGCACTCGGCTCCATTGATCCATCATGTGGCATTAGAAGCTATCGACGCGGCGGCCAGTAATTCCCTCGTGCTCTCCTCGGCGCTCCGCGGGACACCTGCAGTCAGAGGAACTTCGCCTCTGCACGCGAGAACGTTAACAGTCTGGGAACCGTCTCGCGCCCGTGCGTCCTAGGGCGCGCTCCACCAGCTGGCAATTAAGCGCGCGCATATGCTGATTTAATTGATGATAAGATGATCTTCAGCAGCCCATGGACTTCTGTCTTTGCTGTTTTTCTTCTGGATGGACGGATGAAGAAGGAAGACCAGCGGAAAAAAAATCCCTTAATCTTGGATGGTCTTTCCTCCTTCACCCGCAGAGAACTTTCCTCACTTTCTCTCCCTCCCTGCCTCCCTGCCTCCCCTCTCCTCCTCCCCGGGGTGACCCCTCCCTCCCCGGAGACTCCCGAGGCTCGTGGGGCTGTGCAGAAACATAATTACTGCGCGTGTCATTATTAGCATCATTATTGTCTGAGTGATTTAAGGGACTATGTGGTGTCTCTGTCTGTCTCTACCTGGGCGCACGGGCACGTAATCGCACGCGCGCATGTACGCATTATACCGCTGTCAGGCACATAAGCCCGTGCACATGTGCAGTAAGTTATAAACGTAAGTAATAATATAAACCTGCTGGGAACGTTTCTCTCTATAGGAACTAATACAAAACATCCAGTATGAACAATGAACGCTTGTGCCACTTTTCATTTACTGCGCTCTCTCTCTCACACGCACATAGACACACACACACTCACACGGTCTCAGACACACACACACACACACACACACACAAACACAAACACACACACTCAAAGCATGCTAGGACAGGACAACGGTGCTGCCCAACTAATAAAAATATGCTGCTGCAGATTCCAAATTCCAGTGCCTGTCTGTCTTTGCCCACCCCACAGTCTCTTCAAATACACACCATATTCTTCCTATAGGCACAATAAAAACTAAAATGTACTCCCACTCTTCTATTTCAAGGCTTTATCATTCTACATTTCTAGCGTGGAAAAGTCCAAAGAAGCCAGCAGCTCACTGGGAGGTATCAGAAACTTTTTGGGGGAGTTTTTAGGTGAGGTTTATGGCTGGAAAAGGCTGAGAGAATCTGAGCTCAGTACATGCACACACAAGTATACATGCACATGAATACCATATATAAGCCTCGGGTCTCCCCTGTCCTGCTTCAGCTTCCATTTACATCAGTCTGTATTGTTTAAGATGACATTTAGATCATCTGAAGGCTAAAATATGATCCAGACTTAAAAGGATAGTATGAGCAGGTGACTCAGAAACTAATATGGTGAAAATGTAAAATATAATCATATCAAAATATATTTATATAGTGCCGTAGCATTTTCCATACATTAAAATGCAACAAAATGTACTTGTTAATGATGCACAATAGAGCAAATTAGTCTCTTATGAAATCTGTTTTTGATCTAAAGAGATTCTAGAAAACAGATTTAAGACAATGAATGTCTGAAATGACCACATGAAAACTGAAGGTAAAACAACATATACCAAATATAGTGATATAAAAACTGTTTTTTGTATTGTACTGATTCCTGACAAACTATGAAATGTGCACATAAAGGAGAGGGCTATATTAAAGGTGTATGTTTTAAGCACACTTCACAATGTTGTTTCATGTAAAAAATTAGGAGGGAATTTGGTGCCGTCTTACCGCAGCATTTTATTTTTTAAAAATTGGCCTGTATTGTCTTTATGTGAAGGTGAGAGCAAACTCTGTGTTTTTGTGAAAATACTAGAGAGAAACAGTGTTACATTTGGAAACATTTCCCATATTCTTCAGGTGGTAAAATACAGATTATATATTTTGAGATAAATGTAAATATAGTGTGCGATAATTATTGAAGCTTATATTTTGGCAACAGTAATAACAGAAGTAAATTGCATCCAGGCACACACGCCTACTGACTTTTCCTTTTTTTTAAGAACAAGAAGAAAATAGATTCCAGGCATATTTCCAATGGCCCTTCCTCCAGGTTCAAGTAGGCTGTCTTAAACTTATGACTGGCAGCTATACAGTACTCTTACTTTCAAGTGTGTGTGAGCGCATGTGTGTGCAAAACTTGTGTTTATTGCTGTGCATGTAGCGTTTGTTTCATCTATTCTACCAATCATAATAATAACTTTTCTGACTCTCACTCTGACTTAAAGAAAGCATCGAGTATCATCATGTTATTTAGTTTTTTTTGGCTTGGAATACCACGGGAAGCAAACCCATTCATAGCCACAGTGGACTGCTTTAAAAAAATAATCAAATTGACCACTGGGCGGCGCCAAACCTCTTTGCAGGGGCGCACACAGGCTGACCCTTTCTTATCTATGTGTAACTCAAAATATCTTCTTATTCATTTGTTCTTTACGCCTTCAAGTTCACTGTCAGTCAGAGGACAGACATTAATCAGAGTCAGAGGGCTTATTAAAACTTAAAGTTATGACTGATGGATATTTTTCGGTGATGGAATAAATTAACGAAGTTGTAAATGACCACAGGACCGACCCCGTCGACCTGTTAGATAATCTCATCTGCGCTGTAGCTGTGCGCCCTGTCCATGTGACTCCCTCTGTCTCTGTCTCTCTTATCCTCTTACAGTGGCTCTCACCTCAGATCACCACTCATCCCGCAGAGCTGCTCGTCACTTCGTATTTCAGTTTGGCCAACAGAGCTGAGAGGCAGCGGAGCCATGGTGAGTCCCGGACAGAAAGTGGTGCTGATCACCGGCTGCTCCTCCGGGATCGGCCTGAGGATGGCCGTGATGCTGGCGAAGGATGAACAGAAGCGTTATCACGGTAGGTGCACTCTCTCTCTCTCTCTCTCACTCTCTGTGTAGCTTCTTCTACTACTAATAATAACAACTTTACTTGCAGGGATTTTCATATAACTTAACTCTTAGTAAACACAGCCTATTTTACATCTTTATTCTTTACACATGAGATGCTTACATCAACACTGGAGAGCAGCTGACATAAGAGTATTGCATAATCCACGATTATGTACATTAAAGCCACTGTTTCCATCAGTTGTTGACTGAAATTACTGTAGTTTCCATGTTTAAAATATGAACCACTGAGGAATACATTTAGACATTATCAATCACACAACTGTCAGATCCTTGAAAACGAACCGGAATAAAGTGAATAATGGAGCAAATTCAAGGTTGCGTTCTCCACTGGAAACCTGAAGATGAAGCTCCATACACAACATCCTGTCTCCAGAGGGAGGTCAGAGGTCACTGTTAACTTTTTAAGGACTCTTAAGAGAAGTCTAGGTGCAAAAAAAACAAACAAAAGATATAGGGATCTCAAAGAAAAGGCCACATTATCTGTCAAATATAGGCTACCAAGAAGCTTTGCATCATGATAGATGCTGAGACTTTCAACATCATCATGTCATTTTCATAGGAAAGGGTTACATCCCAAAATGCATCATAATTTAGAAAAGTAGAGAGAATTTGCCTAGACGCTCATACTACTGCAATCAATTAATCGGGTTGTGTTACTTGCACAAAAATACCTAAAGTATGGAAAACAGATCTCCAGTACCAGACACTTTATGAATAACATGTGCTAGGAAGGCAGGAAGCACTTTATACCAGTCACAAATATAGTTAATATTTAAAAACAGTTAGCCAAGTTTTACCACAGAGAAATTAAGTCAGTGCAGCATCAGACAATGACTAATCCAAAATGAGACTGTGTGTACTCCTCCAAAGACTTCCTCCCACAACCAGTCTGTTATAACCAACTTTAAATCCTCCTCCAAAGCAGACTTAAGGTACATACAGTCTATCTTTAACATAAAAAACATTTTACATAAGTAGTATTACTTCCAGCAAAACAAAATTTATGTGTTTCATGTTTCCCAACATGAAGCAAATAATCAAACCTGTCAAGTGAATATGGGATAACTTACTGAGATCGTTTTATTTGACCTCCTTTCACATTCTCTTTCCAGCTGCTGACTCACTTGTACACTTTACGTCACAGCTAACCATTAAGCAAAACATCCTACTGTTTTGGGAATTTGAATGTCTGTCTTCTACTGTTCTGTGTATCCATTTGTTTCCATTGTGTATTAAAATTGTATTAGTCAGTCATTATGAAGTAAAGCAAGTTTCACTTTCATGCCATTTGCAAACATATGGATCACTTAGCAGCTGAACTGAACTTTTCTAGCTTGAGGAAAACCTCACTATACCTCTTTACACACAGTTATGTCTCTGATCCCAACTTAACCTTAAGTCGCTCTTAAGACACCAGACAATAGCTAAAGCCAGGGCACAGCCTTGGTTAGGCTTATTATGGCCTGGCTGGTATAGAGCTCCACTGAGGATGACAGGCTGGTGAGGGTTATTCCTGGAGCAGGCAGGCAAGACGTTAATGCTGATATGTAAACTGGTTTCTGTAACAGGACTGCTTGGTACTATGTTAAGCCTACTTAAGGTTATTTTCTACTAGAATGGCTATCTTTAGCACTAACTTCACTACCTTTACAACTGTCGTGTTCTTTCAGCTATTTTCTCCTACAGTGCATTCAGGAAAAACAGCCTATGGTTTGAGACAGGAAAGGGATGTATGTGAACATAGTTCCCTTGGAGTGTCCATGTACTCCACCCTGTTTTCACCTACCATTCTTTGCCTTGTTGACAATATTTTTGTCGCACATCCCTCCAAGTTCTCCATGACCTTTACTCCGTTCTATCCATTCATTCCTGTGACAAGAACTGAACACAAAGACAGGATCACTCATGACGAAAAATAATGCCTAAAAACTCCATAAACATGCATGTGTGCACACAGACAGAACATGTACTGATGCTGGATTTTTTAATGCCTGGGAGTTGACTTAACATAACACAGTGTTTGTGTGCATGGCATGTGTATCTTGCGTGTGCCTCCAGTGCAGTCTGAGCCAGTGAACTAAGTTTGACACCGCAGATATTGTCTTTTTGTAACCTCATTTACCTGGGCAGGATGCCTAATCACATGCCTATTTACAGCAGCAGCCTGAAGGCGTAGTGCTGGAGCTGCACATAGAGAGGGAGTGTTACATCCATTCACAAACTCACACTTGGAAACTACCCATGGAAACAGAGGGAGCAATTATACAGACAACTATTGGCAAACAGCACTGATGAGAACAGTGACGCCTGCACTCAGGACAAAATGGCTTGAAGAAAGTCTGATTGGGATTGAAACATTTGAACATTTACAGTTTCTCTCACAGCAGAAAAAACAGCAGTTTGTAACTGTGTGTCTTTTATCTCAACAGTTTCTATTACCCTTCATATTTAATGGTGATCATACAAATTTAATTTAAACAAGATTCCACAGCCATTCCAGCAGTGCTATGAGGCTGTGAGCTTAATGTCAACATCAATATGCTAACACGCTCGGTGACAATGCTGATATTTAGCATGAACAATATTTACCATTGTCACTATCTTACAGCTGAGGCTGATGTGAATGTCCGATAATAAAGTCAATGAAAAGGCAGATAGCATCAAAATGATTCATCCCAAGGGCAACGATGACTGTCTGTACTAGATTCAACAGCAATCCATCCAACAGCTGTCAAAATATTTTACTCAAAACCACAATGTAAACCTCATGTGGTGCTAAAAGAAAAGTCATTAGAATCCATTGCCTGAGCATCATGAACATCTGTACAAAATCTGATGGAAATCCATGTGTTGAGATATTTCAGTCTGGACCAAAGGGGTGGACTGATCCAAAATGAAAAAGACAGAAAACCTGATTCTCCGGAAACATGTTAAACAACTGTTTAAATAAAATGGTCATCCATCTACTAAAGCTCTGGATAATAAGATATGAACAGCATTTCAGAAAGAGTGAGAACATGAGTCCTCTGACAAAATTCTGAGTGGAGTTACAATGTTAGTGGAAAAGTCTTTGGGGCTTCGGCTTCCTATAAAGCTTTCATTAACTACACATAAATGACTGCTTAGTATAATTTTTTTCCCATTTGTCTGTCAGCTCACATCAGCATAGATAGATAGATGTTGACAAACTAAATCAAAATATAAGTCTGGACAACATAATACATAAATAATATATATGATTTCTCTCAAACTCTTCAATTATTTGATTTATTTTCCTTTGTCCTCCAACAGTCATAGCCACAATGCGTGATCTGAAACGTAAAGATAAGCTGGTAGAAGCTGCCGGGGATGCGTATGGGAAAACTCTTTCTCTGGCTGTGCTCGATGTCTGCAGTGACGAGTCAGTCAAACAGTGTATCAATGGCATCAAAGATCGTCATGTGGATGTCCTTAGTAAGTAAACTGAATGCATTCTCAACAAGCTGTAGCTTGGATTGTTACAATGACTAAAACTGATACTGATTACAGCCTGTCTTCCTTGTCGTCTTTGTTTCCTTCCTCCTCTCCCATCCAGTCAATAACGCAGGTATCGGCCTGGTGGGTCCTGTGGAGAGCATCCCCATTGAGGAGATGAAGAAAGTGTTTGAGACCAATGTCTTTGGCGTGATCCGTATGATAAAGGAGGTGATGCCTGACATGAAGAAAAGACGAGGAGGACACATCATTGTAGTCAGCAGCGTGATGTGCCTGCAAGGTGAACAGAGGCGAGAGGTGTGACGGGATGAGTGAAGGGAGAGGAGGTGGGGTGGGGCGCTAAATGGTACGGGGACAAATAACAGGTTTGTCTGCTTCAGCTTGATGGGTGGATGATGGACAGATGGAGGAGGGGTGAGGGAAGAAAGACTAATGGAGTACTACTACACGTCTTCATTCATGTTGTCTGCAGTAGAATCCAAACATGTATTTTGTCTCTGCAGGTGGTGTTTAATGACGTGTGTATGTAGCCTCCAAGTTCGCCATGAGGGCTTTCTCAGAGTTTGGCCGCAACTTTAGTTTAATCACGCGGAGTGTCACTGAAGCTATTTTCATCATTGTCAACAAAGCAGTAACATTACAAAAAAGATAATCTGACAGCCTTAAGGCATATCTCCTTTTCCTTTCATAAAGGATGATCCAGTGTAACCTATGTCAAGAAAGAAGAATTGCCACCCTATCCTAGCCAGCTTAATCCAGAAAAAGAAGGCTTAATAACATTAGTTGGGTATTTGATCATAAAACAAAGCACGGACAAATTTTGACTTAGTGACAGCACTATGTGGTCATTGGTAGCTCTAGCTAGCTGTAAACCACAAAATGTTTAGTATCGAGCAATCATTTAAAAGTAAAATGTTACCACTGACTCTTTTACCTGTATGAATTTTGAGGCTTGCCCACATCAAGCAAAACAAATGGCACTCAGTCTCAGTCTGATCCAAAGGTTAACACTGTTCTGTGCCAGCTGACACTAGCATCATGCAGAATTTTCACAGACTGCCACCAGAACCACCCCCGAAACTGACGGCCCAGGATCATGATGAGTCTGCACGGTGATTAATCTTGTAAGTCTTTCTGCCCATCCTCCTCTATCTGCAGTACCAAGAAAGTGATTGAAGCGCAGCCCGCTTCCGTAATATGACCAACCCTTTGTACACGCCCCATCGTAGCACTGAAATACGCTTGATGAAACCGGAGGTCTGTCTGTCTGATGCCTTCTACCATGCTCTTTCAACCTGGGCTCCTCTCATGCATGTCATGACGCTACAAGCACCTCACCTGTGGATGTCTGAGAGCAGAACCGTCACCAAACTAGAAACTGTGAATAATATAAACACAGTTTGTAGACCAGAATAAAGACCATACACTACCTCGGCCATTTAATGCCAGAGGATCACAAAAACATATAACACTAACCACAATACCTGCCGGAGGTCGTAGCAAAAGTCACTTGGTCACAGCAATTAAAGAAAAAGTCATTGAATAATCCATTCAACAGTTTAAATTGTTCCTTTTTGACCTGCTATATTTCCTGTTGTATGCAGTCTGTATTGTAATGAACAGTCTTCTTGAATTTTTATTTCTGTATAAAATTGTGCTTATGAATTTATAGATACCACACCTGTGAAGTTGTAATACTAGAACACTTCTGAAATTTATTCTAGCCCACCCAGAGTGCCAAATAAGGGTTAGAAGTTTGCAATTTATGAGACAACATACTGTAAATTTGATTTCATTATTTTATCCAAGCTAGCTCAGATAACTTCACATTTCACCGTTTCAACTCTATTGGTTCAGAGACAGGTCTACACCTTGTTTTAGTTTGTAGCATATGTATTTGCATCATTTACATATTCTCCTTCAAATACTGTCAATGTATTGGCACAACTATTTTGGCATTAAAATCATTTATACCTTCCATGACTTGTGTTCTTATGGTTTTCAGCAGATGTGTTTGCATACACATTACCATGATTATGATAACAGTTCTATTAGCAACATGCACATGCGTCTCCATTTTCTAGAAAAGTCTTTTACTTGACAGTGTCTCTATATAGCAAATAAACTGCCTAATTAGAAATAGCCACTCTGTATCATTTTGACATCTTATCAAATGAAGAAACATAAGCATGTACATGAATAAAACAAATAAAGGTAATTGAGAATTATAAGAGCTATTTAAAGAGTTTGTAATCTTTATGGTCTGAAAGGTTTTGTTTGACAAATTCTCCACTAGTGTCCCAGTTTTAATCTGTGCGATTTGTAGACAGCAAACAAAGCCAATTTGATTATTTTGTGTGAACTGCATACAGATTGTGTGAATACACTCACCGAAAGCACATCCTAATGAAGTTCTGTTGGATTCTGATGTGGTGGCTGGGGAGGCCATTGTAGTGTGCCCACTGCAGCCTCAGATTTCTGCTCTTGGCTGACAGGAGGGGAACCTGATGTGGTCTTCTGCTGTTGCAGCTCACATGTTGTGCATTTTGAGATGCTTCTCTGCTCACCACAGTTGTAAAGAGTGGTTATCTGAGTCTGGCCATTCTTCTCTGACCTGTGACCAGGAGATCAGCAGTTTCAGAAAAACTCAAACCAGCCCAGTACAGCCAGCCAGCACCTACAGTCACATTTTTTTCCACCCTGATGTTTGATGTGAACATTAACTGAAGCTCCTGACCTGCATCTGCATGATCTTATACATTTCACTGCTGCTACGTGGCTGGCTGATTTGTGTACAGGTGTTCCTAATAAAGTGCTCTGTGAGAGTGCATTGTCCATTAGTTGTTAAAATGATTGATTATAGCAACACTTGAGTTCAGTCCCTAAAAGAAGCAGGCAGCATAAATGAAAGTATCTAAACAAGATTTCCAGATAGTTAGAGTACTGCACCTTATACTTACTGACTATATTTATGCAACCTGGAAGGAGGCCATGGGTGCCTTAATGTGATATTTGTGATACCATGTAGTATGGTCGCTATTAATGTGATACTGCAGACGTTAGTCAGTTAAAAATATTAAGCTAACGTTAGCTTGTTTGGGTCTGAATTAATGTGACACGTTTAATGATTAATATCAGCTTTAAAACGATAAAATAGTCGAATATCACACATTATAAATGGCAATTTCAACAATTTCCGCATTTTAAAACCAATAAATATACTATAATATAAGTAATATAAGAGATTTAAGGTTTCGTAGCCTGAGTACGAAACTAATCTTTAAGGTGTTTCACTAATTTACCTTCTCCCAGACGCCGATCGAGTTCTCGGAGCTCTACTGCTCAGGTCTGCTTTAGGAGTCGCGGGAAATTAGAACTAAATCGATAACCGTCTGATCGATCATCAAAATACACTTTCCATGGGCAAACCAGCCGAGTTGGTGTAAGTCTGCCTTTAACATGAACGTTAACTGCGTTATTATCATTATCATCAAGCTATTAGTATTTGTGTGAAGACGACCGTAACTGTTGCTGTTTATCCTTAACGTTAACGTATCACTCGGTTACTATTTTTAGCTAATCTTAACGTTACTGTAGAACTGTACCGATTGTCCTCTGGTTTAAGTAAACTAGTCTATTTTAAACAAATGCGCCATACATTAAAAGTAAGATTAATAATTATGATTAAATATACTTTAACTAATGCCAGTGTATCCCTGCTATTGCTACATATAACTTTTGTTCGTGTGTCAGGGTTCAGTGAGCAGGATGGAGAGCAATGTGGAGGAGCAGCTGAGGACAACACTGCACTATGATGATAAGGAGAAGGTAATATACACTCAGTGGTGGAAGAAGTACTCACATCTTTTATTTAAGTAAAAGTATCATTACCGCCATCAACATGTAAAAGTAGGTAAAGTAGCAGTGATGTGCTCATTTTAATGTTGTAGCTGGTAAAGGTGGAGATCATTTTAATGACCTTATGTACTGCTGAGTAGTGTATACATTTCTCTCTTTGGATCATTTAATCTTAATCTAAAATAATACATCATTATTTTTCTGTGGGTTATATTTCATATTATTAATCTCCAAAGTATCTAAAGTTATCAAACAAATACAGTGGAGTAGAATGTACAATATTATATATTCAAGTAAAGTATCAGTACCCTCAAAAAGAACACAACTAAAGTAATTGTACCTAGTTTCTTTCCATCGCTGTTTACATTTGCCTACACACTGTAGCCGCATGAAGTGTTACATTGAATCAGGCCCTCTCGTCTGACATATTTGCGTTTTCCCCTCTCAGCTTCGTAGGAAGTTGGCACTTTTACAAAGGGAATATCTCAGAACAGCCCAGAGACTCCAGGTAAGACACATACGCTTTCACTCTACATTTAAAAGTCAAATGTAGAAAATCTCTGTCTCATACACAATGTTGATCTGTTCACAGCGCGCTGAGCGTTTGGAAGTGGTGCGTAGACATGTGAGGAGCGTGATCACACAGCAGAACCAGCAGGACCCAGAGGTGACATCTAACGCATGTCTCAACCCATCGTCACTGACACTGAACACTGCCAGTGAAACAGCCCAAGGTGTACCTCAATGCCAAGGGCACACTGAAGGTGAGTTTATCCCAATTAGCTGCAAAGTACAGGTAGTAAAATCTCTTTCACAATATGTAACTGCACTGGTAGATAGGCATGTATGTTGAAAATGTGTTACAAGAAATAGGGTTTTGCTAAAGTGTAGGTGTAAATACATGCATGTAATAAATTCTTATGTTTTACCAGGTCCTGCAGTTTCTGATAACTTTAGGAGGAGACAGGTGATCAGGTTCTTGCTCCCCTCTGATGCTGCTTGCCCACAAACCCCAGATTCCAGCCATGACACAGCTAGAGGTCACAGACCCAGCTCTGCCCTGCGCCTCAGGTCTCGGCGCAGCCGTCTCCGCTGGGAAAGGAGGAGTGCAGAGGCTGGCAGGATGACAGACAACAGTGAGGAAGGACAGGAGGAGAGTGAAAGCATGGATGGTGCTAGAACAGAAGAAGAGAAAATCAAGTCTGAGGGAACAGAGGTTGTGAATGAAAGTGAAGAGCTGTTTTCTACTTCAGAGTCTGAGTCTCCCTCTCTGCTGCTTACACACTGGAACACTAATATGCACACTGAAACAGCAGATATGGAGGGAAAGGAGATGCAAGGATGTCCAGAACAAAGGGAAAAAGAGAGTGAGATGAGAGCTGAGAGGAAAAAAGAATCAGAGTCGACCTCAGTGCTGCTCAAAGGTTGTAATTCTGCTATACACTCTGAAGAAACGGGACAAGACTGCACACCGAATGGAAGAAAAAAGGAGATAGAAGGAGGAGACGATGGTGAAAATAGTGGAGGACAGAGAGAAGTAAAGCTTTGTGAGGAGAACAGTAATAAGGACATGGAACAAAATGCAGCAGAGAAAATGGAAAATGAAAAAAGGCATGAAAATACCATGGAAATCAAAGAAGAAAAGAATGGGATTGAAGGAGATGGAAAGAGCGTGGGTCTCCTGGACTCCTGTACCCTTGTGGAGGGACTACTTTTCCCAGCGGAGTACTACGTCCGCACCACAAGGCGTATGACATTTTCACAGAGTCAGCCTGACATGCAGGCCATCATACTCTCTCAGCTGAGCGTGGGACGAAACCGCAGGAGCCGGGGCCGTGGCAGAGGATTGAACAGGCACACACACACCAGTGAATGTTCAGAACAACACACTCAGACAGATCTCTCCTCTCTGAAACCTGCTTCTGTAGATCCTCAGAAATCATCACATATGCAGACTGTTGATGCATCCACTGAGCTTATTGGTAACAGTCAGAGCTCCAGTGAGATTTCAGATAAAAACTCTACTACATCCCCTGCTGTCAGCACTACTCGTCCAGGGAGAGGAAGGAGGAGAAAAAGAGGCAGGGGCAGAGGAAGATCTCAGACCCCACGATCCTCTCAAAGTCGAACAGTCTTTGACCAAACCTCAGATGATCCCCAGCCCACCAGCACCCCAGTCTCTTCCTCCCCATCTCTCCATGGAACCTTCGGACTAAAGCCTTGTCTCACCCCTGGGGAGTCTGTTCCTGTGCCAGATGACCCCCAGCTTGTGTCCACCCCCAGCACAGCTACCCAGCCTTCCTCTGGACATCTGGAGAAGGTGTATCCCATCTTTCTGAAGAGCAGCGGCAGGACAAATACTTCCACACAGATGAGCACAGGTAAGTCTTGTATTGTGATTCTGTATATATGTGTGTGTCAGTGTTAGATACAAAGAATTAAAAGAAGGATTGCAGGTTTGTCTTGTTAATATTAATTTACCGCAATCCCAGTTATGGATACAGTGATCTGTTTTTATATTCAGTTCATCAAAGGCTGGTGTTACCAATAACTCCACGGTGTATTCCAATTTATCTGCTACCAAGCACTGTCTGTTGGTCTACAGCATAAAAACATGAATAAAAGCATAATATCAGGGTGTGGCACAGACAATACTGGATAAATGAATTGTTGGTTTTATTTCCATGATGGGAATAGCTGAAAAGAGAAAATCAAACCTTGTCCTTTAAGTTGGATCACCCCTGATTTAAGTCATACATACAGTAAGGAGCATGTAAAGTACCTTACCTGTGTGCATCATGTCACATCATGTGTCCTACAGGTACATCGCGCTGGCAATCTCTCCTGCTGCCTTCCTCTCCACCTTTCCAATTTTCTCTCCTTCCCCTCCCGTCTCCATCCCCTGGCTCCCTGATCAACAACCTGATGAATTTTGACATCCACCAAGATTTTCATCTCCCTGATGACCAGTTTGCCTCCCTGAAGCTACACAAGCTTCGCCAAGTCGCTGTGGAATCAGGAGTTGAACATTTCACTTCCCCCTCTTATAATACTCGTAGTAGCAACCGCCGCTCTCACCCTTGCACCAGTGACCCAGTGATGCCGCTTCCTCTCCCGCTCAGCCTCACACCCACGATTGCTAATTCACAGCAACCAAGAGCAGAAAACCAGGCTGCTACACAGTCTGTAGACAGCCAAAACTTGCTGATATACCACAAGTTTGCAAGCCAGTCCTTAGCTGAGGAGCCATCCAATGGTGATATTACAGAAACCCCTGGAGAGCAGCAGACTGAAAACCTCCATGCAAAGACTCACACCACGTCAACAAAATCTGTGTCAGTGGTTCACAAGTGTGCTGTTGACTGTGTAGATCAAGCTAAAGAGCAAGATACTGTGACTTTAAATACTCATAGCCAGAGAAGTGTCTCTATAGACCACCATACCAAACCTCAGCCTTTGTTAGAGAGACCTGAAGTGAATGATTATGTGCAGTCAAAAGAACTTAAAATAAAACAGCCTGCATCAGAAAAACAAGCAGACTGTGCTGGTGTAGTCCAACCTTTAGAGGATCAGATGTCTACAAATCACCAAACAGAGGATACAGCTGTCATCAAGACTCTTTCCTTTGATTGCCCCCAACAGGAAACACCTGAGAAGCCTTTTAACAGCTGCACTGCTGCACAGACATGTAATGACAGTGAAGCTCCAGGAGAGTCTCCTGTGAAGCATCTTAATGTGAAATCTCCAGCTAAAGACTCAAAGGAGTCCTCTGAACCCACAACACATCCTCTCAGAGAGAGACTAGTGGAAAATAACAATCAGGACAAGGGTTCACCGCACCACAGCGTCCGCTCTCAGCTCCTGTTGAGTCCTCTGGCCTCAGCACCCTGCCCCTTTATAACCCTGCCCTCCTCTGCTGTCCTCTCTAGCCCCACTCTGCCCTCCTTAGGACTCACCCCTCACCCTGTTGCCGCCGGCCTCCCCCTGACCCCCTCTCCCTCTGCCCCAGCCCTCTCCCTGCCTCCTCCTCCCAGCCCATCAACCCAGGCCCTCTCTCCTCCGGCTCTCTCTCCCTGTCCCTCCATCACCTCCCTCCCTCCGAGCCAGCCTCCAGTCTCCCCCTCCAGTCAGAACCAGGCTTCATCTGAACCATCAGATACAGGTGCTCGGTGTCACAGGGTTGAACCGCCTACTTGTCCAACTGCCTCCAGCATCCAGTCGCAGGGCACAGGTGGGCAGGTGGGCTCGAGAACAGAGGAAACCGCAGAGCAACATGTGATAAGATGCACTCACACATTGGAGGTAGAAACTTTTACATGTCTTACAACCACGAATTAATGCTTGGTTTCAGTGAGCAATTTTGAATTAAAGTAAACAGTTATTTTCTGAGGAAATGTGTGTGTATCCTTAGCTCCTATAACTTTTTCTGAGTTTATTATTGTGTGTGTGTTCAGGCCCCAGCAGGAGGCTGTCTGGTGGATGCATGCTGTCTGTCTGGACCCTCAGGCAGTTTGTGTGTAGCAGCAGCAGGAAAATGGGCAGTGTGTCTGTGGAGTCAGACTTCAGAATCTGATTGGAGCCTAACACACACCTGGACTTTCAATGACGTGAGTGTTTTGTGTGTGTCTTAAATGTACCTTATGTAGCTCATGCACAAGGACGTCTATGCTTGTAAGGAAGCACAAGGTAGGTGTTACACGGAGTTCTGCCAATGGTTTCGTGCTGTTCCACTGATCATCAGTTGGTGGCAGTAATGTGCTAAGAAATGTAGCAAAGCACCAATGAAAGCTGTGAGGAAAAAAGCTAGAAAATAAACATGAATGTAAACAATGTAAGTGACAAAATCTTCCAAAATATGTTTCAGAAAAGGTTTTTTTAGGAACATACATACATTTTTATCAGGCCTCAAGGATACACAGAGTGTTTTTGGTGAGAAACAGTGAATGGAAACATAATTTTTATGAATGGTTTGTTGATATGATTTGTTTTTGTGTTTGTTTACAGCCAGTGATAAATGTATTCCCTGTCCCCGATGCTGCTGGGCTAATGTTTGTGACTCTGGGTCAGCTTGAAATCAGAGAAGTGAGGTAAATACAACAGAGACAATCAGACTCTTAGATATGTACTTTAACGTTCAGGATTAATTGTCTGCACAGGAATAAAGCCTCGTGCTCGACTAAGGATATTTTTCAGTGGACATGGGATTAATCGTGTCTGGGAAAGCCAGTTGTTGTAGTCTGCAGAGCCTCAATGCTTCAGAAATTACACTTAACTGTGTCCATGTGCACAGGATGCTGTCGTGCTCCAGCCTTACACAAGTGCTGCTGTGCGAAGGGGTCGTCCAGGCTGTTGTAGGTGTGTCCAAGTCCAGAGTGGTTACCTCCTCGCACTCAGCAACAGGCTCCACCCTGCAGGTGTTTGACATGTCAGACAACAGCAGGTAATACAGAGTTGTTGTATTTATTTTCTCTCAGTTATTTTCCCATCACGGAGTTATCTCAGTGTCTGATTTCTCTCTCTCAGCACGCCAAGCTCTCAGCCTCTTGCATCTGCTGGTGTTTGTGTCGGGGCCCTCGCTCCAGTGGATGGATTGCCTGATGCTCTGATTGGCACAGATGAGGGTGGACGTGTCTTTGTCTGGTAAGAAAGATTGGGATCATTCCAACTCATCACTGTGCTGATGGTGTCCTCACAGCAAAAGGTCCTTGGTTCAGATGTTGATCCTGACCAGAGTTTTCCTCTGGTTGCTCTACTTTTCTTCATATGCAGCATCTACATATTCACATAATTGATGGACTGACATAGATTTATTATTTATTTATTTATTTATTCCAATGGAAAGTTTATGTCAACAACAGACTTATGCCTCCTTGTGGCCATTGGACTGACATATAAACAGATGACAAATGTCTTCTTAGCATTTTTGTTTTTCTTGGAAAGTTTAGAGTGAAGATACAAGCAGGAAGTGTGGGGAGGAATGGAGAGGAATAGAACATGCAACTAAAGTATCCTGGCTGTTATCAAACTGGAGAGTTAAATGACATGCATCTGAAACCACAAGGCCATCAGGACACAAGCCAGAAAGAACCTCTTAATTTGGATAAAGAAATAAAAACTCACATTGAAAAGTTAAATATTGGTTTATACTGACAGTGTGTGGTGGTTATAGTCCCATAAATTATAACAATCTATGATCAGTCTAGCTTCACACAGTACTGTGGAATTTGATCTATTTAGCCCTGGCACTCTACGGTTCCTCTTTGAAAGTAATAACATGTGGTTTCAGTCATTTTAAGCCTTTGAATAGACAGTTTGATTTTTATTGGAATTGGAACTGGCAAAACTAAATGGAATGCAGTCATTTTTAATGTTATCAATTACACGTGTGTGAAAAAGGTCTTTAATATCCATGCGCTGCTGTTTACAGTTACATTTCTTTTTTTGTTTGTTTGTTATAGGAATTTGAAGACTGGACAGCTGCTGCGTAGAATCATCCTGGGAAATGGTTTATCACACACGGCCTGTCTCAGAGGATACTCCTACCGCGTAAGTCTGTTTGCTTTGCCACTGTAGCTGTCTCACTCCTCAGACTGTCTTACGCTGGTGGGTTTTTCTGTCTGTGTATGTTTGTGCACAGGGAGTGTTATTTGTCCTGCTGCAGCATCAGCTGCTCAGCTCCCTGGAGGAAGAAGAAAAAGAAGCCACAGCAAAAGATGAAATGTTTTCAGAGGAGGAGAAGGAAGAAGAGAAGAGGAAGAAGACCGCCCTGTTCTCCTTGGTCGCCATTAACCCTCTGAGTAGTAAATCTGTCCTGGCTACTCAACTGTATTCGCCCAAAGCCTGGTCTGGCAGGTGAGATGAGGACTGATGAAGAACAAGGTGTGTGTTTCCGTACATTCATGTACCTAACGCTCTCGTCTGCCTCTGTGTGTTCTGCAGACTGTGTGAAGCCGACGTCAACAGCTCCAGCGTGGTCGGTCTGAGTCAGAGCGGCTGTGTGTGTGTGTGGGAGCTCGGGCGTCCGGGAGCCTCGAGGATGGTGTGGGCTCCTGAGAGCGAAGGCTGGCAGCTGGCTCGCTGGGGGGGGCGAGACACACTGGTGACCGGGCATCTCAACGGAGATGTTACTTTACACTGCTACAGCACGAGTCTGACCTCGCTCTGCCATGAAAGCACAAACTCTTAGATCATTTTTATCAAACATAAAGGTTTTTCTGTCACTATATGAATGTTTACATGAAGATGATTTTAACATGGCTTCAGTTACTTAACTTAAAGTTACAGGATTGTCTCTAGGCCACAGTTCTGCTAAAATATGGAGAGTATTATACTGTACCGATATTCAGTGGCCTGCTGGTAAAACTTTATTTAGAAGCTCTATCCTAGAAAGACTGAACTGTTAAAGGTTGAGTGCTGCTAAAATATGCTTGTATCCCTCCAGCCTTTGGATATATTGTTTTTAAAACACCAGTATCACACACTGGATACGTCTTAACTGAACCATCAAATAGATATTGTGCGACAGTGTCTACTTGCTGGTGAGTTTTCACTTTTTAGATCACTGTAACCCCAGTCTGAAAACCAACTTTGTGTTTTATTACTGTTGCTGTTCTGACTGTTCCTTGCTTACTTGAACACATGTTGTTATGTTTGTTATATTTAAAGAAAAAGAAGTGTTGCCAAAGTGTTTTATAAGAATAAGAGATTCATTAAACTTACACTGTTTTTGACCAAAACCATTATGCCAGTAATTATTTTAGATGGCTGATGGTTTGAAATGCTTTTTCTCATTTGTCAAGAGCATAAATATCCCTTGTAAGCATGCTCATGCAGGCTTCCAGTACTGGACTATCTCCCACTCAAAAGAACAGTGTGGGCACATGGTGTAGGTTTGTTCAAGCCTGGTGTGGGAGTGCTTTAAGTGTAATCATCACTCCACTGCTAATTTTACAGGTTTGATTAAGGGAATGATCATTTATTTTGCCCTGAGTAAGGAAGCAAACTGATGTCACACTTGTTTAAAGCCAGAATACAGATGTACAACATTAATACTGCAATATTTTTACAATTAGTTACACAGAGTTCTCAGTATCATTCAGTTGGCAGGTAAACAGGGTGAAATGTGCAGTAAAATAGTTTCCTATTTCACCCATATATCCAGCACATCCATATCTAGGCATTCATATTTGGAGTCAAAGTCCAAAATTCACTGTCCTGCTGCCTTTGTCTGTATGTAAAGTGGGCTCAGGATATCTCGCTGGACAGTAGCCAAGGGTTGAGGCTGGAAATGAAGTTTGAGAGCAGGAGAGGAACTAAACAGCAAAGTTGCCGGTCATGTGCCAAAACAGTGACTTTAAAGACGCCAAACCCTCTGTAGTAAAAGCCAAGACAGGAACTCTGTGGGTTTGTCACTTTGAGTGACACCTCTGATATTAAAGCTAGCCATTCATATAAATACAATGTATAAATTACTGCAGCTTTTAACACAGTTTTAAAAGAAAAAACATTCAAATCAGAGACCTGAAAGACTTGCATCTGAACCTTCCGCAATTTTATAAAGACTTCACCCTTTATGGACATGAGACTTGACTTGAGGCTTTGTTTTGACTCTTCACAAATCACAACTATGTAACTTTTGTTAAGTGGCAGCAACAAGTGCATTACAGGAGGTTGCGCATTAAATTTTCTTTTGGGTTCGAGTCCAAGTGTTTAAAAATAATGGAGTCAGCATTCTGATTGATTGTTAATCTGAACACACACAGCAGTTAAAAAGAAAGAGGACAAGCAGGAGTTGCTTTAAACTGACTGAGGATTGTCACAGGAAGGATGCCGGCAGGGGTGACAACTCAGGCTACTGAGTAGCCCAACATAAATACCAGAGTGTTCCACGTTACGCGCCGCATCACCTTCACAGTGGTGAGATCACACCTGCTGAATCAGTTACGCCAGAGTAAATAACAGACTTCTGGGGCTCTATTCTCCTCTATTTCCTCACATGTGCAATATGCCTTTTTAGTTATGGCCTAAGGCAAAAGGTTACATATCGTTGCTTAAATGGCCATGACTTTCTCCTCACCATAAAGTTCATAGAAAAACCTGATATTAATAAAGGACTGACACTGAAACCTACCATTGAGCTCCAGGCTACTAAATGCCTGGTACAGTGGCAACACTGAACCCACTGCCCCATTTGATCTATTTAAAGCACAGGTGGTCCTTTTAGAAGAAAGAAAATACGTAGGTCACTCACTCAAGTACGTTACCTCAGTCTGACCATATCATGGCCATAACTTCACGAAGGACCAGGTCAAGTCACCGCCCTGCACTGCCTCATTCAAACAAAGATAATCTTCCTTCTTCCACAGGCCACACACACACAAGTTCTGCATACATGAAGTATATTGATTGCATGAATAAACTACTCTAAATGATCAGTCCTCACAGGCAACGGAATGAGACTGAGTGGCGACAAGTGACGAGGTTGTATGTGCATAAAGATCCACATTCAGCAGGACTGTCTGAGTCACACCTCCTCTTCAGTTTGGAAGTTTTTCTTCTGTTCTCTATTTTGATCCCTTTTTGTCTCCTTAACAAACCTCCCTGCTTTCGTCTGTTCTCAGTCTATTCTGAGATACAAAGAATGATGGATAACTGTAGGCTGAGCTGACCCCTGAACCGCAGCCAATGCAGGGGTAGAATTACTGTGAAAATGTTAAGCTAGGCAGAGACTGGCCAAAGGAGGAGGGAACGGAGGGGAGGAGGGGAGCAGAAAGTGAGGAGAGTATGATAATGAAAAAACACATGGTGTGAGGAAATGAAAAGTGTGTTCTGTTCTGCTCTCTCTCTTAAACACACACGCACACACACACGCAAACACACACCAAAAATCATGCAACAGCTGCTCGAGTGTGTGTGCCCAGTTATGCAGTGATCATCAATATGGTGAAATATGATTTTCTCTCCCTCCTCTCTCTCTGGCTCTGTGTGGCTGCAGAGCCTCACCTTGCCTCGGAGACGCGCCTCGTTGCCGCAGTCAGCACGACCTGCGCGTGGCTGCGCCCAGGCCAAACAGTTCATCCTTCCCAACCCGGGTGCTCTTCCAGACTTCATTGTGCCGCGGGGCCCACGGTGCCAGGTAGCGCCCGTTGCAGTCGCGAACGCCACTTTACCGGGAGCGGAACTCCAGCATAAAGCCGGTGTCCTTGTCCGTTTTGGTGACAGGCTGCCATCATTGCGAAGGAAGCGGTTGTCGGAGTGTCTCGAGGTAGAAGCTGATCGCGGCAGACCAGTGTCACTAGCGAGTCGACCTAGGGGACGTCGCGTCTATCGACACCTCCCCGAGCGCTCAGGTGGGCGAAGCGTTTGCGCGCAAGCTGTGCTGCTGACCTGGTGATGCATCGGCCAGGTGCACGCTCCATCTCTCCGCCGGTGAGGCCGTTTGCTAAAAGTGCTACAGTGATCCGGTCCTCACCGCCGCCGAGGAACCGGCCGTAAGGTTCGGATCGCAGTGACCACCGCCCGTCCTCGTGCGCGGTGATAACGAAGCGGCGGTCCCGGCCGCGCTGCCCGTCCGCGTAACGTTGCTGCCCGGTCCGTGGCGAGGCGGCCCAGGTGGAGAGGAGGAACAGCTGCCGTCTCCCCCGTCTGCTCCAGGGTCCAGGTTCGCTTCTTCTTCAGGCTGCTGTCGAGGCGTTGATTTTGGTGCCGAAGGTCTCCGCCGTCAGATACTTCCTTCGTTGTTGATGAGCCCCAGAGGGATCTGCAGCAGGTCCCCGTCGGCGCCGTTTGCGGACATGGACCACGTGTCAAGAGGAGGACAGAAAAATGGATGCTGTGCTTGAGAAGGACAGACGGACAGGGCGAGAAAGAGAGAGTGATGTGGGGTGTCTGAGGAGGACAGAGAGAGACAGGAGGAGGGAGAGAGAGAGAGAGCGCTGTGTGCTGAGAGATGATGAGTGTCCCCTGACTGAAAACCCAGACTGCCTCTCTGGAGCTGCAGGAGTTGCAGAACTGGGAGTTTTTTCTAACAGCAGTACACGCCCCAGATGCAGGCAGAGGAGCTGGAGGGAGATTACTGCAATTTTGGCAAACCACCCCACCCCCTGCAGCCCCACTGTATACCTACACACACACATATACCACACAGAGTATCATCAGACCAATGCTTATAACACATTTCCTCCACATCCATATTTCCCCCTACTTCCCCTCCTTCTAATTGAGATCTGCCCACCCTCAGTTCCACATGGATAGAGTCATTCAGCAACTGACAGACCACTGTTTGTCTGTGTTTGGCTATGAAACAGAAACAGTGGGGAAATATAAAGGCACATCTATCTGGCTATCTGTCTGTATGGCCAAAGTCATGTACCTTTAGTTTGGGGCTGTTGTCATGGTTTGGGATGGGCACCTTAGTTTCAGCTGTAGGGAAATCTTAATGCAGTAGCATACAATGATATTTCAGACATTAGTCTGCTTCAAACTTTGTATGAAACTCTTGAGGAAGGTCCTTTCCTGTTCCAACATGACAATACCCTCCTGCTCAAAGCCATGTCCATAGAGAAACTGTTTCCCCACTTTGGTGTTGAAGAACATGACAGAGCCCTGACCTCAACCACATCCATCACCTTTTGGGCGAATCAGAAGAGATAAAGATACAACTGAAGCTTCCTGCTGCAGGCAGCGGGCCTCTTGCTTCTTTCCCTCTCCCCTCTCTGCCTTTAATTGCCCCTGGCGACATCTCGTCATAGTAACGTATATGTGCTGTAGGGTGAGAGGTTATGTCTGTTATAACGTTCTCTTCTCCACCCACCCCCTCTTCTTTCTTTCTTTCTTTGTTTCACACACAAACTCCACACTGTATGTTACAACATCAGGAACTGAAAACACTCTGTGTTTAAGGACTGTGGTGAGCAGAGCTGTCTGCAGCAGTGCATGCAGGTATAACAAAAACATGTGTTTTGGAATAAAGACATGGAAATCAGATGTCCAAAACAAATTAAAAGTGTGGATTTCTGTTTTCAGCTTCAGTTGTTTCCTGACCTCCCGTTTCCATCTGTCTGGTCAGGTCAGCCCTGCCTGCCTCTTCCGTTCTCCTCCCCTGGGCTCTGTCATGACTCCTGCCTGCACATCCACCTTTATTTATACTGGACTGACTGTTGACGGGTGTGTGAGCTTATCTTTTGCTCACACCTAATACAACAATATTAGCAGGACAAAGCAAAAAGCCCCATGAGAAGCCAGTTTATTGAGCTAATCTATCTGTTTCTTCTCCCTCTGCAGTCTTCAACCATGAATCTGATTATGTTAATGGTGCTGCTCTGACTGTGTGTAGAAATATCTGATCAGAGTGTTTTGTCCAGCGAGCTTTTACAGAGTTATGTTGAGTCCTTTTGCTAGTGTCCATCCTCCACACTCCATAACTACATAACCACAGATTTCCTTTGTGAAACTGAAATAACTTGCACATATGCTGTTGAATGTAATTTGAGGAGACCTGCCACTATTTCTTCCCCCTGTTTTTCATTGGCGGAAAATCTGCACTAAAGGTGGAAAGACAGGAAAGTTCATAAGCAGTTCACAGCCTACAGGAAAATTTGCATACGTTTGCATACACTGTATATTGTGTCAATATTTATACAAATTACTGATCTGCCAACCCTGTGGGATATGTGGGACATGTGTCTGTCCCTGTGTGTTTATGTGCATGTTGTTGTGCATGTCATTTATCAAGTAAAAATGACAATCACTGACCAGTAAGAGTTTGGGTTTTGCTTTCAGACCACTGTATATTGAATATCTTTGGGTTTTTGACTGTTATCTAGACAAGATAAGGAATTCTGTGTTATTGCTTTGGTCTCTGGTAAGCTTGGGTTGGTATTTTCCATTAGATTTCACTGTTTATAGATAAAATGATTAATTGATTGCATTTGTCACCTAGCAACTGGATATAGCCTAAAGCACAAAATGCTGTGTCGAGAGGAAATTGGACTTTTGTTCTGTCCCTTACCTCTATGGTTTACGAGGTAATAGTTTCAGTCAGTTCACTAACTGATTTAAATGTGAAGCTGTATGTTTGTATTTGAAACATCTTGTTGTGTGTGAAGTGATGGGAAGGGAGACACTGGGTAAAATGTACATTGTTTTATGTCAATCAAACATTGATCCAGGAAACGGTGAGTAAACAGCCTGAACTGTGGACTAGGATTGCAGTTGGGAGTGGGACTTACTCTGGAGGACATGAAAACTGGGCTGGGACAAAGCTCTTGAAGAGAACCTGGAGGTGGGGCAATGAGAAAACGCATGGCCTGGGCCTGGGCTGCCTGATGCTAGATAAAGCTCAGCTCAGACCACAACGCCCCCTTCTGGACATTCAGAGAACAACAGTACTGCTCAAGCACAGAAAGTTAACTTCCTCACAGGGATCACTAAAACATAATTGAAATTTCCCTTGATGCAATCAGTCATAAAACATTATGTATATATTAATCAAAAACTGCCATAAACAAAAAGACTAGAAAAAAGGCTAATAACTGTAACTAGAAGCTGCGGAGATGATCTCTGTTGTAGTTTGAAGATCACATATTTCACTTGTATGACGTCTTCAACACAACGTAGTGCTTTTTCTCAGCAGACATTTAGTAGACACAAGTAGGAGAAGCACAGGTGCAACTAGTAAGATTAACAATTACCCTGAAACTGAAACAGCTAATTAACTGTATTATTTACACCTGTGTTTTCCCAGTGTAAAGCCATAGTGTCATGATTTATTTAGTTTGTTGATGGACACAGACACATGTATTATATTCATTTATCTGAGAAACAGTGTTTTACATAACAATAATTGTATGAGTGATATGATTGTAATGATATCATTGAATCAGTGTGTAATTGAGATTAAAGAGCAGAGAAAGATCAATAAAGCTGACAACAGTAAAAAGAGAGATGAAGTTCACTGTGTTGCTTGTGGTCAATGGTCAGCAGTGCAGTCAAGTATACATGCATTTTTTTCCCACTAAAACTGCCAAAATATAACATGGCAGAGAAAAAATAATTAAAATTTGATTGATATGTGATTCTACATCCACATTCCTGTAATTAAAAAAAAGTGTTTCAATGACCAAAATCAATAACTGACTCTGACTTCCAGGTAAGATGCAGTGCTGTTTGACAGTCACTAGGTGGCAGACATGCTATTTCTGCCATGCAACTTTTTACATTGCACACACACACACACAAGGAAACATTGGGCTGAGGAGTATACCTTTCTTTCTTATAAGGTGACTGTTCTTCAGTTAGTGTGGTCCTGTGTGTCTATGACTATGACTGACTACGCTGTGTATGATAATAAGTTCATTTTGTTATTAATGCCATGTTATGACATCATGTTTGTCCAGTGTCATGTACCCATTATCTCTGTGGATATGGTTAAAAGAAGTGATGGGTTTTGCTCTAAAGACCAAGACTGGTAAACTGAGGTTCTGCAGAGACACAAATCAGAGTCTGTGTTTTGAATTACACGTCCAGTGAATGAAAGGCTACAGTTACAGCACAGAGTGTGCTGGTTTGATAACTCACAGTCAGGGGCCAGTCTCTTTAGGGCTTTTCTGGGCTCACAACAACCACTTTATTGGACTTGTTTAACTCTTTTGTAAGAAAACTGACAACTGTATGAGATGAGATCTGCAGTGGGTTTATTTGCCCTGAACAAAAGTCTGCTGGTCTGCCTGGCTGCGTGGCTCTGGGGGTCCACCACCTGTATAAACAGTGTGTATGAGAATATGATACAGTAACAAGAGGTCACCATCTTCTCTCCAGAGTTTGCAGGGAAGAGGAGAGTGTGAGGAACAATGCAAAAGGAGTGGAGGGCAGTATACATGAGAGAGTGGAAAAGGTTTACCAATTTTTTTTTACTTATCTGTATATTCTGAACATGCCCAAATTTATCCAGCAATGCAGACCTTAGTTACACATGCTGATATCTCTTCTGATAAAGACAGTTTAGGTGGATCATCTAACATTAAAAGGTTGGATAGGAACGCCCAGAAAGAAGAAGAGAGATACGAAAACAGAAGTTAATAGCAGATATTTGGACTGACAGGTTGTCAGTGGACATTTGGCTCCATAGTGCTATACTGTTACAGTATATTTCAAATCAGATGTTGCATTTCACTAATGTTTCAGAATATATTTAGATGTTCTCTTATTCCTGCAAAAAACAAGAACTGTGACTTGGTGAAGAAAGTAGTTTTATATATGTACGTTGTTGTAAGCAATCATGTTTGTATGTAAAGTGTTCTGACATGTTGATTTTCTGTGGCCCACCAGCTAACAAG
The DNA here is from genome assembly GCA_033238685.1 of Lates japonicus. Lineage (NCBI taxonomy): Eukaryota > Metazoa > Chordata > Actinopteri > Centropomidae > Lates > Lates japonicus. The sequence goes on along the minus strand of BRZM01000130.1, from coordinate 401,528 downwards.
CACTGAGCAGGGAACACTGGGTTAGTCTCAAAAGTCCCATTTACTCTCCATATTCCTCATCTCCTTCTCTCAGGCTATTGGAGAACAATAGTTTAATTCCCTCCTTCTAGCACCTCTCCACCAATGAGAAATGTGAGGATATGACTTAGAAGGAAAGAGAGGTAGAAAGAGTATTAACATTCAGCCCTGGGTTGTGGTTCGGTTATAAACTTCGTCAAGCTAAACAAAACTGTAAATGTGCAACAGGATTAAAATTTCAAAATAAAATTCTCACTAAAACTCTCACTGACATATTCGATAAATGTTAAATATATTTGGCATATACCAAAAGATATTTGACTGAAGCACTATCTTAATTAAAATATAATAAAATAAACATACGTTGATGCGAGTTTGCTATCGTTTAGCGTGTGTGGGATTTTATCTTGAAAGCGTACTTACGTAGTTTCCGGTACCGCTCTGACTTTTTCTAGCTAGCTTAACACAGCTTCTTAACAGCTGCCTGGTTGCTAGACGACTCAATCTCCAACACTGATGTGAAAACAGAAACATCTGCTGCGAAAGAAGGCAACGTTTTAACGGATTTCGGGAAGCTATGGTTAACAGTGTCTGTCACCGCATCGCCGGCTCGTTACGTGGAGAATCCGCAGTTTTATGGACGGAAATCTCGAGTTGTAGCACAGCTAACGTCTCTTTTGTTGCCCCATGTTTTTACTACTACTACTGCTAGCAAGAGGGGGGAAACCTGAAGTGAGCTGCCTGACTTGGAAAAAATGAGAGAATTACACACAGAGAAAGTCAAGTTTTCCGACTTAACGTAACGTTTGTTTTCCTGCGATGTTTAATGCGACTGGTAAAATGTCTCTGGAGGCGAGTGATCAAACAGATGAAGACTGCGAGGAGCTGGTGAGTCCTCAGCTTTGGTTAGGTCTAGACTACAACTGACTTTATCCATGAGTCTTAAAATGTGTTCTTTTGAAATAGTTTTCTTCTTGTTTGAAGCTTTGAAACTTTTATCAAACGTATTCCCTCACTAAGTCTGGAATTCACAATAGTTCATAGCAGTGGTTCCCAACCTTTCTGGCGTGTGACTCCTCAAATTGACGTGATGTTTTTGGATATCATGTCTTGAGTATTTTAGCTAAATCCCTCTTGTTTGCTGATAGTTTCATTTGAAAGACTTTAAGTCGCCTGAAGAACAGTAGTGAAAAATAAAAAATGCATATAGTTTATGTAAATAAATGATCAGTATCTGAAATATTTTTCTTATAATCTGGAGAGCCCTCAGAGTTACTTCACTGACTCAAATTAAACACAGCCTAAAATCCTGAAGTTGGTATATTTTCTCTCACTTGTCCTCATTGGCACACACACCCTTGCCTCTCTCCTCTGTTCAACCCAGGCTGATGATGGCTTCTCTTTCTCGGCTGATTTTTTGGAAAAGGTAAGCAAATCCACTCCTATTGTTAATGATGTCTCTGTATGTTTATACTTTTATCTTTCTGTTGTGTTGATGTTTTGCCTCAGTTGAATATGGTTGTTCATAGAATTTTAGTTTAACGCACCTTTCCTCTGCTTCAACCCCTTGTTTTCATCTTTTAGCAGAGAACAAGGAGGAAACGATCTTCTGGGAAGCCTCCTCCCTCTCCAAGTAAGACCTGCTCAGCTGCTCTGTGGAGAGTGTATTGCAGATACTTTAACAAACTTGCTTTCCAAATTCTGTGACTGTTTATATACACTTGGTGTACATGTAGGGTCTCCGTACCTCTCCAGCCTGAATGTGAACCCCAGAAGAGCAGCAGTGGCGGCTTGGAGATTACCGAGGGCGTCCCTGGGGGACACCCGGGGAGAAAGTACTGGGGAGAGTGGTTCAGCTCGTCTCACATCCCTCAGCAACGGCCATGGTAGGCACCATATAAACACAGCCTCAGCCGTGTCTCTCCTCAGGAGGGATGGCTGGAGGAGTGGCTGCTGAGCCTTAGATGGAAGGAGAGATGGAGAGAAGTGAGAGACTCAGACTGTTTGTTCAGCTGATAACAGGTTTGCTGACTTTGTAGTTGTCCTGCTCAGAGCTGATGTCTTTGGGAAACTGATGATAAGCTGCTCTGCAAGTGTTGCAAAAATATTCCATTTGGCTTGATCTTTCTGGGATTTTACTATGATGCTGACACTAACGCATTATCACACATTAACACAAGTTGTTACGGCAGACATGTAACAAATATCTGACACTGAGTACCATTAGCTTTCATTTAGAGGCATGTTTTTGTCCAACTGAAGAATGTAAGTCCAATTTCTGGTCTCCTTTTAGCTCTGTTTTGTTCTCCTATTACTACATCAAATATCTGTATCTTTAGCTTTCTAGATGCTCATTCGTCTATCAGCTATATGGTGGAGGACAGGTAGGGTAAAGTGTATGCACTGAGCTCAGAGAATGCATAAACTAGAAGGTGTTCTCAGCAGCTGTTAGATGCATCATGAGTCAGCATTGATGTGGATATCTCTATTCACTTCACTGTGACTTTATTTGTTTGATCAAGGGCACCTGTATGCAGTGGTGTAAAAGTAGAAATAAAAAAAAACCTGGTAATCGCACACATAAAAACAATAAAAGACTGTAAACATGACTGAAAACTATATGTGAAATAGATTTTTGTGAATAAATAATTAGAAAGCATACAGAATTGTAAAAAATCTTGACATACAGAACCTCTTTCAATCTTCCTCTTTTCCAGATCTGTCCCAGACGCTGAGATCAGAGTGTGACGTCACGCCAGAGCTTCTCAAACAGACCTTGAGCATGAGGAAACACAAACATCTCCACTCTGCATCCAATGGTGAGAGACTGTGTAGGTGTGACAGCGGTGAGGGTAAAGGTCAGGTTTTGTGCTAAACAGTGCTTTGTGGAGGATGGGAGACAATAGCAGAAACTGACATGATCCCGTCACCATCAGCTGTTTCATGACTGCAAGGTGAGAATATAACTGAAGTGCATTTGTGTGACTGTGTACTGTTTGTGTTACAGGCTTTACTTTTGGCACAGGTGACTACAGAGAGAAGGAGGACATGTATGATGAGATTATTCGCCTCAAGAAGGTACATTTCAAAATGTATATTGTGTTCTCAAGAAAAAGCTCATTGATAGAACATATTGCATCAGGGTGGTGTTGTCAGCAGTGGGTGGGAGATTTTTTTCTGCAGGAGAGTGCAGCATCAAGACTCAGTGTAACATGGCCTTGAGCAGGGCAGTGAATGCTTACCAGTTCCTGTGTGCTGTCTTACAGCTGACTCAAACCTTTATTACTCTGCAAAAAGGAAAAGGGATTTAAGACATTTTTCCTTACATGGATTATCAATTATTATTCAGATTTGACATTTTAGGATTTGCATATGTGCCCTGGAAATATTGAATGTTTTCTTTTATGCCTTTCTTGATGTGTGATTAATCACTAGTACTGCTCTCTGCAGAGTCTCCAGGCGCAGAAGTCTGACAACCAGAAAATGAAAGCCAAACTACGCCGCCTGGAGGAGGATAATGCTAAAAGAGAGAAGCAGATAGAAGAACTGCTGGATCCCACTAAAGTATGATCAGTAAATTGCTTCAAATTCTTTTGTCATAGACACTTTAAAACTTTTATAATTGTATGATCTTTCTCTATAGGGATCTGAGTATACTCGTAGTTTGGTGGATAAGAAAAAAGAAGGGAGTGTGGTGAGCTTTTCAGCCAGTTGGAAAAAATATCAGAGATTATTTTAAAAATGCATCTTAACAGGCTTAAAACCGATTCTGTCTGTCAAGGTTCTCAACGGGCTGAAGCAGAGAATCCTGAAGTTGGAGCAGCAGTGTAGAGAGAAAGAAAATGCCCTGAGGTAAAATGTCTGCCAACTTATACATCAATCAGTCCATGTGGTCCATTTGTGAAACAGCACAATATTTAGTTAAGTCTGTCTTATTCTCTAGTAAACTGCAAAGTGAACTGAGGACCACCAACCTGGAGGAGCTGAAGATCACAGTAGAAACCTACTTTGAAGAGGTAAATTAAATGCCTCTAATTATTTTTTCCCCACCTGAATGTTGGCATGTTACTGCACCCAGATTTACAAAAGCAGAACACCTGAAACAACCACCACAGACACACACTCAGCTGCTGTGTGTTTCTGCTTCTGTGAAAGCTGATGTTATCATCACGTTTACTTTGGTCACACAGTGTGAGCTCAGATGGGGAAATGGAAATCTCACCTAAGCTCATGTGTTGTGTGCCTCATCTTTCAGACCCAGAGACTGAGGATGCTGCTAGAAGCTGCAGAGAAAAGGTATACATGAGACTGAAAACATTATTGTGTATATTTTTGTGAGTGGACTTTTGTTGTCTAGAGTTGAATTTGGCCTTCCCAATTATTCATTCTGCTCTTCATCTCATGTGTACTTGAATATGATTGTAGGTTTTTGAGTGAGTTGAGTTTTTAAGGTTTAAAAATCATATAAAATTACACCTCAATATGACAACTTCATCAGTTATTTATAAGTTTATTAAATGTAGGTTGACAGTGTGTTCAGTGCTCAGGCACAGAAGATCAAGTCAGTCTCTTTCCTCCCCCTTCATCAACATTTAGGAAGGTAGAGAGGAACCAACAGTCCTTTTCATAGAGTGGTAAGACAAGACTGCTGCTCAGAGGCTTGGATCCTGGATGTAAAGGATGGCCACGCTCACAGACCTGTCAAATGGCAGGGTTGCAGGATTTGTGATAAATCTTTAAAGATGCTGTCATGCTCCTTTATTAATTCCATCTTTCTCGTGAAATCTTCCCCTCCCTCTATCTCTTGCTGTCTGCAGTAGTCGAGCAGAGAGTAAATGCTCCCAGAGGCAGCAGAAAGCTTTGAGCTCCACGGTTCATCGTCTGACGGAGAACCTGAAGCAGCTCCAACAGGAGAACACAGCACTGAGAGAAGAACTCAACACTGACAGTCCTGCTGGAGGAATCAAAGGTCTTTTTTCACACACAAAATCATACTGACATGCCAGTCTCACTGCCTCTAGAACCAGTCAGATTGAAGTCATCTATTTTATCTATTCCTTTTATCAAGTTATTCCTTAAGAAAAAATTCAAATATCTGCTGGTTCTGGCCTCGCAAATGTTAATATTTGCCGACTTTCATCGTCTTCTATAATAGGAAACTGATTATTTCTGGGTTTTGGTGTGTTGGTCAGACAAAACAAGCAATTTGAATTGTCAACATGGGCTTCAGGAAATTTTGATTGGCATTTCTCTGACATTTTATGGACCAAATGTTAAATTGACTACTGACGAAAATCATTTTGCAGATAGATCCATCATGAAAAATAATCTTTCATTACAGTCCTATTCAGTTCTCAACCCTAAATTAAAGTATGCAGATTAAAAACTGTGTGTGTCTTTGTGTGATTATGTTCCCTAGGTTACAGAGACTGGAGTAAACAGAGACTGTTGCGAAGGCTATTAGAAGTGGAGAAGGTGAGAGGAAGCTGTAACTAGTTACCCATATAAACATGTGCCGTCATCTGTGTCCGACTGACGCTTTAGAGATTACAGCTTCATCACAGACAGACTCCTCTCTCCTCCTATCAGAGGCTGGAGGACGGCAGAAGACACGCCCAGTCGGCGAAGAGCAGCGTGCGATTGGATCAGGAGGTCCAGGCCACGCCCGCTGAGATTCTGGGGTTTACCATGGCAACAGAGGCAGTGGTCTCCGTGGGAACAATCACTGAAGAAGGGGAGGAGGTTTCAGATCTGAGAGAACGCCTCAGCCAATTGGAGAAGGAGAGGGTGGAGCTACAAGAGACACTGTCAAGTAAAGAGTGAGTGATACATGCATCTTTTCAAGCCATTGTAAATCTTACTGATTCAAATTCATAGAATATACCAACAGAAGACACAGCGCTGGCCCACATAATTATCAGTAACGGCAGCTATGCGTATAAACCTGCTTGATTTTGTTTGTCAGTCTAAGTCTGTGTTGTGTCTGTGTTTTTCAGTGATGAGCTCAGACAGTTGAGGACAGAAAGGGAAAAACTGGAGAAAGAAACAGAGCAATGGAAGGCTGAACAAACAAATGAATGGAATAAGCAGCATAAGTATGTTCTACTCGCCAAATGTGACATTTTTATATCTACTATTTGTGAGATTGAAATTTATGAGGTTCTGCATGTTTTCATAATCAAAGTCATCCATATATTCATGATCTTTGAATGTTATGTTGCTGTTTTCTGTCAAGTAACTGGAAAAAACTATTGATGGACTATTGATTTTGAAACGAAGTAGTTTTAATGGGAAATCTACTTAAAGGCCATTTTGAGATCTTAGCTGATGTGTTTGTCATACATAGGCTTTGTAGTTACATCAAAAATGTCCCAGCAACAAACACAGTTGGCATTATCATAGAGATCACTTGGTGTCTTTATGCAAATAATGGTTAAATATATAACATCGGGCAAAAATAGAGACGTCTGAAAGAGATGTGGCGGTGTGGGTGGTGGTGGTTTGCCCTATATTCATCCTTTACAAAGTATGGTCAAGGTGGGAAAGGTCACCTTTACAGTTTAAACAAAGTAGATAACTAACTGGTCCACAGCAGGCTGTTAGCAAGCAAACTGATATTTGACATAAACTTGTTAGCTGGTGTACCAAGTCAGATATGATTTACAACAGTGAAGGTAAGCTCAGTCTCAACACATGAAGTATGTTCTTGCTTTAAAATCTGATCACATGCATGTGGCTGACAAAACAGGTTCCTGTCAAAACCTTTCAGAGAATAAATTGTATTTAACTGTCAGGACATCCACCATGGCTGCTAGTTGCATTTTGTCATCTGTTTATGTATTGATGATGTGTGTGTGTTTCCTCAGAGAGGACTGCAGACGGTTGTGGGCAAGGATCAAACTCTGGAGGGCGACAAACTCAAACCGCACAAGCTGGGCTCTCCTCTCTCTCCCCCACAGCGGCAGTGGACCGTGAGGACAATCCGAGCAGATCAGGTGTGAAGGAGGGTGTGAGGAGGGGCAGCTGAAAGTGGAGAAAGAAGGGGAAGATATGAAGATTTGGGTGGAGCGCAGAGAGGAGAAGAGGGTATAGAAGGCAACATGAAGAAAAGAGAAAGCCAGCAAGGGCCATCAGACAAACTGGAGGAGCACAGAAATAGGGTATGTAACACTCCACAGTTATATAAAAGAAGTTGATGATGTGTGAGAGAAATATTATATAAAGTGTCCAGACACTCTGTCCCCAGTTTCTCTTTCTGTCTCCATCTCTTAAGCATTCTATCTTAAGGACATTGTGTTTGCAGTGGCACTGAGGCCATCTCCTCAGAGTCCAAGCTCAAGGACCTGCTGAAGACACACGAATAAGGTTCAACACTTCCATGCAGTCATTGTATGGCGTAATGCAGTACCGTTACATTAGAATCATTAATAATCAAGTTTAGGGAAATTCTTGTGCATCAATATCACTCTTAGTAATAATATCACAAATACTTTAATAAACTGAAGTAGCCACTGTAATACAGAAATAAAATATTTTCATTTTTGGAGTAATCTTAATAATGTTGTCTAAGCCTGAAGGCAGTGCCAGGCATGGTTGCTGGAGTTAAATAACCAATAGATGGTTCAAGCATTTTCCTGAACCTACTTCAATATCCTTTGTCTCCTCACACATTTTCTATCTCAGGTCTCACCCCTGAACATCTCTCTCTTCTGCATTCCTGTTTGTTTTCTCCCCTTTGCTCTATCTCTTCCTCACCTCATCTTTTCCAGGCAGAAGCAACAAGCCGCGGTGATGTAGCTTCACTCTGAAGGTGGGAGATGGATGTGGTTGCATAGCAGTGATGCAGTCTGCATTCAGGACACCTGGCTCGCTGTAGTCTTTCAACAGAGGTGAATCATTTATATCAGAAAAATAAAACAAAACAAATGCATTAAATCTTTACAGAAGATAATGAAGTATTGTGTGTGTGTTTGTGTATTAATCAGGGTTCTCCGGTACCTTCTCTAGTAGGAAACAGTTTGCCCATGCTGGTACAAGAAGGCCATAAACAACAACCAGCAGAACAGGTAGGTTCGCCCACAAAAAAACTTCCTGCTTCCCCCCATCTTACCCTATCCCATACCCATGTAGCTCAAACACAAATTGTGTTTTTTGTGTTAACGCATACACCCTCTGCATTTAGTGAATGTATTAATTCCTCCACATGACATGCGTGTGGGTTTCCTCTCAGTGTTTTCTTTTTGTAATATGGGATTTCTTTTACATTGGAATGTAGAGCGGCATGTAACACAGCGGAAACACACCACTGATACAGCTGCTCAGGAGTGAGGGTTCGGAAGCTTGATGTTTTGTTGGTAGCATGCAGCACCAGGCATTGCCCTGGCTCTCAACCTCAGGAATTACTCACCATGTCTTCCTGACCGTTTATGACTAGTTCCTGTGGATCTCGCTGGCACACTGATCCTAATTCTAGTGGCGCCTGTCTCCTCTGCACCAGCCTGAGCTTTGACAGCTTCCTGTCAAAGACAGTGAGGAGCACTCAGCAGTCCTGTCGACCAGTAGCATCGCTACCTCACTGACCCTAAAATCTGCTGCTCAAGAGCGTCAAGCACAGTCTGACCCTAACTGGCCCTGCTAGATTCCACTGCTTTCCCATCTCCTGACTTTCCTAATAGGCTGACAGTAGATGGGTGCATGAAGCGGAGCAACAAGGTCAGCAGTTTTCCCTGCATGCTTACAGACTGCCCCTCCATTTGATGTGCTGTAGGCTTCACTGGGGGTCTGAATAGCTCATCTTTGCTCAAAGTTCACTTACATTTTATTTTTTGCAAGAAGAAACAGGAGTTCTCATAACTGTAGTTTTGTTGCATTTGTTTAAGACCATGCATTGCTTTAAGGTATTGTGTAGGAATGTGAGTGAAAAGCTGTTAGGGTCTGTGTATTACAACCATGTTAAAAGTACCACAGCTAAATCATCTGTACAGATGTTTATGAGATGTCTGAATTGCGCTGGTTATATGTTGTTGTGTTGTCAAGATGCCATCCGTCCATAACGAGGAGAAAAAGCAGGAAGCGATGAAGACCCATAGCCTGTCTAGCACTCATGCCTCAGGTTGACACCACAACAGAGTTAGAAAATGTTTTTCTGTGTTTTGACTGTTTTGAAGCCGTAAAATCTTAAAGGTCATCCCCTGTTTTGGATATTACTTGATTTTCTAACTGTAATAAAATGTTTGCTGAAATATTCATATAGAAATATGTGTGTGCAAATTACAACGAACTACTTGAAATTCAATTGATTACACCTGCTTTTTAGAGACTCTTTATGATGCCAGGTGGTTTGATCTAAGTATACCTGTGTATTTCTACAGACCGAACAAACTCCGCGGGCTGTGCTATCGGCTCGCTCATGTAACGATGTCTTCGCCGCAAGCAACCCTGTATCAGTGGGCTTACTGCTTCATCGTGGTTATTGTAATTTATCGTGATCGTGCTATTCATGCAATTCTATTCTATTGTTTCCTCTATCTGAAACTAAATGATGAGATCATGTTACAGTTTGTGAATGTGTGGCTGATGTCACGCAATCATGTGCTGTCGTGGCGGTCTGGTGTGATTGATTGATGCATGAGCCAGGCTGAACAAATGTGCAGTCAGTGCAGTGAGGAAGACGGGGAATCTGTGTGACAATCGTTTGATGGCCTGAAATGGTGTGAGGGGTCGACGAGCAGGGGTCAGTTCACGGTGTGTGTGACATTTCTGAGCCGTCTTCGTAAGGCCTCTTTTGATTTGGTGCTGCTGGAGGTTCGTGCTGGTGGACTGAAGACGACAGGTGCTGGATCAGACACCGTAAGAGCCGTGAACAGGCGGTTCAGCTGTTTTGCGACCTTTGAACGTCGGTTGACTCGTGCGCGGCGCTGAGAACTGGGTAATGTCAAATGGTTTGTTCGTCTGCAACTGTCAGATTAATCGTTGCATTTTAAAGCAAAACGGTGCTCTGGGCATTCTGGTTAGCTCTCCAATGGAATAATGGAACAATCTATAATAAATCCATGAGCCTTATAAAGCCCCATCCTCAGGAGCTTTTTAAACACGTGTTGCTTCACGCTCCAACAATATCATCAATTGAAGAGCCGCAGCGCTAAATTACGCTGAACCAACGGTCGTCGTCGTCAAGACAGCGCCAAACCGAGCACTAACCGTCATGGTTTGGGAGAAAGAAATCGGTATCGTCAAATGTAAAAATTTTGAGAGATACTGGGTTGCGGGTGTGAGTTTGTTATAATTTTTCCGTAGCATTTATCGCTGTTAAGGTAGTCTAAACGGGAAGGCGTCTCAGGTGAAATGTGTGCGGACCGGGTCGTGACCGTTATTCAGGTATTTTCAATGTAGTTTGGGACCGCAGCCGACTCGCTCGTTGCAGCTAACAGGCGGCGCGTTGATGCAGCAGCGCACGGTAGTGTTCAAATCCACCACCGGATCTGGGGGAAGACAATAGGTGGGAAATAAACGCCGGCCTGGACTCCCAAGTCTGCACCTAAACGAGTCTGCATCCGCTTGCTGGAGACTGCTGGTGATTGTAACGGTTTCTATTCCTCAACACACACAGGCGTTGATATTGTCCACAGACATGGACCCACATTGGCTCCTTTTCCTCTTGTTGCCTTGACGACTCTGCTTGAGACTGCAGTAGTTTTAACGGACAAAGCGGGATAAAGGCATAATCCAGTTTTGCTAACATTTTAATGACTCGATGTATAAAATTAAATATACTCAGGCTTGCTGCGTGTATGCGAGGACACCTCGACTGAGTTGACCACCATGTTTTTGGTACAGTAAATTAATTATAATGGAAGGTCATAGCTGTGTGTATTGGGTTTGATATAACAGCCATTTCACACTTCGTCCACAACGGATCCCACGAAACCTGTGTTTTTGCAGCATGGGCGTAAGTTGGGTGAATCGGTGGCTGTCAGCCATGCTATTGTCATGTCTGAATTCATGTACAGTATGCCCCTAAATACAATTATGACCTCATAGTCTTAATTTGCTTATAGTAGGGTGTCTAAAATACAACTTGATTCTCTGTGCTGTTCTAGTTGTTTAATAGGTTATTTTATGACACTAGCATATTGCAGGCGTACATATACATATTAAAGGCAGTAACCCACAATACAAGTAACTGTAATGGAGAACAACCTCTAATGGCAAAAATAATCACCTCAATTCTTTATGATGGACTTTAGATTGAATGTAATTTTTAAGATAACTGAGATGAAATAATGTGTCATATTGCATGTTTTAGTATTTTAACGCTTTTTATACCGTAACATGAAGAAAATTATGTCATTGATTAGCTAAGGACACATAATTGGAGAAGGGATACCTCAGATTCACAGCTCAAAGTCTTTTCAATAGTGCGATCAATAAAAAAAAGCAGATTAACGTGTGAAACTTATGAAGGAGGATATAAGACATTCCAAAAAATATTACTTTGATGTGTATTTCTTAACTAATGGCAAGAGGGTGTATGCAATATTTTGCATGTTAATGGTGATTGACATGTTACTGTGTGCCTGTTGGTGACTAATCACTCATAACTCAAAATCCATAGACCTTGTGATAATGCTAGTCATCACTAAATTACTTTTAGTTGATGGAAGCAGGTTTTAGTGGTAAACAGTATTGGCAACTTGGACTGTGGATGCTATACCTTAATCTTGTTTAATATGAATATTTTATATTAATAAAATCACATTGATTCTAGCTGAGCTGCCACATGCATGACAGGAGGTGTGAACTGTACATTATTAATTTCTTGCCCGTTAAGTTACTGTTACTGTGCGTTTGCTACAGTGTCTGTGTGAGGAATCGGGTTATAGGTAAGTGACATGTGGGTAGCTGCATCACGATGGCGGCTGTGGTGGAACTACTCTCCACAGCAGTGGGTGAATCTACTCACGGTTGCCTCTCATTTCAACATTGAATTCCAGCTGGTGAGCAGTGACTTCCAGACCAGAGGACTCTGAGGTACCAGAAGGTAAGACAAGTGCAGAGATAATTACCCACTAGAAAGTTCATCATTCCTTCATCATGCAGCATCACTGTCATCCCACCTTCTGCCACCCACCCACATAATTTCACAGCAGGTGGCCAAGTAGTGACTGAGGCTGTCCTGCAACCCGTTAACAGGTTCCCTCCTGCATCGATCAATGCTATCTCTGTATGTGTGTGTGTGAGAGGGAACGAGAAATGTCCTTGATCAGAACACTGACTCTACCAGCTCCATCACTGATGTTAATCGATTAGTCAGGTGATACCCAGGTCAGGACCCTAGGTTGCCCAGAGTATAAATTGGAGGGTTGTGAGATTAATAGCAAAATAATGTTTTTTTGACATTTTTCAACTCTTTGCTTCATTATTTATATTGGATAGAAGTGGAGAGTCTGCCTCTTCAGGAATCTTAAAACCATTAAAATGAGACAGTTTGTGAAGGAACGTCACTCTTTGAATGAAGAACTTGCAGCTACTTGAACATGCAGCTGTGACTAGAAACTGAGTAGTGGGCATAGCGCACAGCTCTCAAAGTCACCACGACAAAAGAATTAGAACCAATGGATTAGTCAACTGAGAAAAATGATCTACCAACAATTCGATTATCGATTAAGAGTTCAAATAATTTATAAAACCAAAAATGCCAAACATGGTCCAGTTCAGTTCCTTAATTATAAAGTTTTCTGCTTTAATATTAATATTAGGTGAATACCTATACGTGTTCTGGACTGTTGGTTGGACTAAAACTACAACCTTGGGGACATCTTTGCTTGAATCTAGGAACTTGTGATGGGCATTTTCACTATTTTCCTGACATTTTATTGGATAAACAATTATTAAACAGTGAAAAATAATCAGGAAGGAAAAACTATCATCAGCATTAGTTAAGTATAAAACTAGTTGCAACTATTCTCTTATAAACACCTATGGTCGGCGAGTGCTGCCTTGAAACTGACTTCATCTCGAAGGGCTTTATTGATTTTGCTGCATTTCATTAGAATCCTCAAACAAAGGTGACTTTGAGTCTCTGCAGCAAACTTCAGTCTTGGTAGCCATAAAGCCGAGACACATTGTTTAGAAGTCCTGCATTTCATCTGCAGTCACCTCAATATGGTTGCTGACATGTATAGGGAGGCGGAGGGCGTGCAAGGTTCAAGAGCTGGCGTGGGAAGGCACTTACAGGTCATGAACAAAGGAGAGATGAGAACTGGAGAGAGAGAAGCAGGGAGAGAGGAGGAGAAGGAGGGAGGAGGGAGGAGGAGGGAGGGAGTGAGAAAGATAAAAGAGACTTGATTGGGCGAGAGGGTGAGGGGCCGATGTGGGCCATGGAGGTCGCTAGAATTGCCTTAACCAGCCACTTCCTCGTGCTATTCAATGTTTAACCTAGAGACCTTTGTATGTGTGTGTGTGTCAATGTGTGTGACCACTGGAATTTAAGGACCCCTTTTTAGACTGTTGTCTGACGTAGCTGGCAGGCGGCTTTTTGTTTCTATGTCACTGATCATTCTTCACTAAGATCATATGTTCGTTTGCATGTTATTTGTATGTACAGTAGTTGTGAATATTGTATGTGCCATATGTATATATGTCACATACTGTATGTTCAGTTTCTGTGTCAGTGCGTATTTAGCACTTAGTGTTGTTTGTTGAAGTGAGGTCACAGATCTCCCTCAGGGGTTGTGTGTGTGTGAGTGTGTGAATATAGGGGTTCTATTCAGGGTGAAATCATTAATTCTGGCTAGACGGGGGGAGGGAGAGGGAGAGATAGATGGTAGGAAAGAACAAGGAGAAGGTTGAATTGGTTTGGGAGAGGGAAGGAGTGAGGAGGGAGGAAGGGGAGAGAGAGTGGGAAGGAGGGGCTGTAGTCTGTATTTGTGAAGAATGCTCTCTTTCTTTCTTTCTTCACTCTTTCACTGAGGCCCGTCTTTAGATTGGCTCAGTATATCTGTCTCAAAGGCTTTCATGCATCCACTCATCCAGCTGAGAAACACACAAACACACACACATACAAACAAGGTCCTACACAGTGTCCTTCAGTGCACACTGAGTCACGTCACCACACCACAGTACCTTTTACACTCTCTGGCAATAGAGATTCTTCTGTGTGTGGTATTTTCTTTCTGATGTGATTTGGCACAGGTTCATTTGTATTCAGCTCTTGAGCCCTGAAGCTTCTCAAAACTTTCTTCTCACACAGTGTCACTCACTCAGTCACTCACTCACTCATTCACTTTTTTTCTTAAACAAACTGTTTAGTATTTATTCTCCAGAGCAGTTGGTCTCTGATGACTTTGACTTTATTGGGGGTGCTGACTCTGTGGCTTTTTGCAAGAATACTGTTTTATTTTTTTTTCCTGAAGAGCTGAAATAGGAGCTCTTGAGGTTCTGCAAGGCATTGGGTGCGTAATGTGTATGTGTGTGTGTGTGAGTTCATCTGTTTGTATTATGGTAGAATCGCGGAGTCAGCTACCAGCCACAGTTAAAACAGCTGCAGAACATTACAGAGGAATCATGTGACCTGTAATACACACACACATATTACCAGCTGTTGAAAGTAGTCAGTAAGTCAGTAATTGGTATTTTTTGAATAGTATGCTACAGTTTGCACAGTGGAAGACATTATCTCATATCATTTTGAAAAGAATCAGAGACGATCCAAGACAAAAGGTGCCACTCTTCCATCTTTTTTGTGTTTAAAGATTAAAAACATATGGTTCTGGTCTTTGTCTGGATGCAAGATTTTGGCATTACTGTTTTGGTTGCACTTTGACTCATTGGTGCAGGTGAATATAAGCAGGATGAACTTGAGGGTCAGTCAGTGCCTCTGGAAGTTGAGGATTGTAGGCAGGAAGCAGACAGAGTAAAACACACAGGCAGGGAGGTGCAGGACAACTCACTGGTGGAAGTGGTGAATCCTGTCAGCTCAATCCAGCCACACACACATTCACAGGCGTTACGCACACATAAATGGACAGATTGAAAGTAGATCACTGTGCCTGGGCGTTTGAACTGGCCTCACCTCAGCCTGCCAAGCTGATCTCCAGTAGCATAGATGCACACACACACACACACACACACACCCATCTAGTATACACATACAGCAAAGCTCACCGGCGCTTGTTAGTAACTAATTGATCCATGCTTAATCTGCCTGATGGTTTGTCAAGCCCGACAGTTAATCCCCATGACGCCGATACGCGCAGTGGGAGAGTGAGGTGGCTGCGAGACCACTGGTCCACAGTCAGATTATAGTTTAACATTAAGCCCATACACCCAAAGAGTCCTGGATCAGTTAGTACTTTATATGTCACCTAGTTCTGACATGATTAGTTGACTAAATAATTCCATTTACTAACCATTTGATAATCAATTAATGATCTAAAATGAATAGTCAAGTACAACTACCAAACGACAGTGAGTTATAATCATTTACTTTGATTTTCTTAATTTTATATTGCTTGCAAACTGAAACTGAGTTACTTGTGGGTTTTTTTTGGACTGTAGGTCAGATAAAAAAAACAAGCTAGCCGAATCCACATCACCTGGGCTTTTTGATACTGTGATCAGCATTTTCATTATTCTTGGACATTTTGGAACAACAATGACTCAATAAAAAAAAAAAAAAAAAAGGTTTTAGTTAATGGTCTAAAATAGTTTTACATGGCTGGGAGTGGTATTGTTTTTCATTATGGATAATTTAATTTATTTTGGAACTCAAGGTTAAGTTTTTCATTTCTTGTTTTATCAAGTGTTTATGATCAAAGACAGTAGCAAATCCTCACATTTGAAGCTGAGTAATTATTAGTATAGTTGCCAATAAATGTTTTGTGGTTTGACAAATTTTTTCAGCTCTATAGTTTTATTCATGATAATAATACAAAAAATACATACTCTTTTCCTCTAGTGTGTCTTTACTCCCCCTCTTTTTCCTCCATTATGGTATCTGTGTCATCCCATTGTATCGCATTTCCTGCTGTGATTTGTAATGGATGCCAAGACACTATCATTATATGCTAATGAGGGTTTCCATTCTCATTCTGCAAAGCAATGCATTTTGCCTCTATGGTATTAAGAAGCCCTGATGTTGATTTTAAAGTCTGAAGTCAAACATTTTGCATTAGAGGAGGGACGGTATGCCACCGCTAACACGTGTCTCTATCTACTTCAAGCCCACCTGGGTAATAGCAGGAGGATAATACAGAGACGCTTCAAAGGAATCTGCAGAGCAGCTTCCCCCCATCAGGATCCTCTTCTCTCATCCTCCACTCATCTTCTTTAACCTGTTAGAGAAAAGCAGTCAGGGAAAAAGCAATCAACTGATTTCCTCTGGCTCAGCCTGAGCTTACCAACTGCTCTCCCATGAGAAAGTAATAATGTGGTAATGACAGAAATATAGTATTGATATAGTGAATTCTCTACTGAAACTTAAGTTGTTATCATACTAACATTATCATCACCACCTAAGGACTGTAATTATTTTAAGAGGATTATAGTGCTTATATTTCATATCTCCTAGCTGTAGGGTTGTAGGTAGAGACATCAGAAAATAAAGGTACATTGATGCTTTTAATAGGGACTGGGGATTTGTGGTTGGAGTCCTTGCAGAAATCTCTGTGGATATGCATGCCTTGCCAGGTCACATCCTGTCATTGTACAGTATATCCTATCTATTGTAGTGGTCTACTTTAGTGATCAACCAGCCTTGCTGGTTACTGGAGCCCTCCAGATTTGATACATACCACTTGCTGGCCTGTTGTCATACCCACAGTTTAAGTTAATACTGACCCTATTGGACTCATTGTTTTCAATGTAATCTTAATCTGTGTCTTCAAAGACAGTTAGTGAGAGCAGCATACAGCTGCCTCTTGTGTGACTGGTTTGTGTGAACAGTTATTCCTGTGATTTTTCTTAGTTCAGGAAGTTCCTAGGAAAAACTGTGGCAATCAGGCCACAGGGATGGAAGAATCTTACAGATATGCAATAAATCATTTTGCACAGCCTAAAGTCTTGATGGAGATCACAGTGTTGTTAGCGGTCACCACTTTGGTCAGACTGAAATGTCTACAGCTGTTTTATAGATTGCCATAAAAGGTATGTACAGACATTCATGTCCACGTCAGGATGATTTGTAATAACTTGTACTTTTCATCTAATCACAAGCAGGTCAGAGGTTCAATTTGTCCAGTTCTTTGGTGTGTGACCAAATACCTGCAAACCTAATTAGCATTTCCATCAGCTTCCAGCTATAGTTTGTGTTTAGTGATAATTAGCAAGTGTTAGCATGTATATGCTTAACAAACATAGTGAATATAGTAAACATTAACACATTAGCATATTATCATTGTCATTGTGAGGATGTTAGCATCTGACTGTTAGCATTTAGCTCAAAAAGTCACAGAATGTAGACTTTTTTGGGATGTGACGATCAAGCGAAACATTGTCACCACATTGAGCGGTTGTATATGTCTACGGGTTGCCAGCCTGAAGGTACAATTCTCCAGCTATTCATAATTCCATAGCATTTCAAAGATAAAGAGAGAAAATCAGAAAAAAACAGTTTAGATATTTTTTCCTCTCCCTGTTAATCATCTTACTATCCCACTTATGGGGTCTCAGTTTCCAAGTTGGGAAACACTGTACCAGAATAATACGCACTTTACGTTGCCAAGATCACATTGCTGATATATTTTAGGTACCAAAAACATCACATTTATTCATATGAATATGATATCAATTTGGGCACATAAACACGCTGTGTGCATATTTATTGAAATTATAAGTACACGCCTTGGGGTGAGGTGCTGGCTGGCAGTGAGGAAAAATGAGGTTCAGTAGAAAAATCGGCAGTTTAGAAGTCTGGGGAAGCCAAGTCTGAGGATCTTGGTGGGACAGACATCATCCACGGACTTGGGTTGATTTCTGTTTTCAGACAGGTGGTCAAGGGTTTCATCAGTTCCAGGCAAATTGCTGTGGCCTCATCTCTGTCTTTATCCCATTTCTCCCTTTAGTCTTCAGTTCAGTCATCTTCTTTCGCATATCTTCTTTCTTTTCTTTGTCTCTCCAGCCTGTCTCTTTTTGTTTCCAATCACCCCACCCCCACTTCTCTGTCTGTGTATCCCCTGCCTTCCTTCTTTTTACACTTCAGCTTTGAGGTATGTGATCAGGTGGGTCTCTAAGCCTTTACAGCTCCCTCCCAGCATTGCTTCCGCTCACTCTGTGGGAGGTGTGCCGTTTGATGGTGTGCACAAATGTGTTTTCATGGTATCCGTCAAAGCGCCCTGTTTAACAGCCCACTATGGTGCTTTTTCGGTAGCTTGAGAGAGAGCACATTTTGTGTATCTGTGTGTGTTTTCACACAGGAAAAACCAAATCATATGGTCTCTGTATATATATCTGGTTTCTGCTCATATCAGCTAATTTGCTTCCCTATGTCCTTAACACTTTCTAAATTTGTACCTTCCCTGTGATAAGGACAACCATCAAACAACACAACAATACATCTCCTGAACGATCAAAACCCAAAGTTTGACAGAAAAATACAACATAAACATATTATGAGGTCCTTAACTTTCTTATTTATACACTAATTGTTTCTGTCTCACTCCCTCTTGTCTTTCCGTGTTTTCTCGGTGCATGGCGTTGGTGTGTTTGGCCCTGGACACTCCTCTTTTCTCTTCTCCTTCTGGCTTTGCTGCAGCGGCATAAGGTGGCCAATTCCTCACTCACTTACACACTCTCAGCAGCCCAGCGCTGACTGCCTTTCTGCGGCCTGATCGTCATCACCATGCAGCTTGTCTGCAGGTGAGTTCATTCCATATAGTAACACCTTTCCTCAGAATCAAAATCGTGTGTTTGAAGGAGTTTAATTCTCTCAGCCCTTGTGACCACTTCTACCACATCTACCAGGCTGTTCTAGATTTGTTTTACTAAAGGATACTTAGGTGAATAAAGAGTTGATATAGTTAATCCATTCTCCCTATTTGAAGAATTGACCTCTGCGCCTAAGTGGAATTCAACTTTTCTCTGAGGGATTTACAGGAGGTTGCACTTCAGTTGCTGACTCTCCATACCACAACTAGTTGGTGCTTCCGTCCTCTGATTACCTATACTAACGCTGTATTGCTCTTATGCTACTGTCAATGTCCTTGAATTAATAGTTGTTTTCCTTTCACCATTTTATACACATTTCAATTTGTACATTTAAAACACTTGTGAAGAAATGCAGAAATGCAAAAAAAGTATCAGCATCAAAAAAAAGATATTTTAAGATTGGGTGAAAAGATGGCGTAATAAAAGAGATGGGCGTGATGAAGGCTTGATGGGGAAACAGCTTTAATGTTGTGGATACAATTCCTGCTTCTGCTTCTTCTACAGCATATACGAGAAGTATTTCACTGTTGATTCTTCCTCCACTGTAAGCCCAAGAAATAGAAAATAAAACTGCAGTGTCCCATGCTACTGTTGCATGCTCCTACCCTTTTTATCACCATAGGGCTGAATCGTGAAGGTGGGTGACAGCAGACAAATTTGTTCTTGTTAAGAAGGCCACAAATCTAAGCTATATACAGCAGTGAAATACCATGGTGCATTATAGGTCATGTGGCGCTCAGTCAATTATGCAAACTTAGTCTAGTTCATGGATGCACACAGATACACATTTATTTGCTTAAAATTCTGAAGTTTGCTTATCTTGTCTATCGACACACTGTATACTATGGATTCAGTTGTGGTGTGAAATCATCCTACCCTTTATTCAGTACTCCTCTGTTTGTTTGGAAAGAAAGGATGAATAACGAAGAAGTATAGGAAACAGTCTGATGGAACTTGAAAACTCACCAAGCATTTCCTGTCAAAATGTACTGTATTTCATAAACGCAGCACACAGCCACTTTTCTCAGTTCTGAAAAGTTGACATTTTAAATGGGGTTTCACTCAACTGCAGCCATATGACTGTACATTGCACCAGTCAAGTCCACTCAGTCTTGTTTAAGCCTGAAAGCCCACGTGGTGTAACTGGGAACCGGCCAGGTGGTCACACTCCTCTGTTTGTGTTTATCTGACTCTGAAGGCTGTGTGTACACGCTGAGGTCTTGTCTTGACCCATGTGACCCACCAGCAGTGTAGAGTGTATTTTTTGACCACAGATACTGAGCTGTGTGTACTCTGCTCTCTTTGGCACAGAAACACACACGCAAACATACAAACTATTCCTCTTTCGTTTACTCTCTCATCACTTTTGAGTTCCCCTCTCCCGACTTTTTCTCCCTCTCTTCCCTTTTTTCTTCATCTCCGTTAGTCCCCCTCCGTTATTGATTATTTCTCTCTGTTCGGCCTTCTCCCTGGCCTAGAAAGGTTGCCATGGAGACAGAAGCAGATTTGATGCAGAGACGAGAAATGAATTATACAGTCAGGGGGAGCTATGTCTGTGCATATGTGTGTGTGTGTGTGTGTGTGTGTGTGACTCAGTGCTTAAGAGTGTTTTGCAGGCTGTGTTTATGATTAGCTATAATATTTCTTTTGAATATTTGATATGGATCAAACATGTCGCATGTCTTTGATAATGATTGTGTGTTACTTTTTGTGTGTTTGTATTGCCTGTACTTCTTTGTCACAATTCAATGACATCTATATTTTATTTTTAACATAACAACAACACATGTGGACTATCCATTTGTGTGCAGGTGCAGTGTGTTTAGATGAGAAGCTGTATCCTCATATTAGGTTTGCTGTTGTGCCTGAAAAAAGGTTGTCGATCAATGCATTAGTCAAGCAACAGAGAAAATAAATCAATTCTGATAATCAGTTAATCATTACCGTCATTTGTTAAACAAATTGCTAAACATTTGCTAGTTCAAAAGCTTCCTACAAATGTCTTTGGATTTTACATAGTTGGCCACAAATAAATTATTTTTACAGATGTCACCTCAGGCTGTGGTATTGGCCGTGTTTCTCTATTTTCTGACATTTCTGTGCACAATAGTTCCTTTATTGATAATTGAAAAAGATTGGGGTACTAATAACTACAAAAATCCTTAGAAACCAGTATCAATAATACCAAGATACTTATGCAACACAATTTTCTCTCCCCCAGATTTTATCTTACAAAATCAAAATATCAAAATAGGTTTGAGTTCTTGAAAATCTAAAAGGATAACATTAATGTGTCTTCGGTTGTGAAATAGCTGATGATCTAATTAATGTGTCATTATGGATGTCAGTACAGATCGGATCTATATCTCTAAAATAATCACATTTATTGCTGTCACCCCTTCTTTTGTATTTCTTTATACCATTATTTCTCCACTGTGTTTAGCTGTCAGCAATTAGGATTAGGTGTCTGTGTATAGTCACATGCTTTCCTTGGAGGAGCAGTTTGTTTACTCAGGTTGCACTGTTGGTATCAAAGAGACATGGAACATGGCTGTAGCTCTAGTGGATACATTTGTTTTGGATTCAGGTGAAGCAGTTTGATTTGCGCGAACTAAAGCAGACCCAATTTTGACTAGACTGGCATTGTATTGCACAACAGTGCGTTTAGTTTGGTCATTTTAGGTACAGCAAAGCTTCATGATGTCAATCCATTTCATCTGAAAATAGACTGAACCAGAGACTAAAGCTCTGCTCTTTTCTCTCTGAGTTTACATCACTCCAGAATGGTTGCCGCGTTTCGAAGGTGATAGTGCCTTCACAAGTATATGTGTGTTTTTCTTTGCTTAATTTTCTTCTTATCAGAACTAAGCTGGCTGGTGTTTGCTGTCAATTGTTGACTTATGAACTTCTGCCTTGTATTATGGTTATGTCTCATATCCTAAGCGGCCCCATTTGTATAAAGTCATGAAATCCTTGATAGGAGCATGAGTATTAAAACCAGCAGATAAAACTGTGGAGAGAAGGCGAAGAAGAAGGGAGGATAGAGATAGAGGAGAAAGCAGTGGGAGAGGAATGGGTGGTTGATGAGAAGGGATGAGTAAACACGAGTGAGGGAGATGATTTACTGTTAAAACTGATGGAATAAAATGGTGAGGAGGCAGCAATGGGTGGGGGAAATGGCAGATAAAAAGAAGATACTTACATCAACATACAAAAAGCACATTAATGAGTCCTCACGGCTGTTTTCTTCTCAAACCTATTTCCCTCTGTATTTTTTGATTTATGTCATGTACATAAAGTCCATCATAAAAGCACAGCTTTTGCCACAATGGCATATGTGTGTGTGTGTGTGTGTTAGTGTGTAAACCCTGCAGTAACATGGGGCTACTCAAGATCCTAATGGGGCTGAATGGTGCCTTAACAATGGCATAAATTTCCCTCTACAAAACTATGCAACTGGTGTGCGAACGAGACATCATCAGTGCAAAGTACTGATCGTACACACACACACACATGCATGCGTGTACACATACAGTACACAAAGGGAAGGGAGGGCTGCGAGAGCTTACAGGCGGTGAGAAAATAAAAACATAGTGGGGAGGTATGTGGGAAAAGGGTTAGATGTGAGAAATAGAGAGTGTAAAAAGATCTCTGCAGTGGTGAATTGCTGCTGGTGCTGTTTGGGTGGAGGTTTGTTTTGTAGTTGTGAGCGTGGTTAAGAAAGTACAAGGTTTGAAAGAAAGGAGCTAAGACCAGGAACCCCCAGATATTTAATAGCATGTGTCATGTTTGAATATTGGTGCAAACTGAAGGACCATAATATGTGGTCTGAGTGACTAATTGTGTGTAGACTCTGTGTGTGTGTGTGTGTGCGCGCGCAGAGAGAGAGAAATCATTCCTGGTAGTCCAGAGCTTGCCTGAGGCCCAAGGGTGACACCAACAAAAGAACCAGAGCTCCTACCGCCTGTTGCTGGTTAATAGAACTGCTTAATAACTTATCTATCTCTGCTGCAGTTTCTTTGTGTGTGTGTGTGCATGACTGCACGTGCAAAAGGGGAAAAAAGGCATTGTTAGCCATATTGATAGAATTTGATGCCATCCGATGGTTGAATTGGTCATTGTGTTAACATTTGGCACTTCCTGTTCTCTGCCCCAAGCGCTGGCATCGCTGTGGGATTCTCTGAAATGGAGAGTCGGGTGATGGAGCCAATCGTTTGGCATACTCACTCCAAATCATACTTCAACGCACCATATCTGGGGTGGAGAAACTGAGTAGATTATACAGTGTGTTGTTTCAGTTTTAAAAAATGGTTTGCCTCTCAAACCAGTTAAAAAATAATAAAAATGTGACTGATGGCAGTTTTTAACATTCTGTTTTTGTTTATATCTGAATCCAGGTGTCTGACAGCGCCCTGGCCTTAAACCAGACAGTGGAGGAGAGCCTGGTCAGCTGGAGACAGCCTTCAGGAGCAGACAGACTACCATGTCCATTGTTCCAAAAGCTGGGGCCAGCTGGGCGAGCTGAGTAAGGCTGATGGTGGATGTTCCTTCTGGTCCAATACTGACATTTTCCTCTGGAAGATTTGGCCCATAAGGCCAGACTGACTTTTACAGGTCAGTACTAACAGATGATGGTATGTTTGATGCTGTATTTGCTGTATCGAACGAAAACTGCATTTTTCATTTGAAATATTCCCTTCAGATTGGTTGGAGAGTGAATGTTAAAACCAATAAAACAACCATGTTGGCATGATTGTCAACTAACCGTGGCTTTAATGCTGACACAGTAGAAATCTCAGTGGATGAACTAATGGAAATGTTTGCTGTATAATCTTGTGATTCTAGGTCCTTTAGCGGCAATTAACTAGTGCTCTGACTGTGACCACTTGTATATATGAAATGTCCTCCATGAATTGTATGTTAAAGGATTAATTAGCTCAGTCCCCAAAGACTAACACCTCTGGCACTTTGAGGATGATGTGTTTTGCCTCTGTGTACATAAAAATCCTTGTCATGAATAGTGGATCCACCTTGACTATGTAGAGACACTATAGTAGATTTGTATATTTACAGATTAGTTTGGGTACCTGGGCCTGCTACTGTTATTTATTCTTATTTGTCTTCTGGTGCTCTTAGGCTAATCCGCAACTCTAGAGCACTCTTCAATTGGAGTCGTCATTTCAGATCATTTCCCACAATTTGCTCTATTGGGCCAGAGTCAAATCCTGTCATTGACTCTGAATCTATCCGTTCAAACTGTATAATGCAGTGTTAGTAAAGCCAGACCTTGTCTTTAAAATATGTATTTGTTTTGTCCTTCAAATTGTGTCTGCTGGGGTTCTGACTCTGATAATCAGCTGGGGTCTCTTGGCCTGGAACTGGCTGTCATGCTATACTAAGTGCAGCCATGGCAACATTGCAGGAGCTCTCTGGCTCTGCAGTGATGTAATCTCTACCGCTGCTCGGTGAGTGTGTTCAGTGTGGATGTTACTGTATGATGTGTGTGTGTGCTTACCACTTGCAGTCAATGGTGACTACTGTTTCCCAGGATACCTACATCACCAGAGCCCAGCCAAGAAGCGCTTGTCATCAACCAAGGTATGCAGACAAGAACATAGGACCACTTAACTGGTGGCAGCCATTGTGTATTTTTCTGCTTTATACAACAACAGTGGTTTCAAACTTGGGCTTCATGACTCCTAAAAAACAAAGCAGTGTCTGCCTATTAGCACTTGTCACCAGGTTAAATATGTCACCACTTATTTGTGAGCAGTTCAACCAAGGGTACTTCTCCCTCTTAGATTATTTGTATTTGAATACTTGCAACTCCTGAAAGAAGTTAAACAATCCAGTTTGTTATAGGAGAAAGCAAAGTTTTGTTCTTATTTGCCAAACAAGCTTGGTCTACCAGTTTATCTTGGCCCCTAGAGGGGTGAGAGAGAGTCTTTCCACTAACAAGAAAAACAAAATGTTCAATCAATAGTATGAATAATATTCTCAATTCTTAAATGGTGATGTAGGGAGGTATAGAAGAGTGGTGATATACAGATGCACAACAGGATTTGACAAATGGCAAACATCCAGAATCAGACTCAGTTTTCCACACTGACAATTGAATCTACCCTGACATGTTGCTTCTGTTTTAAAGAAACAAGTGTGTGTGTGTTTGTGTGTATGAGTGGTGTATCCAAGGGGATTGTGTTTGGCTGACACTCTGGTATCTAAGCTCTTACTCTCTCTGCTGACTGCAATGCATCAGCAACCCTGCACACACTCCCCAGTTGCTCTTCCTCCTGCTTCTCCCAGGTGAAAAAAATCAGAGCCCATTTTGCTTTTTTCACTTTGGATCTGTTGTTTATTTCTCCTCTTTTATCCTTTTTATCCTCCTCTTTCTTCTCAATTTGCTCCTTTCTTCCCTCTCCTCCCTCCTTCCTCTCTGCACTTGTCTAATAGGTTCTATTGTCCCTTGATTCTTCCGCTCTATCTGTCTGCTGTGAGCACAGATGTTGCCTCTATAACACACAAAAACACACACACATGGCTTGAACAGGTGCAAGACATACTGTCAGGTCTTTCATTAAAACTGTACATTGTAAATGTATTATTATTTTTCATTGGTATATTCCCCAGATATGCAGTGTTACCTGAAGTGCAGCTCTGGCCAAATTAACCCCTTCCAGCGAGTGGCAGCAGTCTGCTACTGACTGATCAAACACTTCAAATGCTTTACTCAATATCCTCCCTATATACACACTAACTTAAGCCTGTCAAGCAATATAATAAAGAGATACATTTGTGTTTTTGTCTGTGTCTCTTTTGTCTCTCGGTATGTATTTTAGAGGCTGTCAGGGAGTCACAAAGCATTGGTGGAGATGCAGGATGATGTGGCAGAGCTACTGAGATCAGCAACACGTGATTATGCCAACACCAAGGTGCGTGTGCTTGTGTGTGCAATGAGCTGTAGGTCTTTATTTTCATGCATGAGTGGATTGGCATTAGTGGGAGAGTGTGATGAAAGTGGCAGTTACAAAAGTGTCAGCACACATGTGTAGATGCTGCGCGCGTGTGGATGTATATGAAGGCGGATATCTATATTTGAGCATGCATGTGTAACCTTTGCTTTGTGTGTGCAGGGGAGTCTCGAGCAAATCCAGTCTGTGCTGAATTCCTCGGAGGTTGGTCTTCACCAGCTGACTGCTCTGGTTGACTGTCGCAGCCTACACATGGTGAGTGACTTTGTTGGGAGAGGGAAGGTGTAAATCCCGTCATTCCTGTTAACTGACTCCTCTCCTCTCCTCTCCTCTCCTCTCTTCTCCTCTTCTCGTCTCTTCTCTAGGATTATGTTCAGGCATTAACAGGCCTGTGTTATGACGGAGTTGAGGGTCTCATCTATCTGGTTCTCTTCTCCTTTGTCACTGCCCTGATGTTCTCTTCCATTGTGTGCAGTGTGCCACACACCTGGCCTGGCAAGAGGTAACACACGCACATACACATACATGCTCTCTCTCTCACACACGTACACAAGCAACACACAAGCCTTTACATCTCTCTAGTTAATCTTTACACTAACAGCTAACATGTTACTAGTTCTAACTTGTTAATTGTCTTAAGTGAATTCAGCTGGTGGACTTCAAAGACCCATAAAGAATCTACTTGGTGCCCATGCATGTCATACTTTAAGTGTACTTGCCTCCTGAAGTGTTGTATCCTTCTGTACGTCTTCCTGCCTGTCTTTGCATCCATCCAGTTTTCTCTGCAAGTTTTGTTTATTTTATTGTTTGCAGTTAGCACTGCCAGTCTGGCTGATTGTTTGTCTCTATGTTTGTACATCTCTCTCATTTTCTTTTCTCTGCCGTGGACTTGGAGCACCAGTGTTGTATTAGATTGTGTATCACTACATTTTCCTATTTTTTCCTATGCCCCACTTCCTCCTTCTGTTCCTTCCCTTCGTCCTCTCTCCCTGTCCTGATTTGGAAATGCTTTGGGCTTCAGCGAATGATGATGGATATTGAGGAAACCGAACGACCCAATGGTCTGATAAAAGGCCCTATCAAATAGCCATTCAGACAACCAAATAATTCTGTTGCAAAATCAGTGCAAAGAGCTCTAAACTATACATCATACTACATGTGACGGTTTGCACTCTGGTGAATGATTTGAATCATGAAACACAGCTGTGCCATAGTAGTGGTGTTTTGTGCTTGTTGGTGGGTGTGAATTACCAGCAATGCTACCGTATGGTGCGGCAGGTCTTAAACAATAATCCATGATGTCCCTGAATTAAGAAAGAATAATGGCTCACTAGATTGGTTGTTTATTAGTCTGTGCTGCAACTGCTGAGTCTTTTTGATGGGCTGCACAGTTTAATTCCATTTTGGTTGAAAGAGTGAAACACTTCCATCTGGTGGCCAATGGGGGTAGTAACATCTCCTCTACGTCTCTGTTAATACAGGGCCCTGCTAAAATATTATTCATACAGCTCCTCCATCTTTACTTCTTTGAAACATTTCCAGCCTGAAGGGACTTTGTTAGTATGTGTACAGTTGGCATAGACTGCCACAACAAATAAGAAAAAATCATCTTAATAATAGGATCCACATATGCTCATGTACATGTAATTTGTGACTGATCATACATTGTCGAAGCCAGTACATTTCTGTAGCCAGAGATTCAACTTCCAAATCAGCACATATCTTATTTGATGCCTCATTCTGTTACGTTGCTGGCCGTTTTACATTTTTGACCATTTTATGTCTGAAAATGGTTTGCCCAAACCAGCCATATTATCCTCCTTTTTTCCTGACGTTTTTTGCTTTGATTTCCATGGAGCACTCAGAGATGCATGAATTATATCAAACAAAACGGATTCTTGAAATTTTACACTATTTGGACAATTTGAAATGGACAGTAAAATGCTAGGAACAAATCCTCTATATCAGTAGAGGATGACTGCATGAAGAAAATGACTGCATGTTTCTGCGTATAAAGAAAACGTTGAGAATATCAGAGTCTGCTATCTTCCTACAGTTTAATATAATGTAACCACACACAGAAAAAACAGCTCTCCACTCTGAGCTGTGTAGTAATAAAGAGACCCTACTGTACTTGTTGTGGACCTGTTTTGTAGATGAATGCTGCCCGTGTTCCTTCTCTTCTTGTTCAGCTGCTTTGGGGCTGAAGGCATGGTCTTAACCAGTCTTTTGTATCAGGGGACTCCTCATAAAACAAGAACACCTTCCCCTCTCCTAATCTCCTCTTCAACCACTTGTTTACACTCTGTTGTCTCTCTCGGATCTCCCTCCCCTCTACCTTTCCCCCTCCTATCCATCATGCCCTCTTGTGCCCTGCCCTTACCCTGACCAATTGAAGGACGGATGAGGAAGACGGAGAGGACGAGTCGGGCGCCTCACGGGGCGGTGTGCACGATAACCTGTACCGCGTTCACATGCCCAGTCTCTACAGTTGTGGCTCCAGCTACGGTAGCGAAGCTAGCCTGCCCGCTACAGCCCACACTGTCAGCAATGCCCCCGTCACTGAATACATGTGAGTTAGCACCCACCGCTAGCTAGAGGCTAGCAGGATCAATACACTGCCTGCCATAGGTAGCTGATGCTTGCCCCCTTTGACCCAGGCTAGCAGCATAGCAACGCTCACTGCCTGCGATACGATAAGTTAGAATAGCTAATGTTTTTGCTATGTATGGCTCGCATGTCCTTTGTGACACACAGTCAGCAATATTTGTCACTCAGTGAGTTACAACCCTTCACTAGCTTTCCCTTTGATGCTGATAGAAAATTAGATGCTTGCTGTATCAGCCAGCCTGCCTGTTTCAGTCCACAATGTTAGCAAAAACCTAATTTTAAAAAAGTAAATTAAGATTTGCACTCGCCGTAGCAGTTAATATTTTCACCCTGCTTGCTACGTGTTACAGTTTGCCACAAGACTGCAATTGCTTGCTCTGAGTACAACAAAAAATACAAAGGATAAATGAGTATACATCTTTTGTCTGCCACTGCTTGCTTCTGTTTTAGCTGTGTGCTAATCAAGCACAATATGGTGTTTGCTGCAAAGCAAAGACCTATAACTTTTTAAATAAGAAAATAATTTTAATAATATAATAAATAATAAATTTTAGTTTTTTGGGCCATCTAAGGACAATATCTTTAATGTTTTGGGCCATCAACAAGTCTTATATGTGTAACAGCAAGGACTAGGATAAGGACTATATCCTGAAGCATACTACAGGGTTACAGAGGGATTTATTCTCTTCCAGGTAGCCACAGTTGTGAGCGTACTGTATATTTTTCTTTGTCATGTTTGTGCAATCTGACATTCAATGACAAGAGTCTGCTTTAAGCAGCTAAACCACCAGTTGCCAAAGGACCAGATTCATACAATCCTAGAAAGTCAGTTTAGTAACCTACATAGACATATACCTTGGAAAATAGTTTAGCAGTGATGTGAACTATACATTTGCAGTTGATGAAACAAAACATGCAAAACTACTTATTTGTCTGTAAAGTATAGAGACTTTTTTTTCAAAACTACAACAGAGCTTCAAATTCTGAACAATAATGAATGTGTGTTGACCTGTGTTTGTTTATATCAGGCTACCTGGTGTAGTTTTAAAAAACTGGACTGTTTTAGGTACCGTTTTCTGTGGTAGAACTTTGTTTTAACAGGATGAACCATGTATGTTAGTTTTTCAGACCT
Organism: Lates japonicus; assembly: GCA_033238685.1. Lineage (NCBI taxonomy): Eukaryota > Metazoa > Chordata > Actinopteri > Centropomidae > Lates > Lates japonicus. Next base: position 371,873 of record BRZM01000130.1, on the reverse strand, counting down.
TCCTAATAGGTCAAAGGTATTGCATTGTTGTATATACAATACCAAAGATCAAGAAAGTAGCCCTATTTTGGTTTTATATTACATTTGCTTACAAGGGACATTTGCAGCTTAATGAATTAATATTCTATATTTAAATATTTTCTGTTTGAAACCGTTAATAGTTGAAATGTTGCTCTACAAATTACACACTTGAAATATGTGCCTATGGCCTGTTGCCTATAGGTCCCCACACTGATAAAAGCAGGTTTTTACTAAGCGTGTGTCCCATTGTGAGACTAAATGTTTTCTTTTTGTGCATTGTCAAGAAAGAATGTTAACTATGTTGGACTGTGGCAGAGGTGTTTAACCCCCTGGCTATATGGTACCAAGCATAAGTCCCTGACTTGTAATTATTACGGAGGCCATTTGTCAGAGAGTCATCAAGTCGGAATTATGAGCAGACCACAGATCAACTGAGCACCAGTGGCAGGGTGACCACATGCAGTAACCTCTTATTCTATAATGCAGGAGCCAGAACGCAAACTTTCAGAACCCTCGGTGTGAGAACACCCCCCTGATTGGCAGGGAGTCCCCTCCACCCTCTGTAAGTGCACACTTTCTAGAACACACTCTCCCTCCACTATCTTCCAATACCCACAGTGCTGCTGGGAGTTACCCAAAACCCAAAAACTGTAGAATGTAATGATGGAAGTATGGTGTTGATAAATTTACTTGAATCATATTTACGATGTTTAGCGCACACCAGTGTGGATATTGGAAGGTAGTCCCCTATCCCTACACCACTGCAAGTGTCCTCTGTGCTAAAACTAGACCGTGATCATGGATCGCCCTCATGAAGGTCATTTTGGCAGCCTGGGATTACCTGGAAGTTTTAAAAGAAGCCTGTTGATAGTTGGATCTGCATGTGCATCGAAAGAGAAGCTTGACTCTTTTGAGAAGTATAATTGTTGGGTCAGTCTAATACACGGTTGATCCAAAGTTGTTCTCTATTTCTGATGTAAAAAGTCTGGTTGGTTTCACTCTGGCCGTCAGTGAAGTGTGAGAGGACTTGCAGATCATGATACAACAAATTTTTTGTCGGGGTTGAGAGAGAACCTCAAACACCTACACATATTTTTCATATTATTTAGTACTGTAGTGTATCAAGCTTTTTCTTCAATAGAAAACACATAATTCTGCCAATCTTGCAGGTGTCTGAATTGCACCTTGTTTTAACTACAAACAAGATGACTACTTTGGCTTTGACAAGGTTCTGCTGGGCCTGTAGTTGTTGATGTTGTTCCATACACTATCAACTGTATATTGATTTGGGGCTACAATATGTGGACTGACAAAATTTAATCAACAAATCTAGCATTATTCAGAACTTCTGCACACCTTTAGGATTCATTTCTTGCTCCATGCCAATGAAGCTGAAAATTTTTGACAGTTCAGCCCCTGAGTAAACTCGAGCCCAAACCTCTAAAGTTCCTGCTAACCCTCCCCCCCCCCGTTCCCACAGTGTGTCTATGTGTGCATTCTCTGGTCGAGGTGTATGTGTCCTCTGTTTCTGTGCCCCCCTCACCCTTCACCATTAAACAGTCACAGGAGCACATGTTTCCCACCTCCACTGTCGAACCGTAGCAGCCACCAAAATGGCCACGATTCATCATTCTTAGGGCAGGGCTGTCGACCGGGCCGCCGTCCTGTGCAGAGCTGCTCTCCTGTTGTCTGCAGTGGAAACCAGAGACCTCCAACTGTAACTAGCTAGCTACTCACGAGAGACCACTAACTCATACCAGGCTAACCTACTACATCAGAACTAGAGCACTAACTACAAACCACTGACAAAAACAAAACCACATCTGCTAATTTACAATAACACATCATTATCCAGACTTAATCAGCTGTTATATAATGAATGACTGTTGTAATCAAACACCCCGGCTGTCCAAAATGACTGGTCAAAGTAATTTGTTGTACCTGTGTGTCTTTGTGTTTGCCTCATATGCTGTCATCCTATCTATCTATCTATCTATCTATCTATCTATCTATCTATCTATCTATCTATCTATCTATCTATCTCACATAAACCATTCAAATTTCTTGATTTAATGTACATTATTTAACTGAGACAGTTTCTTCATTATTTCTTTTATTATTCAGTATAAATAAGAGTTGATCATAATCCACACGTTTCTCCTCTTTCTTCTTGTCTTTTTGTCTTTTTTCCCTGTTCTTCTCTCTTTCCCTCTCACCTCTCATTATCTCCCATTCTTGTCTCTTTTTCTCCCTCTGGTTGTGTTCTTTCCCAATGTGTTTCCCAACGTGTTGTTTCCCAATGTTTCTCTTTCCTCACCCACCTCTCTTCACCCTCTCTCTACACCCCCCTCTTCCTTTTTGTTCCCATCTCTTCAGTACACCTCCAGTATGAGAGCGAAGTACCTGGCCACCAACCGACCAGACCAGAACCGACGCTCTGTTCCCAACGACCAACTGGACCCGGCTAGCCGGCCTCACCCCGCTGCCCGACCACAGTCCTCAGTCCACTAGATTCCAGAGACCGCACCAGTCCACCCCAGTACTGCCTGAATCCAGTTCGCACAGCCAACAACAACACCCAACACAGTGCTCAACCAGAGCTCAACCAGAGCTGAGCACTTTAAAGCACCAACTGGACCCCAGTCTGTCCAGGTCCACTGAATTTCACTAACACCGGTTCACCAAAAACAACACAGCAAGCCAGAACTCATCAACCAACCACCTCAGTAAAGGACTGCACTTTAAAGGTCAACTTCCACTCCTCCCACAATTATCCCAAAAAAGTCAAAACCCATGCAAGAAGATCACTATTTCTACTTTTCTTCTTCTTCCCGAGCTGCTCATTCCACCACTGGTGTGAAGGATCAGCCCATATGCCCACAAGGCACAGCCACTAAAGCCTTGGTTCCGTCTGCACAGTTTCTTCTTCCTCTAGTCTCCGAATATCTCCACCTCCAATGGGACCTGTACACTGCCCTCCAGTGGAGACAGCTATGCCACTCTCACCACAACCACTCACACACCGTCGAGCACAGACACACGCACACAAACATCCAAATACACACACACACACACTGTACAGAGCTGTAAATAGGAAACATTTGCTTTATTCTGATTTCATGAAAAGTTGACTGTTGAATCATTACTGGTAATGTGGTGTACTGCGTGTTTATCATGGAAATTTTTGCTGTATCTCTCACACAAACGCGCGCACACACACACACAAAATAGGCGGATAGTCTAACTAGACACTCATCTGTATAAATAATAAGCCAGTGAATCAGAAAGCCATGTTTAGACTCTAGCACCACATCCACATTCTCTCTTTAGCTTAACATTGTCGTCTAACTAAGACTTGAATCGTGAGCTCGAAAAGTGTGTACATGTCTCTCTCCGTACGTGTTTACGTGCACATACAGTATGCGCGTCAGTAAATGCATTTTTGAATATGAGCCAGGAATCCGGTTGTGGAAGAACTGCTTTAAAGCTTTTGGGACATGGAGCAAGAGACCAGGGACATTAAGAAGGCTCAACCTGTGCCAAAAAACAATATTATGAAATGAGGGATGCCTGATTCTGTCCTCTTCTCCTACTGCCTCCAGATGTCTCAAAAAAGGAATAAAACCTTATCTGGAATGTTTTCCCTGCGACTGTAATTAAAAAAAGGGAACAGGAAAGACACTTGAAAAGGGAAGCAATGGACAGACAATTGCGACTACACATTTGCCAGGTGCTATGTACGCCAGTCAAGGTCCCAGAAGACGATCAGCACTGAGAGGGGACGGATACATTTTTGTTACTATAATGTTTTGTTTTTATTCAGGGATGTGATTATAAAAAGCAGTGAAAAAAAGAACAGTTCTCCATCACTGCTGAATGGAAGTTGTGTCCCAAAACCTGAAGAAAAAAACAAGTCCCTGATAAATATTGTTACATAAGTGTTTCAGAGTAAAGGACAGTGGGTGTTTTTTATGTTTTATCATAAGCTGACATTCGGGATGTAATACTGTGACCAACTGTAGTATTCTGTTTCTTCTATACTGTTCCTTTTCTTGTGCTTTTATTTTAACTGGTGACCTTGGGTCCACCTTCAGCCACCAGTACTGAGTCTTTTTCTTTCTTTCTTTCTCTCTTTTTTTTTTACCCACAAGCACAAATTCTCTTCAAGGTGACTTTGTGAGATGGAGAAGTAAAAACACACTGCCTGGAACACTGCCAGTGGTTTTTCTTCCTGCTCTAAAACTCTGTGTACAGTGTATAAAGACTGTAGTCGTGAACCTGTGTGTGTGACATCACTGCAGTGTGATTGGCTATTGCTCTATCTCAGTGTTTCTGTGTGTAAGTACAGTGATCAGTGTGTCTGACTGGCTGCAAGCAAGGGCCAACCTATCTAGCCTGAGGTCATTTCTACACCGACGCTGCCCTCATGCCCTCATACACACGCACATACATTAACACACACACATACATGCTGTACAGAAACATAAACATTCAGTACACACTACAGTATCATATAAAACCCATCTATCCCCACTCTTGTCCTGTTTACATCCACATCTAGAGCTGTAGTAACTGCACGCCCTCCCACAGCTGTGACATCACACTGATAACCATTTGCATTATGGGTGAAGTAGTAGGTAGGTAGCTGCATTTCAGAGAAACCTGGAATCTCGTAGTTAGCTGAGTGAGCAGAGCCCCAACATTCAAACATCTTTCAGCCACCATTCCTGTACAGCATTTTAATATTTTATTATTAATCAATGACCACTTCTCGTATTAGCGAGACAATCTTACATGTGTGATTTTACTAGAAAGAAAATGTCCATGTTATGGTAACAATGCTACCTATGGTCTAGTACTTTAGTGTTTTGTTTTTTTTTTTTTGTTTTTTTTGCACCATTGATGCAAACAATGTTAAGATCTGTGGGACTAGTCACTGATTAATGGCCTTTCATAATGTTTTTAAACTCTTACAACACTCTTCATATCACATGTTTTTTTTTATTTTTTCTCTGTCTTGTAAAAAAATCAAAGTTTAAAGATAAAATAATAGCTAGCTGTTTTGTAGGAGAATAAAGGCAAGAGCAGCGTTTTTCCTCTCTTATTAATGGTGAATGACTCTCTGTCTTGCAATGTTTTAATAAAACTATTCCAGTGTAGTCTGCATACCTGACTTTAAAGTTGTATTTGAATTCCTGTGCAATGCTTTCTGGGATTTACCCAACCTGGTAGGGTGTGACTGGATGGAAAAGAAAAGAGGCCTGCTCAGCAGTCAGTAATGTGTGTGTGTGTGTGGTATTTACAGGACTTCAAATGCACCTCTGTCCAGATGTGACAGATAAACAATGTTTTCTATGGCTGTTTTTATTTTCTGATGGTTTAACTAAGATATTAATGATGTACATGTCAAAACTGTGGTAATGATATCATTCAGCCTGGAATAAATGTTTTAAAAAAGAAATTAAAGCAACTTTAACGTACTGATCCAGACTGGTTTCTTTTTAAATGCTTTGACTGAACAGATAGGCTAGTGTCCAAGGAAGCACAAAACACAAGCTTAACATAAATAGTCAGATGGTAGATTGTGGCTTTACTCACAAACTGTTAACTTGTGTGGAATTTCCTCTGTTTGAAAACCAGAATATATCTTCTGAGGCTCAAACATTTGTTGAGTGTAGGTTTCGTAGCCACTTTACTTTTGTGCCCTTGTCATAAGTCATAACCCACTTAACTACCTTATCGACTCTGCCTCCATCATTTGTATTATTGATGTCATCTCTTGCCGAATGCCAATCAATAACTATGCATTATGAATTATATCAAGAGAAGAATAAAAGGAGCTGAAGATTGATGGTGATAAAATGACAAAAATACATTCATCAATCTTGACTCATGGTGACTGAATTTAATGTGATCTTTCAACCTTTTTAGGACCTATTCTATTTGTTTTGATGTAGAAAAGGGAAACAAAATTGTGTATTTATTTTATTTAGTATGTACATAGGTACAATAGGAACCCATTCAGGTTAACTAATAGTACTAATCAGGATCAGTGCAGTATGAAAATAAAGACTCTCAGTGATACAGGTTACTGCCCACATTGTTTTCACCAACAACAAAACAGTGAAGATCAGCTGGAACGCCACACCTGTCACCTGAACATTTGACCCACACTGTCTACAAACACAAGAAACATGGTGGATGTGTGAGATTGTCAGTCACCAGAGCTTTCTTGATGTCATTTCCACTCAAAAGAAACTGACCTTAACCTTTAACCTGATAATTATTCAGTCAAATTAGGATTAATCTTCTGCAGAGTCAACCAACATCATATTCTTTGTATTACTCTTCAAATTCTGAGTTGTTCTTCATGTGCACCGTGACTCAGCACACAAAGCTTTTCACGAGGTAATCTTGCCTGTTGTGCTATTTCTAGTTGTGCCAGCCTACTTCTGAGAGGCAGAGACAACGTTAGGAAAATGAAGGCAGGTGGTTAAACAATATATGATCCACTGTTAGTGGACAGCTTCGACCAATTTAATCTGAAATTGTACTAAGAGACAAATGGAAAGAGTGCAGTGCATTCGGAAAGCATTCAGACCCCTTCACTTTTTTCACATTTTGTTTCTTTGCAACTTAAAACTAAAAACATTTTTTCCCCTATTAGTTTGCACTCAATACTCCCAATAAAATGTAGACATTTCTGCACATTTATTAAAAAGGAAAAACAATGTACGAATTCAGACCCTTTACAATGACACTCAAAATTCAACACAGGTGTCTCCCATTTCTCTTGATCATCTCTGAAACGCTGCTACACAGTAGCCCACCTGTGGTAAATTCAGCTGATTGGATTTGGAAAGGCACATGCCAGTCTATATCAGGCAGAAGGAACTGCCTGCAGAGCTGAGAGACAGGATTGCGTTGAGGCACAGGTCTGTGGAAGGCTACAAAAAAAAAAAAAAAAACATCTGCTCCATAATAGTCAGTCTAGCTGAGTTCCAGACATCCTGTGTGGAGATGGGAGAAACCAGAGAAAGCTTTTGAAATACCTCTCTTTAACAATCAATTAAGTGGCAGCTCAAGCAGCAGTGAATCAGATCTAAAAGTTTTCACTTGTTGCAGTAACACAAGCTGCTAGCAGGTGTCACTGTCCACCCAGCAGCACGTAAAACCTCAGGAGTAATCTCACAAATTCACTACTGTGTGTGTAACAGTTTGTCTAAGTACTCCCTATGGTCCACACAGTCCGACATAAAGTGGGAGAGAGGCCATAACACACGCACACACAGTGGCATGCAGTCAGCTAATCTCTTGGTTTGGCCTTTATCTCTGCGGGGCCTTGTGTATGGCTCAATCAGATAAGAGGACTGCTGTTGTTTCAGTGTGCATTTGTGGGTGGGTGGGTTTGTTGGTGGAATTTTGTGGGGTTATGAGAGGGGGGTTCTCCAGACAGGAACCCAATAGCTCATAAACAAGGTCAGAGTTGAAAGGTCAAAGCTGTGTTCCTGGCAACCCCATTTAGAATCCCTTGAAAGTTCTCTAGCAGCAGCACAGTTTCACACACACACGTAAAACAAACAAGTATTTGAACAAAAACTGTTTTTATTAACTTCAGCCGTTATGTCTACAGACAGTCCAGATACTGGAGAGAGCATGTACGCTTCAGAAGCAACGATTCATCATATACATTCATTTAACAAGGGACAGAATTTAACTTAACTTTCATTCAGCTACAACAACTGCTTTCAATGCACAGAAAGATAGAAGACGACCCAACATGAGTCATTTCTCAATAAAACCTCAAAGGGGATAATATCTTTGTTACACTGTAATAACATTTTAAAAGCAGTCTAACATCATTAGCAATCATAATCCACCTATGTAAATGGATAAAGGCGGGTGATATCCACCATTTTTTAAAGAATATTTTGTAACACAGGCCTCACTGATCTACACAAAGTTGTTAAAGGAATAGTTTGATATTTTGGTAAGTATACCAACTGACTTTTTTGCTGGGACTTAGATGAGAAGCTTGATACCAACCTCATGTCTGTACAATAAATATGAAGCTACTGCCAGCAGCTAGTTAGCTTAGCTTAGCAAAACATTGGAACAGCTAGCCTTGTTATGTTCAAGGGAAACAAAATTCAGCTATTAGCACCTCTAAATCTCACTAATTAATATTTAATATCTTGTTTAATTTGGACAAAAAGTTAAGTGTAAAAACAACAATTAGTAGATTTATCAGTTGTTTGTTTTGGAGTTGTTTTGGACAGAGAGGGCTAGCTTCATATTTAGCGCACAGATGTTATCGGTACCAATGTTTTTTATCCAACTCTCTTCAAGAAAGCGAATAAGTGTATTTCCCAAAATGTAAAACTATTCCTTTTGATGTTATTTTGTCAAATGATGAATTGCAAACAGCAGAAATAAAACAGCAAAGTGCTCACGATAACATACTTCAGAGAGAAGGTAACACTGAACACAGATGAAATAAAACTTCAGATAAGGAGTCTGGATTCAGCGTCATGATCAAAAGGTGAAAAACAAAAGAGGTCTTCTTGGCTTCAGGGAAGAACACTGGTCCAGAATGACATATCCAGGCAAGTCCTGGATGGATTACCATTACATTTGGTATAAATGTTTATAATCTCCAGGGGATGATTTGGTCATTGTGGTAATCCCCTGAAATAGGCCTTTATTTATTCTTGCCAGGACTTAGAAAAGAAGATTGATACCACTTCATGCCTGTACAGTAAACCTGAAGCTGGAGCCAGTAGCCAATTAGCTTAGCTTAGCACAAAGACTGAGAACAGGGGGAAACTGCTAGCCTGGCTCTGTCTAAAGATAACAGCACCTCTAAAACTCACTGACTTGACGTGTTATATCTTGGTTGACTGAGCCAGAGCATAACTGAAGCTAACAAACAAGAGATGAAAGTGAAAGCTGAAAAGCTGACTGCCGAGCTTAGACAGAAGAAAGATGAGGCAGGTGTGACAGGCTGAAATTTCCATTGAACATAGGATAAACTGTTTTGATTCAGGTGGCGCAGCGTGGCTTTTCCTCTTGCACGACCATCAGGCCAAAACCTTTTTGGGGATCTGAGAATAACAAAGTCTTTCCAAGAATTCTGACTTTTTGTCGTTTGCTCTTGTGGAAATCTTTGGCCTTTTGACACCAAGTAACAGTTCACAGGGTGAGAGTTCAGGCGTCAAACTAACGCAGCGATACTCTTTCCTAAAAAGTCTGTGGTGGAAAATGAGGGAAACACTTATGTCCAAGTGTTTCGGAGATTCTTCATGAGTCAGGGGACAGCAGCAGTGGAACTTCTTCCCTCTAACTTTTTTCGGACATTTATTTTTTCTCCCCCATCAGTCCATCCCTCCCTCTTTGTCTCTGGATGGCTGTTAAAGTCGCCGGGGGCTGGGGCACCAAGGAGTGTCTGGGTACAACAGACAATGGACAGACCTGAACCTGAGAAAGAGAGGGAAATGAGTGTCACAATGCCTGGAAGCCGCCAACTGGGGATTTGAAAATAAAACACTGAATACAATTAGTCGTGTGCACACATTCATACACACACACATACACACAATGAACAAAGCCAGGAAACTTGTCATAGTAGTAAAACGTACACAATCAGAAGCGCTTACATAAAGGAGAATTGTAGTACACGTTTTAAGAAACACACTGCCTGAGCAGCTGTAAGACTGTCCTGAAAATGTTAAAAAATACATTATACTGTACGTTACTGTTTTTCCCATGAACCTGTCCACAAAGAGGTCAGAAAGCTTATTTCATTATCTCCAGCCCTCCCTCCCACCCTCTAGGCACGCTGCCATTAGTGTCTATAGACAAAGTACAATAACGACAATTAGCCCAATTCAATACACAATGATACGATTACTGACCAGAGGACCAAGAAAGAAAGAAGGGAAGGGGGGACAAAGAAAAAAATCCCCTTCATGTCAGGAAGAGCTAAGATAAGATCAGTTTGTGTTTTATCCCTTGTATTGTTTTGTTTGCCTGTAATATCAGCATGAATGTTGTTCCTCTCAGTGATGTTTTATGGCCACTGTACTGTTAATGTTCACAGTGAGGTGACCTTTTGTGTTGGACTGACAATCACAGACAGCAAAAGAATGCAGTGATGTTGATATGATATGGAAACTGAATTGGTGCAGTACTATTTCAATATGAAAATCAAAGTCCATTTCATTATCCAGAGAAAAAAATAAACAAGGACTCCAGATATTCCTAAAAGTTAGGGATGTATTTTGTGTGTGTTGGTGTCAAAAAAGGCAATAAGCTGGGTCAGCAAGCACAGTAAAAGAGTAAAAGTTTTGGTTAAACCCATTTCCCTCCTGTGGATATTCAATTTTCTGCTCATTCTAGTCTTCATTATCCCATACTATAGATGTTTCAAGCTGTGTCTGATGGTCTGTACTGCATAATAAAGCAACAAAATGGTCTGACTTTACACATTGTCATGCAGTGACAGGCACACACACACTTTACCTTGTAGGATCTTCATTAACCGAAAATGGGCCTTTCACATTGACAGTGTTTCTGCTGTTTTCCACAGTGCCATAGCTCAGAGTAACCTGACAAGAGAACAACAAAGAAACACAGGCTGTTTAGACAGTTAATATCTATAGTGAAACAGACCATAAAAGCTGTGGTGTAATATCTGTTTATCAGTGTGTGTGTGTGTGTGTGTGTGTGTATACCTGGTTGTGTATGTCTGACACCAGTCCCAGGTTCTCCAGGTGGGAGTGGAACAAAGCCGAGCGGATGAGGCTCACGCCAAGCAGCGCCTCCACGATGTAACCCACAGTGCAGTCGTCAGGGAGGCGAATGTGCTCCGCCGTTGCCATGAAAGTGCCATCACTAGACGGAGAGAGAAGTATAGAGCATGAGGAAGGGGAAATTTGATTATATAGCTGTTACAAAAAAAAAAAATCTCATCAATCATCTAAGCGGGGGTCTACCTCGCCCAGGGTTTCATTTTGAGCGCGAGGCCATGGCTCAGACAGAACCCTGCTCCTCCTGTGGCAAACCAGAAACGAACCTGCTTCTGCACACAAACACATACATACACCATGAATTAAAGTGTATCTTGTACATTAGCCTTGCTCTCAGTGAAGGACACGTCAATATAGATCTGTGGGTAGTTGATGCCAGGAGAAACCTGACAGAGCACACTGATGTTTTTTAATGACTTTTTACATCTCCAGACACATAGAGCATATTTCAGTTATGGAACAAGGACAAAGGCTGATCATTACATGACTGGAACATACAGTATTTTGATTTTAAGGTGAAGCAGTCTGGGTAGTTGCAGGGAGAACCATATCAAATTACCATCTCAGCGGTGCCGAGCCTCTCCGTGGCCTCTATTGGTCGTTCAAGGCTGGGCCGGCCGATGTAAACGTCCTGCGTGTGACTGTACTGAGACAAGAGCTTCAGGAGGGAGCCGACATTCACGTAGTTATCATCATCGACATGACAGAACCACCTGCAACACACGATGCTAAGAGTTAATAAAATGCTCTTTGAGTATGTTTATCTGGGGTTAATGTTCGTGTGGACTGTGTCTTACTTCTTGCCAGAGTTAATAAAAGTGTCGTACTCCAGAGCCATTTTACAGGAGAGGGCCTGACGATTGTGGGCCGCTGAACAGTTGGTATTGATCAGGTGACCTCCTGATGATCAATGACAAAAATAAATGGCCAGTCACGACACAGTAGATGAAACAATGATTCAAGAAATAAAGAGACTTTGACAAGATAGTTTGTTCAGTAGAAAGAAAACAGTATGAAAATTTGGATTCCATTATAACCCAGCTGCTTGAAACAGAAATAATAAGGAAATAATAAATTTCTTAGTTGCAGATTTTTCTGCATCGAGTCGCACAATGTGTGTGATAGTGAAAAGAATACCTCATTGAAAGTAAAACAATTCCATGAGTAACATGAGGAAAGGCCTGTTGACTAAACTAAAGTGACTTCCTGCACTTCATGGAAACATAATATTGCCCAGTCAGCAGCCTGGTTCCTGCTTTCCTGCCTCTCTCACTGCAGATAACACTGCTGCTACTCAGCGAAACTGCTCAGTCAGTGTGTGTGTGTGTGTGTGTGTGTGTGTGTGTGAGTGTGCACTCACCTATCCTTTTCCTCAGCTCCTTGTCCTCTCCATCAGTGAACACGTACGTCTGTGGAAAAAAAACAACACACACACACATGCAGTTCATGTTATTCTAAGCACTTTTCACTGATCAGCAGGGAAACAAAAACACTGTCAAACAAACGCTCTTTCTGCTCCACCATTATTGTTACGGGGTGATTGTTTATGATCTCAGGTGAAGCTCCACCTGTTTCCTCGGTGCCACACAGCAGCGGCAAGCAATGCTGGTATTGGACGAAGGCCAGGACGAAGGTACGCTTCTAGTCTATCCACAGCAGAGCAGCTGGTCACAATCCTGTCGCTGTGTGTGTATGTGTATGTGAGTATTTATGTGATGAGTGATGGGGTTGAGGGTCACTGCGCACTCAGGAAGCCACGTAGACCCCATAACTTTCCACAGGAAGTAAACACACACCCTGGGTGCACATACAGAGCAGTCTGTAAATAGTCTGTAGTTTTGGCTCTGTGCTCCAGGACAACAGATTTGAAATGACAGTGGCAGTGAGGTGAAAGTGTTGACTCCCAGCTTTCATCTGAGGCTGTTGACGTCCATATTGAATGAGCAGTGTGTAGGCTTGTAGTCTTTTTTTATATGTAGCCTTTTTTATTTTAGGAAAATGCAGGTATCCAAAGAGAGTCTGTGGCCAAACAGCAAAATGTTCTTCTCTTCCAAGTAAAGTCAGTCCCATGGCCTGAATCCATCTACAGCCATGCTAGCAGCTCTTTAAGGCTATATGCAGGTGCTGTGGGGCTTTTAGCTAAATGCTAACGTCAAATGTTCACCACGTTCACCATCTTAGTTCAGTGTTTACTTAGGAAATGTTAGCATCCAAATGTTAAGGATAGCTGAGGTATTTAGTCTAAACCAAAGAACTGGACTTTGAAATTATGACCTGATGATGGCACTAGATGAAATTTTAAGAGATCAACAAAGTTCAAGTACAATTCTTCCTGAGGGGGACATAAATGTTTGTACCAGAGTTCAGAGCAATTGGCCCAAAATTTGTTTCCACTGTATTTCCATCAGTATATTTCCATATTTAGTTAAGACCTACTTAACAGTGAAATACAGTTATTTAAGTGTCGTTAAAACAATGGCCATATGTGTCACTTTTTGTGACATTTCAATGCAGATGCAGGCGATTTCCAACCTGCCAATAAACAGATCAATACTTGATGGATTGCTGATGGATTCTGTCCCCGAACATATATATATATATATATATATATATATATATATATATATATATATATATATATATATATATATATATATGTATGTATATATATAATTCATACTGTTCATCTGATGTGGTCGTTAACTCCCACAAACTACAGCGAAAAGTCAGTGCTTTAAAGTCATAGTCTTTGTTTCATTTCAAAACTCATGCTCTGTAGTACAGAAGTATCATAGCCAAAATATCCCAAATCTCTCAGGCTTCACCGTATGCACTGCCCCAGTGAAAAGATCAGGCTCGGAGGGATTCCACTTTGCAACCCATTTGCCATGCAGCACAAACTCAATAATAAATCGGTCCAAGTACTGTGTGATCACATCACTGCCTGTGGTAGAGAGAGAGAGAGAGACTGAAAAAAACAGGGAGAGAGTCCAGCCAGCTGTGAGTTTTTGTCAGCCTTCTTTTTTTCCCACTCTGAGCCTCTTAAGCCCCTTGAGAGCAGTCAGCTTCTGCGCCCGTATGAGTGTTTGACTGTGATACCAGTGGTGTATGCTAAGCTGGGAAGGCAGTGGGGGGAAGGACATGGAGGGAAAATGTGGCTTTTGAGAAAGGGGGTGGTGGGTCGCCAGGAGTTGAGCTTTACAACACAGGAAACGGCGGCAACAACAACAACCTCCGAGGCAGGAGAAAGTGATGTGGGTGTGGGTGTGTGCGCGCGCGTGTGTGAGTGAAGTGTGTGTGTGCGCATGTTTACTCTTGTGATCAAGCATTTTGCTTCCCATGAAATCTGGCGAGTTCCCAGGGCATCTGTGTTTGTGAAGGTAACACTGTGAGAACTTGTGCGTGTGTTGCTGCATTTCATTACTCAGCAGTCTTACAGTATAAGTGTGTCTGGGAAACAGGTAGGTTACACACACCTGACCGTGAGAGCAGATGCAGGAATGTGTCACACCACACACACACACACACACACACACACACAGACACAGACCAGCTGATTTCCCCTACATAAGCTGTCTTTACATGGCAACAGTCTGAGCAGCGTGGATAAGAACTTGACTGAATTCCTCAAACACTGAGGTTTAAATCAAATCACAACGATGACCGCTGTCGTCCATGATCACGTCTGCATTGATTCTGACTTTGAAGAAGATGCTGGGTGCAGTTTACCACAGTCCTGTGTGTTTTATAGCAACAGATTCATCTTTGACTCATTTACCACTGTGATTCAGACCAAAAAGCTGTCTCTTCATCTCGTTTGATCTCGGGAATATTTATCTGCATGAGGCTCTAGGACTGAAACTCTCCTGCACCAACATCTCCTTTCAACTCCGGTAATCATGTTAGAACTTCTCAGATCACAGGATTAATGTTTTAATCCTCCACCTGGATGGTTTCTAACATGATCAGTGGAAGAAGGATTCAAGTCCAGAGTTGCAATGATGGCTCTGTTAATCAAAAATGACCAACAGCTTAGAAACCCAGAACATTTTGAGAACTGACTAATTTTCAAGCAAGCGTGATTTTAAAAATCACTCTTTCCAGCTCAATATAGACATTTTCTGGTTTCTTACTCTTCTGTGACACTGAATATATATTTTGGTTTTTGGACTGTCGGTCGGATGAAAAACAACTTTGAGGACATCACCTTAGGCTCTGGCAGCAGGCAAACTGAATATCAGCAGTTAAGCATTAAAGTGAAAGCACTGAGTGTGAAGAATGGCTCCTTTCAATATTAAATTACTGGGTATAGGGACTGGCAGGTGTAAGCAGCATTTCAATACCTTATGAGCTGTTGGTGTTTGCATAAAAATCTTCACCTGCAAAATGCTACCACTGTGAAATAAATCTATTGTGTTTTTATGATGCAGACTTAGCAAATCATGGTGATCAGACTTAACTACAGCTGAACAATTGTTTTGCTGTATCTGCAACCTTAAACAAATCTGCATGCTCCTCACTGGGAAAGCAGTGAAATCCAGGGTTCATTCATCCATCTGAGTCTTCTAGTACAGTCTCTTTCCTCTTCTCCCCTGCTTGCATTATGTCAACACATTAGCAGCAGTGTGGTGCGACCTGACCAGCCTCAGATCTCCTCTCTCATACGTACAAAGGCCCCTATCTCTGTTTTACAATTCACTGGTCGGCTGGATCAAAGAGTCAGTGGACCCAGTCACGTGGGGGTTTACAGCTTGCTTGCAATTGCAGTAAAGGATGAAGGAGGCATTTAGAGGCTGCTTCCATACATAGGAACCATTAACACAGGATAATACTTTTGCATAAGGATAGATAATGAGCATTTGGGCTCTGATCTACTGTTCTGACAGGAAATACTGAGCAGTAGACACACTTTCTTTGGTGACCCTTCGCAGCTGATAAATCACATTAACACAACACAGTCACCGATTTACTAAATTCAAAATGCTATCTTGTAGCTTCGTACTATGTGACGAGGTTTCACAAAATAACACACGATAAAGGCTAATGATTATTCACTTTCTGGATAGTTAGACCCAAAGGCAGTAAGCTGGCCTCCCCAGGTTTCTAACAGCTGCAGTCATATTTCAAAAGCATGTTTTATGATTATTTTATTGGGTTAAGATTCAATTTCTACGATTTTAACTGAACAAACGCCAAATCCTGCCTGATCTCTTTGGCTTTCTTTGAAGAAATGTACCTTGTTTCCCCATTGGCGGCTATCAAGTAGAATAACCTGCCTTGGCTCACCTGTTTGCATGTTCCTGGAGAGCCAGGTGTCAACATCAGTCTCTGCCGGTGATGCCTCCCAGTTGTTTTACCGCTGTAGACAGGTCGGCTGGGGTCAGATGCTCCACCGGTCAGAGCGCTGCTCACGGGGGCCGCTCGTAGCTCTCCTCTCCCGGGTCAGTTTCTGACATAGAAAACTTTCCGCTCGCCGCTGCAGCTGCGTCCTCCGGAACTCCGCTGCTCAAAGTCATCCACCGCGACGACGACATCCGGTCCTGAGCAGACCAGGTGACCGCGGCGGCGGTAGCGCGAGGTCCCGCCGCTGGTCGGTGCTTTTGTTCGGTGGTTCCACATTGACTGTGTGGACGGTTTAAAGCTTCGTTCATTGACAAAGAAAGTCTGAAATGTTTCCTCCGCACACAACATTTCCACGGGTAGAAAACACGAATCACAGCCACTTATCATGAGCCTATCTCAGCGGGTGACCTCAGACTCTTGACTCCGCTGCTTTATTTTTACAGCGAAGTTATAAACTGCACCGATTGGTGGGACCGTCAGCGATTCATCCAATAGCCGATTTGAGCGCTTGGTGTGGGCGGGGCTAAAGGCGCAAAAGGGCGGCGAAAGTTTTAGAGCTCCATGGCAGTTTCAGACTCTTTCTAAGGAACTTCTTTCTTTCAACTCGTGGAAATATCTTAAAGAGGTTCATTTTGCTGGTGGAGTGTCCTTCTGTCTCAACATGTTTTGGGGTATTAACAAACAGTGCATGGGTATCTCTCCAACAGTAGGGAGAAATTAAAGGAAAAACCAACATAAAAGTGTGTTAGTAAGATGTTGGTTCACCCATTTGGGGTATCTCTGCATCAGAACTCAATTCCCAGTTCAATGTACTGTCAAAACAAATATACAGATGCAAACTAACACAGGTGGACAGTTGGTCCCTACTTATGCTCTACAATTCACTACGCAACCTACTGCAGGATTTTGATATTTTTATCATTATATCGGATTCAGTTGCTGCCTTTCCTTTTTAAGATTTGTTCGCTGGTACTTTTATAGCTTTCAATCGGGTCTGTCCTGTCTAAATGATTTGGAACCCAATTGGGGATGCAACTGCAGATTTTAGACAATGACAATAAAAGCTCTTGCGGAATCTCATGGACGGACAGATGACCTGGCTGTTGAGATAAATCTTCAGGGGTCCCTCTCTCGTGCCTGTCACGGAAGCATCTGCATTTTTAATGTTTGTGACTAATTTATTCGTGAATTTCCTTTCATTTATCATCTGTCTCAGCACGTACAGGCATTTTGGTTACTGGGGATGAAAGCCCGGCAGTTCTCTTAAGCTGGAGAGTAGCATGCCTTCCAGTTCCTCTGCCCTTGGAGGCCTGGTGGTCATTCTCGAAGTGGACAGATGTTGAAAAATTCGTGACATCAGGTGTGTGTAGTGCTGCCAGTGCACACACACACACACACACATAGACATGGGGGACAGGCGTGCCAAGCAGCCAGGTTGCCAGATCCACCAACCATCCCAGGAATGTCTCCTCTCTAATAATGTGGTTTGTCTGTCTGCATATCTGTACGATCCACTCAACCAAAGTCAATGTAACATTACATTTTGAAAACTTGTGCAAATGCCTCACCAGGACTATGAGTCCATTTAGGACATTAGAAGTATGATAGTGATATTAAGACTTCCTATAGACTATGAGACTAATTCACCTTGAAAACTGTCTCAGTTACAAGAAAAAAAGATTCATTGACCAAAGCCAGCTTTTAGAGACTTTCAAATGTGTCACGGTGAATTTGGTTCATTTTTCACAGTGAGGAATTGTTCACATGCAAGTTCTGATAAAAGCAGTAAAGTGGACCTTGAGCTGGACTTGAAATGCAGTAGAGGCAGGAAGTTAGCGTGGATATTGCAGCTGACAAATCTGCAGAAATGATATGATGCAATCATGTCAACATGGGCAGAATCTCAAGGGAAAGTTTCAACATTTTGTTGAATCTGCCACGAAGAACTGAGCAAAGGAAATCCTTACTATTAGTGTGGTGTTCCTAATAAAATGCTTGGTGAGTGTAGTTGAAAGCTCTGGCAAAAGCCAACAAATGAACCTTATTATATTAAAACTACTATTTCTAAGTCAAGTGAACATCTCTTCACATCTGTGGCTTAACACTATTATGATAAACAATATGTTACCAGGAAGAAGCGAAACAGCTTATGTACTTTCCACTTGCGTAAAACTTCAAAGCCTCAGTACTGAAACTTAGCACCTGCCAATGTGACTAAACATTTTTACAACCTTTTACAGTATTAATGATGTTTAAGTGACCTTATATGTCAGGGAAAACTCACTGCTGCACTATCTCACACATCGGATCATCAGTTGGTGGTTTCAGATATGATTCTCCAGAAACAGTGTGATACTTGCATGTTTGTTTATGGATCAGTTACAAGTTTTTTCCTGTCAGACTTTTCATAATCTGGGTGGGCAGATGTGTTGCTTTCAGTTTGGCTGTTTTCTATTTTGGAGTACAGAGTCACTTTTCTGTTTCGAGATAACTTCTGTTGTGAATTGGCGCTATATAGTAAATTGACTTGACTTGACTTGTTTTCCAAATGCAGTTATCTGAGTTTAAGTCTGTACAAAGCAACAAGTCTGGCCTTAAAATAAATCCTCAGGGTAGTAACTCTGTCTTAAAGTTTACTATGTAAAGCAAAGGTTTACAGCCACGGTAGTGAGTCTGTGTCTACTTCTGCACAACAGAGCTTTGAACTAAATGCTAATGTTGTTGTCCTTTATAATGACAGTGCTAACATGCAGATGTTTTGGGCATTTAAGGCAAGGCATTTAAGGTGAGGAGCATCAAGTTCAATCAAGAAATAATTCATTCTGAGGAGACATGAATGTCTGTATAATATTTATTTGCTTTCTATTTCATAGTTGTTGAGACATTTCAGTCAAAACCACAGGCAACAACCTCATGGTGGTGTTAAGGTTAAAGTCACTGGGATACATCTTCTGGAAACCATCAAGGACTCTGCAGAATTTTGTGCCAATCCATCCAGTAGTTGTTGGGTGACCAACTGACGATACTGCCACCTCTAAAAGTCACACTGCTGGAATGAAAGCGACAGGTTATAATCTACAGCTCCATTTTATGACAAGGCTGGTCTTGGTTCACAGACTTGATGACTCAATTTAGAGCAATTAGCAACAATTAAAGTGTCGCCCAGCAGAAGTAATTCAGCATTCCATTAGCAGAAACAATGTAATTATCACAACATCATTTGCAGCATGCTTTTATGGCTCTTGGCTTATGGCACACTTCTTCTATTTGAACACAAACAACTACATATTGGCAAGATTAAGAATAGGATGTGATTTTTGGCCTGAAAAAGGTTTCAGTTCTACATGTCTTATCACAGGGGCAGATTTCCTGCTCTGCATTACCTGGAAAACACTGCTGTCTTTAAAACACACACATATTGAGGAGAATCAGCAGGCAAAAACATGCATTTGAACCCCTCATTATTTCTTCTTCTCTGCCTTTGTCATAAAAAGCCTCTTGTCCCTTTCCTTCAAAGATAAGAGCGGCTCACCGCCTTCCACTTTCATCCTGGTGGAGATCTGTAGAGGTGCAACGGCTGAACAGCAAATGCACTTACACACGAATTTATCTGTATGATGGCTTTAATTTTCCTCAAACCATATCAGTGCAACCACAGTGTGAAGCTGATGCTGTGTTGTGTGCTGATGTGTATCTGGAGAATGTTATTGTGGTTGCTGAATGGGATGTGGAATGAATCTCTATTTATAGTCGTGTCGAAGCTGTGTTTATGTGTGCACTACGCTCTTTTCCACTTTTTGTCTCTGTCTGTGTGTATTTACGATATGTGAAACGAAACATACAAAGACAGTTGAGCTTCATACTATTTCTCCCTCTCCTTCTCTTTCATCTGCAGACACCCCCACCCCCAGCTTAATCCCCTGTCTTTTTTCTACTCCTAAAATCATCCTCTTCTCTTCCTTTCTTTCTTTGTTTTCCCTCTCTCTTTGCCTTCTCCTCTCTTGTTTCATCTTGTCAATATGTTTCAGGATTCAGAGTGCAAGGTCACAGTTTTCCAAGCCTCAAGTTGGGACTTTTCCCCTGTTTCCTCTCACTCTACAAGCTCCACGCACTCACATTAACAAGAAAAAAAAGAGAGCAAACATTCTTGAGCTTTCAAAGTCACTTTCATCCTCATGTTTAGATTAATTGAAAATCAAATCCTGCTTAGATGTGGTTATTCCTGTGAAAAAAAGAAACCGTAGAACTGTGTGATTGCGAGCGGGAAGGAGAACAAACAACAAGGATGTTTTCGTCCTTTTTTTCCTTGCCAGAGCGAGGGATCGCTCAGACCACATCTGAGGGGAGGAAGGGGGGAGGAGCAAGTGATCGGGGGCTGAGGGTGGGGGTAGAGAGGAGAAGAGAAGAGCTTTGCGGCTATCGTGGCGTCAGTCACGGTTTCAGGGGATTCTGCTTCACAATATGATACTGATTAAAGCTTTTCTCTTCTCAGAGAAAAAACACGAGGGATCGAAACGTTCATCTGCTTGTATGTGTTGCCTGTGTGTGTGTTTAAGAAGTACTTCACTGAAAATCTGTCCTTTAATTAGATTTGAAAGGTGGCTTCCTTAGCTTGTCTGCTGGTGCACAGCAGCGCGATAACTGGATTCTGGCAACTCTTATAGTTTCTAATGAAGACAGTGTAACATCAACAAAAACTTTCTCAAACTGCTCCTGCAGAATAATCCAACTTCACTGCTCTAAATCCATTGGTTCAGTATGTACCAACCAAGTCTTCAGACCATAGAGTGCGACTTTTAGCCATGCTAGAGAGCATGACTCCATTGTGGCTCCAGTCCCACAGCAACAATTGATGGATTACGCTAAACTTTGCTGAACATTCATGATCCCCAGATATTATGCTAATGTCTTTAGCGGTCCTCTGACTTTTCTTTTAACTACAAGTTTCATATTTGTAGCTTTATGTAAAATGTTTCAACAGTCTCTTCGACTTTGAGAAACCTGAGATCAACCTAGAAATAGATCACTGAACTTTTTGTCTCTTGGTTGCCATTAGCATTAATTATAGATGCTGTGAATCAAGCTGCTGTCCATCATAAATAGCGAGCTACAAACCTCCTCCTAAAAGTCAGCTTTAGCCCAAAAGGTTTGGTATTTGATACTAAAAGGAAGATTTTGGTGATTTCTTTAAACACTGCACAATCACGGAAAGGTGGAACAGATGGAATAAACAGACACTCACGAGACTGGGATGAGTATCATTTCATCAATGATGGAAAAACCTGCACAGCCTTTGTGTGTGTGTGTGTGTGTGAGAGAGAGAGAGAGAGAGAAAAGAGAATAAAATTGACTTCTAACGAAAGCAATGTGTTTGGCCTCAGGGACGAGCAATGAGAAGCAGACAGATCTTTTATAGAGAACAATCTGGATGGGGCACAGGGCTTCAGCTGGCTCAGCTATTTTATGCATCCTGCTCTCTTCTTCTTGATTCTCTCCATCCACTCACTTTCGTTCAGCATATTCATTATCTCATCGTGTGTCTGTGCCTCTCCTTTGGTGCCATGGTGTATGTACTTTCCACTGTGAACCACTGAACAGAGAAGGGATGCAGACGGCTGTGTGTGTGTGTTTGTGTGGTCATGCCAAAAGTTCCCTGTTCACTGCTTGTTTCTCACATCATACGCCTATTTTCATACTGTAATTCAATTACAACCACATTAACAATGAGATATGTGTGTGTTTTTAATCTGAGACCTTCTGTTTCTTTTCCTGAGCAAATAAACCCACAGACAAGAGAAATTTCCTTTCAATATACGGGATGTTTGACAATTTCCAGTATACGCAGTAGAATTATGCATGCTCTCTCTCTCTCTCTCTCTTGCTCTGTGTGTGTGTGTGTTGCAGCTACAAGAGAATGTATCATCTTAACCAGGATTGTACAGTCATGTGTTTCTCATTAAAATACTTCCCCCCTTTTTGGATAAAAGGACTGATACTGCAGTCAATATGCTAATTAAAAAAATAGTTCTCTGTATGTGTGTGTGTGTTTGTGTGTGTGTGGTCTTTGTACTATCTTACTGTTACTGTTGGTTAAAGTCCTAATGAAGAGTCAGACAACTATTTCAACTCACCTCAAATAATAAACTGTGCCAATAACACTTAAACCTGACATGGTGTTATTTGGTAGCTAATAGTGTGGTCAGGCTATTGCTGCTTCTGCTTCTGCTGCTGCTGCTGATAATAATGATGATGATGATAACAAAATGCTCAGAGCACCAAAAGTTTCCACACTACAAAAAAGAGCGAGTCACAATCATATGATTAATCGAAAGCAGACATAAATCTTCATGGATGACCTGGCAGCTACTTACGCAAAGCTGATTAACTTGGACCATGTGAGTCCATTAAATGATATCACAACTGCACATACCACCCAACGCGGTTGTGTGTTTCTGTGTGTGACTGGATGTGTGTGAGTGTGTGTGTGTATGTGTGGGTCAAAGGCGCCTCCTAGGAGCAGTTGGAGACAGTGTATGATCTGCGGGGAATTGGAGCGCAGAATCCCCGATCACAAGATTTCACAGCAGTTAACTTAATGAGTCTGCTGTGTACATTGTGTGGATGCGTACCATGGTGTGTTACACTGTTTGTGTGTCTGTGTGTGTGTGTGTCTCAAAAGCAAAGTGAGGCAGAGACAGGCAGATGAAGTCTGAGATTGACAGATGTGACTTGCTGATGTGTCAGAGTCTGCTGAGCTTTGATCATTACAGACAGAATATTAAATGTAGAGATGGATGGAAATGGAGAGAAAGCAGAGAGAGAGAAATTCTGAGGTAAAATTCTCAGTCCTTGGTTTTTATTAGTCTGAGTTTTAAGAATTTATTTGATTTCTGCTTCCACCTGAGAGCATTGGAGGTGAATGAAATTCTATTTCTGGCAGAATTTAAAGCAACATCTCTCGAAACAGGTAATGTTTACATCCATACGAGTATCCTCATGATCGGGTCTGGAGAATCCAGAGTTGTGTTTTACTTCTTTGCACAAAACACCTGGACAAACTGACAAACCAAGCAGTTATTGAGTTTTGCCCACTTGGGTGCAGCGTAAAAGCTGTGACACTAAATATTGTGAGCAAACATTAGCCTATCATGTCCAGCAGACACAAAGCAACATTAGCATTAGCATGTAAGGACAACTCAAACAATGTCTGGATCAGTTCTCTGATTATTAAGAAGGAAAAAAACAACCTTCTTAGTAATGGCAAAGATGCTATATCTGCTTGGTCTCATATCAAGCAGTCTAGATTTGTTTGCATGTGTGTGTGATAATAGTACAAGCAGTGTGTGGCGTCCAATAAAAACAAGCTTGTGAGGACTTTTCGCTCCCAAGTTATGAAAATGGAAGACTGATGAGAGTGCAGTAGGGAGTTTTAAGCGACAGGGCTCTTATGAAGTTTGATTCATTCAGTGGCGCAGTAATAGTTAGTCAGAGTTGGCTTCTTACTGCACCACATGACATGATGAAGAATCACGTAGGCAGAGCAGTATTTTTTCTTTTCTCTTATCACCTTTTTCACTTCCTGCCATCACCTCTCCATGATGGTACCCATGCTGCACTCCCACCACCAGCTCTACATTATCACTCATCAAGGCATCGACAAGATGATGAAGCCTGTTGTGTGTGTGTGTGTGTGTGTGTGTGTGTGTGTTACAGCGAGTGAGGTGAGGGGTGTAAATATAACCGCGAAAAGCAATAATGTGAAGAAGAGGGGAAATTAAGTGTTGTTGTTTCATTTGGGTCTGTGCCAACAGAGATCTAATCAGTCTGGATTAATATACCATACACACATACACGCCTGCGCATGTACAGACACACATACACAAAAGCAGGAAAGGGTGAAGGAAAATAACAAATGAATGATGATAAACAGATGAATATATGAAGGTGAGAGGTTCATGTGTCTGGTAGCAATGCACACACTTCCCAGGACTCAGATATTGAACTCAGATGGACGAATAGTGTTATCAACTGGCTATCATAAAAGCAACGTATTGACATTTACAGCTGGGAAGTTTAAGCTTACTTCTGACTGATTTTCTACCGTTTTAGCAGTAATCACCATCCCTGGTGATTTACGCCTGGAGGAGACAGTGATTCACCGCTTTGACAGTCAGTGGTGTGCTTCACATAGAGGTTCATTACAATTATAGATCTTTGGAAACTGCTTAATCGTGGTCTGGATGAGAGAGAGAGAGAAAAAAAGTACAAAGAGGAAAGGAGGAATTAAAACCGTATGTTCCTTATCTTGACCATTGTCAATCTTAGGCTGTGTATCAGATTAAACACGGGAAGGAAGCTTCCAAGAACTGCTGCAAGACAAATAAGCCTCAGAGACAGAACTACTTAATGAATAAAAGGCTGAAAATTCTTATCAACATCATTAAATTACATACTGGGTTCTCTGTGTGTTGTTATTACAACCCCTGGAAAAGGACAGAACAGTGGGGTGGTCCAGCTCCTGTTCTCTAACCTGCCTCCTTGCAACTGTGCTTCTGTTAATGAATGTAGCCTTCATTCAAAACAATTAGGTTCTTTTTTCATAGAACACATGACTGGGACATTTGGTTGCAGTTGTTGGTATCTAATGAAACAAAATCACTTTAGTGAAGTTCTTGCCTTCACAATGAAGCTGTGCCTGTGTCATTGGTTATGGTATGTGGTGGTGCGAAATCAGCAAAACATCAACCTTATGCCTAGACTGTTCAGGAGGCGGCTTTTTGCTTTAAGCGTTCTCCCAGTGCAGCAATTTACTTGTTTTAAACTTTGTTTTCCATCATGTTGCCTGTGAAATTTCATTATGTGGCGAACAAAATTTACTGACACTCAGTGTTTTGTTACCCTCTAATAAGTGCAATGAATGCATATCTTCCCTTATAAAACAATTCGCGAAGATTCATTTTAAATGTTTAGTAGTATTGTTTGCGAAATTATTGCTCATTTCCTAATTGCTTTTATTAGTGCATTACTAGCATCTTAAAACAAAAATTGGGGTTTTGAACAATGTTTGCTGCACCATAAGTTTGCAATGACTCACCAGCTGATCAGTGGGGTTTAAGAGGTTAAACATGTTTTCATTACCCTTAACTAAACTAACTGACCTTGTAGCTTTTACCTCATCCAGCTGCTGCCCTCAGTGTTTTCCCTCAACCCTGAAATCAGCAGCTGATTTGTTTCCACACCTCCTGGTGATTCACCTTTGGCCTGGCACCTGGTCTAAATTCATCCCGTCTGCCTGACCTCCTGCAGCACACACTGATTTTTCACACACATTCCATTTAACCCCATCCGGGGCTCTGAAATCCTAACCCAACCAACTCTAAGCCATGACAAATGCAGGGGAGCCTCTGGTCTGTCTGGCAGGCCTCAGCAGCCTTGATGTCACGGTCATCGAGCTGAAACTGGAAAGTGAATCTGTTGAACCCCAGTGAACTTGAAACAGGTAAAAAGCCCCATTTAGCCTCTGTAGTGATAACTGTGAATATGGGATGTATCTGCTGTGCTTTCTTACAGCTTTAATTCAGATGGCTGAAAATATTGCAACGTCTGCCTCAAAAACCATAACTCAGAAAGTATAGGTATTGATTTTGGGAGTTTTGTATCTATCATGGGCGTAAGAACATTAGATGGAATATGTCTTGTAAACTATAAATTATAACTAGATGCTGAATTGGCGAGGGGACAGGAGGATGATGGAGGGTGAAAAGGAAAATGAAGCAGCAGATCCAGGTTTGTTTGCCCCTGGGTAGTAAATCTACAGCTGTTATTCAATCTTAAGCTTATACATATCTGGTGAAACTGTCTGCTGGCCCAGAGTGTGTGAGAACTGAGTTTTACTCTTTCTAAAATAGTTTCCATTTTACAACTTACATGACACTTATAACTGGTGACCTCCTGGTGAGTGTGTGTGTGTTGTAATGTGGCTGCATGGGAACATGGATTCACACACATCTCTTTAGCATGTCATGCTATAAAATGTAATACAAGACCCCCACACACACACACACAAATCGCATCAACTCAGTGTGTAAAAACAGAGACAACAAATGAAGTGTCATCTGTAAACAAACTGCAGCTGGGCCTCAGTCGTCCCTTACATCTGTATGTTTTTGCCAAGCCTCAAATTTTATTATATCCTTAATAATTAAAATGTGTTGACTGTCACAGTCAAAAATAAATCATATGTAGTATTTTAACTTTATTAGTTTGTTTATGTTAAACTGTGATCCAAATGGATGAAAATCTAATGTGTAATTAAAATATATAATCTTAAATATGAGGTTGCATTGAAGAGTCCAGATATAATGTTAATATTGCTGCTCAGACTGGGAACGGACGTTAGTTTTGATACTTAAGAATAGTAACAAATGTATTAATTCACCACTGAACCAAATATTAAAGAAGAAGTCAGACTAAGTGGCATTTTCTCTGAATTTAGACACAGACATCGATATTGAGTGACAGAAGATGTGAGGTGTAAAATAATTACAGTCACAATTACAGTGTTGATTTCTATGTGACAGAACTGCAGCAGTCCAAGAAAGGGCAGGTGTCAATTCAGAGCTGTAGACTTGAGACTTGGACTGGAGTCTGAATAGTAGTCCAAACAATCACACACAGGAGAGCTGGTGATGCAATACACAGTCCTGCTGATGGTTTCACATTACTCCACTGATCTACAGGTGAAGACGTAGTGAAATGTAGCAATGGTATAAAGGCACAGAAGAAGAAGACTGCTGGGAGGTCGCCATGAATGTCAACAATGCAGATTTCAAGAAGTTCCCCAAAAATATGGCTTTGCAAACATTTTGTCAGGAGGAAAATGCTTTCAACATGTTTATGTAAAACCTCAGGGATTCACACAATGTGATTTGGTAATTAACACAGATAACCTTTTGTTTGTTACAAGAAACCTCCTCAGGATGCCTTGGGGAGGACTTAGTCAGCTTGCTGTCACTTTTAGGACTTGACATGACTGAGACAAAATCTAAATTTGATCTACAATGACAGTGCGAATAAGTCTTATCAGCTAGCCCTACACTTGCTGTCCCTATGGTCACTTCAGGAAGGTGGACACATGGTACTATGCCATTTTCTTACTGTATCAGCATATCCCATGAAAACACCTGGATCAATATCATACTGGTAAATTAACCACAGTGTTGGACATATTCCCTCATTCCGTGACATATACGTCCTGGTGCCAGAAAAACAGTTTGTTAATCCATGGCTGATAGTCCCCAACAAATGTATTTATTTACTCCAGTTTGACTCAAGTTTACTTAAAAACAATAGTGAAAAAATAAGAAACTATTGTATTTGTGAGCCTGTAATGATTTACGTCTTGAGAGGAATGAATGGGTGCTGGCTGTCACAGACAGGTTGAGGAGTAATTAGAGACAAACAAACACACTGTTGGTTTGGTCTTTTTATAGTTGTGTTAAAATGAGGTTAAGCACGACTAATTATCTTTTACAAAGAGCTCTGGTCAATGCCCACAGTGACACTGGTATCAATTAAAAATACATTTAAAATTTACAGCTTCTTGTTTGTGACACAAAATGAATAAACTTCATTGGGTGAGGTTGTGGAGAGCCAGTACAACAGTCAATCCAATCAATGTGATACAGTGTTAAGTTGCTGTTTCCACTACTGAGACCTACACAAACCCTTGGGCAAAAATAGATAAAAAGGCAGCTAAGCAAATCAATGAAATATCCTCCCAAACATAGCCAGCTAAGAATGTGTTTGTGCCTGGTGTGTATGGGGTGTGCGATAATAGCAGCTTCAAATATGGCAACACATTAATCTGCCAGGATGAAAGGAGCTGACACCTTTCAGTTTGTGTGACGTGTTCAGTGATTTGAGTCTTATCTTATCAGCGGTACAAACAGGCTATACATGAAGGTGTGTCGCATCAGTCGACACCTGCAAATCTCCGCTCGAACACCAAATACATCCTGGACTGATCTGTCACACACACACAGATGCCCACATTAACGTACGCACATTAGGCTTTACTAGATTCAACTTTTTGTGCTTATGTCAAGTCTTTAGCCTCTTTTACACAGGACCGTGCTATGTTGGTGAAAGACCCTCATTACACTGCGTTGCTTGTCCACACTGAACTACACACAGCCATTGTAATGTCATCCCAGCGTGTGATTTTAGGTTGCGCGCTGGCATCCTGGATTCAGGCATCAGTCAGTGTCTGTCTCGTGTTGACTCTCCACACACAGACATTGATTTGGCTCTGACACTGTAGCTCCATCTTGGGTAAATGCTCTTAACTTTTTAATGTAGATGAGATCATTTACTGTCGTTCTAACCTGAGGCTCATGGGTACAGTGGTATTGAGAGCCATCCATGATATCAAATGATGGATTAAGAATGGTTATCAGAAACAAAGCTGAGAATAATTGAAACTGAAACTCATTACATTATACAAAGTCATGTTCTCCTTCTGTTAATTTCTTCACCACTGGAATCCATTTCAGGCCCCTCGTTCTTCATGAAAGGGCAGCTTGCCACCTTTTAAGGCCAACTTACAAAACTATACAGAGAAGCGAGTGCTACCAGCTACCTTCGTCGATGCATTCAAAACTGAACTCAAAACTCATACATTTTAATAGACTTGAGATTACCTAAATCTCTTTTGTGTGAGATTTAAAAGGCTGGTCTCCTTTATTGCTAATGCTGAATCAAGACCTTAAACTACAATGTTTCATTCAAACTGCAACATATTTTTGTTGAATTTAACGGATGCAGTTGGTTATTTGTGCAGAAATATTGACTGAAACATTAAGTGCCCTCTAATACAAGAGACAGCGAGTGTGATAATGTGTGTGTGCGTGTGTAGTCTCCTAGAGAGACCAAATCAAATCATGGATAAGTGATACCAAAATAAATCAGAACAGTGTCTGTTGTCACCAATGAGTCATCATAGCGTGAGAAGAACAGCTCTTTCTCTCTCACACACACACACACACACACACATGCATAAAATCAGCTGCCCTTACAGTGCAACACTTTCCACTGACACCGATAAGCAAACAACCCGAGGGACACGTAGAATCATTTTTAGCGCTGCTTTAGCATTCTGTTACGCAGTGTGTGTGTGTGTGTGTGTGTGTGTGTGTGTGTATGTGTGTGTGTGTGTGTTTGTTGGCGTGTGTATATTAAGCCCTGAAATTCTTAATAGTAAGAGAACAAAGCCCACAAACCCCCCCTTGTCTAATACCCAGAGCCCACCAAATGCAACTATGTATGGGTTTAACTCTCCTCGGGACTTGAACATGACAAGAAGAATCAGTGGAAACCAATCAAAGGATGACTCTGCGCTTCAGACCAGATCCACATGCAAGCCTCTGGTCAGATTAAAGTATCAGACCAGACCATATCTGGACTTTGTTCCAGGCACTTTTACAGTCCTGTAGACAAAAGCCGCTCCAATCCTCTGAAGTTCTTTGAGTGTTTCTATTTGAGCTCGCCTTAGAGAACAGCATCATTTTCCCAGCTGACTCCTTCAGGCTGAAGCCGAAGACAAACTCCATGTATTGATTCTACTGTACAAGACAAGCTCCATTGTTTATAAGGCTTATCTGCTGAAATGGCCAGTTCTATTGAATCAGTTGATTGTAACATGTAAAGTATCAGCTAGCCTGTTAGCCATTATTGAAGTGCTCACTTGTTAGTCAAGTGTCAGCTAATCTGTTAGCCGATACATGATGTTATCATGGCTTAAGTGTCTTGCAACAAGCAGACTGTTACATGAAGTGGTACTGTGAAATTTGCCTGATGCATTGCCACAAAATAGCTGGTGCTAGAAGTTCTAGAAAGTAAGTTAATTAAAGTGATGTACTAACGCTATTCTCTTCTGTCTCACACCCGGCTACAAACCATGCTTTGTTTTTCTGGGCAGTTAACACTAATACTCCAGCAGAACAGGGATTTATAAAACTGGATGGTGCATACAGCTAATAGCTTTTTCCATTTTGGACACTGGTTCTCTGTTTCCTCAAGGGTCAGCGCTGTCAAGATGTTTTGTTAATGGTCATGGGCACAAATTCCTATGTGAAAGTTCACAGAGTTGAGCTTTACATGAAAGTTCTGCATGGATTCACTTCACTTCTTCAAGTCAGTTCACTGTTGAAAGTAATGCCATTTAAATGGACTGAATTTGGTCTGAATTTGGTTTCCTCTGCTGGAATCTCTCTGCTAGTGTGACCAAATTGTTTCAGTGTTTCAGGTTTTGAATCTCCGAACTAAACTGTTCCACAGTTATGCTCACTTTAAGCAGCTATTGGTTTGGTGAGCAGACTGGTGACAGTTGGCAGGACCTGAATTTCTCTGTCAAGCCTTTTTTCCATTCTCAATTTCATTCTATACCATTATTTAATTTAATTATTGCTTATATGTATGATTTGTTGCATGTGTGTGCGTGTGTGTCAGAGGTGGAGCTCATCTCCACACCTGCTCGTCATCAACTCATCAAAGCCCAGTACAAGAGCCCCTGCTCTCCTGTCTTTGTCACCAGGTTGTTCTGTCATCTCAGTGGTATAGAAACTCTCATTCATCTGTCAGTCCACCATTCATCCAGCAAACCTCCAGGCAGTCACCGCTGTTACTCCTGCCTGTCCCCTGCCCTCATTGCCCCTTATTGTCCCCTCATCCAACCTTATTATTTCATTAAATCCATTTACCTAAACTTCCCCTGTCTCTCAGTCTGCTTCTGGGTCCTGTAACGACATAGCGGTACAAGTGAGTTCATTTGAAGCCTACTGAGATTTTCAGTGATGAAGTTTGCTTCTAAAATATTTCAGTATTTACCGTGTACAACACACAGAAACCACCTGCTTCTACATTCAATATTAGACTCCTTGCTTTCTCCCTGTGTCTTTATAATATAGAGATTGACAGATGTTCTCATTATTAGTGAAGCAAACATACTATACTAATGCTGTTGCGTTATTGACCACGGTGTATGGACATAAATTATTCTCTGCAGCAAGTGTTATTTATCATGAATCTTTCAGTTCAAACTGAACTTAATCCACCTCTTGTTTTCATTTTTGTAACTTGTAGCTCCCTAAAGACGAGCCTAGCCAGTCCATAAAGATGTAACAGACCACAAGTCTCACACTTGGGTATTTTTTTGGAGCTTGTACCACTGCTGGAACATCTCTCACCACTAGATGGTGCTGTAGCCTCTTTCTGCACCACATCTCATTCACGTACAAAAATCCTCAAAGGCATTTTTGTTTTTTTGTTTTTTTTACTTCCTGCACACACTACACTAACACACACACACACTCACACACATGCACAGACAAATGCATGTATGGAGGGGCATTTTTGGATCCACTGTTATTCCCTTGAAAATCTGACAGAAGGACTGAGACACACTTAACTGCACCTCCTCAGGCTCCTGCCACCTCTTGCCCCAAGCTCAGCTTGCTGCCGCGGAGGCCGAGGATGGATGGTTCACACAGGCTGGCAAAGGGAGAGGGGGTGGACGATGCAGCTGATGTGATCTACTCATCATGCAACCAATACATCTTCCCCATGAAATGGACAGGGACTCATCGACGTGTCAGCACGTAACAGAAAATTGCAAGTGAAAAATTAATCTTGTGGTGCCATGGGGAATTACACTGGCACAGTTTATCAGTTCTGCTCTCCTCCTTTTCCACACACATACATGCATATATATATACCCTCCTCCCCCACTTTCTCCATCCTTTCTCTTGTAACTACGCCCCCTGGCTGTTTGTGTCAGTGCTCTTCCAGAAACTGCCTGGTGAAACGAGGGTGGAAAAACCTACAGCCTGTAGCCAACAGATAAAAGAGGCCTGTGCTTTTGCTGTGACGTTTGTCTGAACTTGCTGTACAAGTGTGAACTGTAGGACAGGATGAGGTATACAGTTCAAAGACGAGTGTGAGAGTAGAGGACGAGGCTCCCTGGAAACTCAATATTACCCTCATTATTGCACAGCAAGTGTCCGCATAGAGTGAAAAAGTACAGTGATGGATACAGAAGAATTACCTAAGGTAGTGGTGGATTCATGGAGAATAACATGTGATCCCTGGTTAAGCCCCAATTATAGTAGATGCATTTAAAACATAGATTAATACAACCCATCTCTTGGTTAACCTTTAAATATATTACATTTCTGTTGAAACATCTGACTCATGACTTGAAGGCAAAGTGGAAATACTGTATGTACCAGCTGTAGTAAAACAACCCTAGGAGCTGCTATAGGTATTAGATAAAAAGAAACAGCGGTCTCACTGCTAG
Organism: Lates japonicus; assembly: GCA_033238685.1. Lineage (NCBI taxonomy): Eukaryota > Metazoa > Chordata > Actinopteri > Centropomidae > Lates > Lates japonicus. The sequence goes on along the minus strand of BRZM01000130.1, from coordinate 339,347 downwards.
CTGTGTGTGTGTGTGTGTGTGTGTGTGTGTGTGTGTGTGTATGTGTGCTCTAAATAACAAAATGTAGAGGAGGAAAAAAAGAGAAAGAAGGCAGACAGTGGACTCCATTGGGATTCTTTGGCATCATAGATGTGGAATCAGATTTGTTTTCAGACTCCACTCTGCTAAAATCTATAAGTTCACAGGATGATTGATCACCAAAACTTTACCCAACAAACAAGCTGGCTGTGAGTCAATTTAAGTTTCATCAACAAACACTGGTTTGCTGTATTGTGAACAGTAAATATACTAAAGTACAAGTCTGAAGGTTTTTTTCAATTTCAGTGCAGTGAAACTGAAAGATGTGACTTCACGCTGCAGGTGTGGTCAGTGACTGTCCATCTCATACTCTAACTCCTACAGAAACACTTATGAATGAGCCCCTCCAGCTTCAAGGTCAGAGTCTACAACTGTTCAACTGTACATTGGAAATCCATTCGTTTGGCTCATTGATCACACCCACGTATACTCTTGGCAGTACGTGGAATTTGCTGGACACAGATGTCTTTAACACAGTGGCCACAGTCAATATTGTGGGTCATGTGATGTGCTTTTTTTCCTCTATGTAACCACTACAAAACGAAAAGATGTGAAATAACAAAGAAAATGTACTGAGCATCACACAAATTCAAAAATGATTATTTGAGCATGGAAGAGAAATTCAAGTTTGAATAAACCAAATGTATCAAATAATAAGCAGAATATTAAATAGTACTATACTATAAATAGTATTAGAAAGTAACAAAAACATGTGCAGGAGGGGTTTTGTCAATGGACGGCTCTACCACCTATAAGTCAAGTTAAGTCATTTTCAATTTATGTAGCCCCAAATCATATGTTTGTCTGTGAGACTGCAGCCTGCAGGTGTGGGCTGTACAATCTGTGCAACATATCACACCCTCTGTCCTGAGAATCCTGATACATGGGCCCATAAATGCTGAAGCCTGAAGAATGTGTCTGTGCCCAGTGAGAAATAATTTGACTGGGGCGTACACCACAGAGAAAGACCCCGGCCTGCTGATGGATCCCTGTGACCTACCATAAATGACTAACTGAAACACATTTTGTCATAATCTTGTTAAAAAATTGAGGACTTATTGATTCCAGCAGTCTCACGTCACAGTATCTTAAATCACACTGTGTTAGAAGACTACAAACTAGCAGCGTAAAACAGCTTTGCTCCTGCAGAGCAGAAATTCCACAATCACTCTGTGCCACCCTTCTCTGCTCAACATCAGTCTTCTTCCACCACCTTTGCTCAGTGTATCCTGAATACCTGCGTCAAAAACTTCACACCACATCCTGTTTTTGTGGCTTGAACTGAACTCGAATGTGACCAGAGCGGAAAGTTAGATGGAGGAGATTGGGGAGTATAAATCATGGTGAAAGGAGGATGTGAAAGGTTGCTCGGGTTTTGTAGCTGAGTATACAGTGAGTGACTCTGCTGGAAGGAGAAGGGTAAAGACCAAACTGAAGCATGACCAAATTACCACAGTGAGGGCACAGTGAGGCGAGCATGTGTGGCATACAGCCCTGGACTACAGACTGGATGTATGAGAGTCACTTCATAGCCTTGTATGGCAGCCGCAGGGTTTTGAATCTGATATGAGCGGTTCTGTCATCTCACGTTTGTCGTCCCTCCTGTTCTCGTAGCGCTGAGTGCAAAAGCTGTCAGTGCAGTACTCCCTTACATCAGCTGCAGAGGAAAAAATGTTTTAAACATCAATATTTCTCAACTGTAGTCCAATTAGGACAAGCAAAAGGTAATCCAAGAGTCATACTCTCCAACACTTGCTCTCAGAAACACACACATACAAGCAGAGGGGCAGGAACAAAGGTGACTTAAGAAGAAATGAAATATTTATGATGCAAAGCAGAGGGTTGGGAGGGAGGAATCGCCGCAGGCTCACTGAGTAGCTGTGCTTTAATTCAAAAGCATCCATTTCTGCTGGAACCCAAACAGAAACACACACACACACACACACGGTCACACACACAGGTACATACGCTTGTGCACAGGTGGACACACTTGGACTGACATCATCCACCAGTCAAGAAAAAAGACAACGTCCAAGGTGTCTCTTCAGGAAATTGGATTCATGATGAGGAGGACAGGTCACTCTGCTCACTCGCAAGGCAGAAAATGAGACAGTGAATGTGAAATTACAGATTACTGCTCACAGGCTGATACTGGAGGGTGAAAGTGTGCATCATCAACTACAAAATGCAAAACTTTTGCATATCAAGACATTCTGTAGGGCCTGCATTTTTATCCCACTATACATATTCAATCTATTATACTATACGGTACATATAGGTGCTCTGAGCATTATGAATTAACGCATGTGGCCCTCTGTGCATAATCAGCTGCAGAATCTCTCTGAGTCAGGTTTGTGTCAGGAGGAAAGCTGAGATGTGAGTCCTGCAGTTGTGCCACTCTCATCCCATTTTCAGTCTTGCTGTTGTGCACAGGGATCACTCAGTTTCTACTCTGGCCTTGTTTATTAGTGAACTTTTAATGACGAGGCAAAGAATGAAATGACAGCAGTCAATGACATATCCTGAGAATGAACTGTAATGAATCATTGTTTCTAGCTTTTCTCTCCAAAGAGGAATAATTCCCTTTTCTGTTTTTTCTTTTTTCTGCCTATGCTTTATTTCTGATTGAAACTATAGAACAATGAGACACAAAGGATGCCATTTAAAAGTCTGATAAGAACAAACAGTACAATAGGGAAATGTCTTGACAACAGTAATAACCAGCAATGCACATCACAGGTACATTATTGTCTTTTAAAATAGTTATGTTATTTATTAATTGTGTTGTGCAGATACAAGTGAGCCCACATGTACTAGTTATATTGCAATGTTTTATATTTCAAGTTTTTTAATAATCACTTATCCAGATGAATTCACCAGAAATGAGGGATATTTTACTTAAAAGTGCAGCTTTTAAATCATCATGTAATGAGCAATAACAATGAGGTGGACTTCATCTTCAATCTCACCTAAATCAAATAACAAACAGAGCTTTTTCTCTTCATTTAATCTGCCTGTTTCTATACAGTAGATATAGTATCTGAATGTAACTGTGCACCCAGTGATTGTTTGGAGTTTCAGTTTTTAAGAATCAGTCATTCACAATAAAGAGTTCTTACTAATCCAATAACATCCGTGCAGAATATTGCAGTTAAAGAACCCTGTCGTGACCTGCTGTTTAGAGATAGTAGCATTAGCTAATTGTTTACAAAGCTTATAATATCCCCCTGTACAGAACACCAGGCCTTAAATGTTGAGGTTTGAGGTGCGTTGGGGTATTTGTCATCCTTTAGCATTTTCTTTGACAGTTATTGTTGCTGTGGCAGCACATGCTAAAGGTCATGTTCCAAATTACCTTTATTAAACTGAAAAAGTTGCAGGGGACAGAGAAATGGAACAGGAGTATGCTGTTATATGCTGCTGTTATACATGGTGTCTCTCTGTGTTATTCATAGAATTGATTACTCAGAATTTATGTTGAATGTAAGTTTGAGTTACATGTAGGGTGAAGAGACCTGGAAAAGTGTGTGAGAACAGTAAAGAGTTCAAGGCGGCTGTAAAAGGTCATTATGAGGCAGGCGGATCAGGGAAAGAAACGGTATGAACATAGACAGAATGTGTGTACTTTATGTGTGTGTGTGTGTGTGTGTGGAGGGTGAATTAGCAGTGCCGCGGGAAATTGATTGACCCCATACACACATCCTGATGGCTGTGATGGTTCGTTAAACGCTTTCAGAGATTCAATTAATAGCAGAAATCAGATCACTCTGTGTGCGTGTGCATATATATGTACGTGTGCGCATGTGTTTGTGTGACTGCAGAGCATGATTCATATGTGCCTTCAGCAGGGACCTCAGCATTACCACAGGGAGGGAAGCTCTAATGATTAATGATAATCACTTCCTGTCCCTAAAGGAAGTATAACATAAAAAATGATGTCAGAAAGAAAAAAGAAGGCGACAACAACAGAGAGAGAGAGAGAGAGAGAGAGAGAGAAATGTATCTGCTAATAGGAAATGAAGAGGCTGCAGCATCAGTGAAATAATCCCTCACTAGCTTCCCATCCCTAAGCACCACTGGTTATGTTTCATTAACCTCATGGGCGTGATATAGCAGCTCTCTAGTGCTCCCCGATTACTTTCAGCACTCAGGTGCTAGTCTTGCCTGGACGCTCACGAAACTTGACCTGTATGTCGTAAGTCATGGAACATGATATCTACATCTTCCTCCTCACAGTAAGTGTTACCTTTGATTTTATTTTGTATTGTGATATAAATAAGTGCATGTGTGTAACCTGACACGCTCTTCTTACTATGAAGCTTGAGCTGGAATTGTTTTCAGTTTCAATCATAAAGGTCAAGAATCAGCTTTAAAGCTCAAGTCTGGAAAAGAAATTCTTACAGTGCAAATGAAAAAGGAAATGAAAATGTAAACATCTGCTGCTCTGTGAAAACTCAGGATCACATGATATGATTGAGAGCTCCACAACAGTTACTAAATGGACTGTGATGATTGTTTTCTCAAATATGCATGTGTGTTTAACCCCCCGCTGCAAACATTTTTGTTTCTGAAGAAAAAAACAAAAACAGACTGGAGTTTCAGATTTCTTTCAAATCATTAGACTTTCAAATTCTCTCCCCCCACCCACCCAGATTTAGTTGTGCAGCCTCAGAGTAATGGTGTGCAGTGGAGGGTTGACTGTATGTGTTTTGCATCTAACAGTGAGAGTTCAGAGATCTCTGAGTGGTATGTTTCCACTGCATTTATTATCAAGGCTGTGACATTATGTCAGAAACTCAGTGTTTGTGTCTGTGTGTGAGTGGGAGCTTTCCGCTGGCATGTTCCCTGTCTGCAGATAAAAATCAATCAGCACTCCTTAGTTGACAATCCGTCAAGTGATGTTTAGTTTGTGCTGTGTGACAGCAGTTTACAGTGTATTGATTCATTGGAAGCGACTGAATGAATAAACCAAGGGAGGAAGAAATGTCTCATGAAATCCTTTCATTAACATTTTTTCCAACCATTTTTGTATCTACACGCGTTCTAAAATGTTGACACTCTGCAGCTTCCATTATTCTGCACAATGCACACTGATCAGAAACAGTAACAGAAACCAAAGACAGGTGTAGTGAAAAACATTGATCATCTCAGTACAATGCAGTGTCTGCTGGGAGAGCAGCCTCCCCCAACAGGATAACACACCACCACACCACGAACACTGCTCAGAAATGGCTTGAAGAACACCAAAGATGTTGACCTGGTTCCCAAACTCTCTAGACCCCAGTCTGATCTAGCACCTGCAGAATGCACTAGAACAAGCCAGATCCATGGAAGCCTCACTTTGCAACCCACAGGACCCAAAGTATTTGCTGCCAATGTCCTGACACCAGTCACCACAGGACACTTCCAGAGGTCCTGTGTCCATGCCCCAGTGGATCAGAGCTGTTTTGGTGGCACAAGATGAACCTACACAATATTAGACAGGTGGTGTTGTGGCTGATATCTGCAGTATGTTAGAATATGTGTGTATATTTGCAACATTCAACACAACAGTTGATACACCCGCCTGACGTTTCTCCATTATTTTTGCTGCCATACAGGAATAGCTCTGGGCAACTCATAGCAACTTTTGTCTGTGCATACGTGCGTGTGTCAAGGACAACATTTTCTTCTTTTGCCTCATTTACGTAATTATGTCCTTGTTTCAATAAATGCACCAGCCACAGTAGTGAATCTATGGCTCTGTAAAACCCATTAACCACTCTGAACCTCTACCACCAACCCAAGGTTAATTGCTCTTTGAAGCTGGCCTCCTTTAAACTCTGTTTCTGCTGCTTGTTTTTGAGTCACATCACATTTTTTTCAGGAACTTGCTGGGTGAAAATTATTGACTGAAGCAATCGAGTCAGCTTGTTTCAGCTGAGCAGAAAATGAACACTGCTTCATTCTCAGTGATGGATGATGCTTGTGGCTTGATGAGGAGTTCTGTCAGCAGGATTTTGACTATGAAACTGAGTGGATATTTATCTCTGTTATACAATTATTGTTCCTGTTAAGAACTTGTGTTTTCCTCCAAGGATAGTTTTTTCTTTAAATGTTAAAGTTGCCTCACTGACAGAACAATCACTTTGAATGAATGAATGAATATGCAGTTGTGTTGTGAGAATTAGTATTTACTTCCAGTGAAAGCTACACACAGATAGAGGTTGCTGCTGATTTTTTTTAAATGTCATTTTTCACTTCTGTGAGCACCACAAACAATTACTGTGGAGGATGAAGACATTTCAGAAGTGGCTGTTTTCAAATCCCGGACAGTGATTTTTTTATTTCTTTTTATTTTGCTGATTAATTGCTCTAAAGCACTGATGTGTAGAATACAAATCCAGTGTGTTTGACACACTGATCTGAAACATCACATGGACGGCAAAGAATTTCACCAGGTTTGTTTCATTTCTCTTTCAACCAAAACTTTTTGAAAAGTTTTGATACGATCAGAACAACCTCTCTGGTGTTGTGATTTCATTAGGACTCATCCCGATGTGCGAGGGTGTGCATCATGACAAACTATAAACTCACAGGTGTTCATGAGAGAGGTGGATGATTGCTGCTGCCCTTTTGTTTTGCTGCCCTTTTCAGCCTGAAACACAGAGACAGAGTCTCTAAACAAGGTACTGTTAACACGCATCACCAGTGGAGCTACAAAGGGACCAAATGACATTTTACTCTGTTGTAGTCTCACTATATGAACACGTCTCCTCCAAAGTTTACATTACTCAGCAATGAGCCTTCAAGGCCACATGACTCTTTTAGTTCTCTTAATAAAAGTAGACACATCTGCTTCCAACTCTCACTGAAAAAAATCTCTGCAGTTTGTTTAAATGGCAAAAACCTGCCAAGATTTTGAAATGCTAACCTGCACAGAGAAGCCTGGAAACACAATATTGTTAGATCTACTTCACTAATATTTGTACATCATCAGCTGCATAATTGCACCACAGTTGGTCTTGATATCAGGCAAAATTGTCATCATATTGAGTTGCAGAAGTGTTTTTTTTCAGAGAGGAGAAATCTGGAAATCTCAGTCTCAGCTCTTGTTGGCAGTTTCCAAACTCTTCTTATGTATAAATGTGGCAGCAACAACTTTTTTTTAAACCATGAAAAAAACCTTAAGCAACAGGTTTAATTACAAAATCTTAGATGGGCTCGTCTGTTTTGGATACAGACCTGAGATTCACCAGGGGAATATGAGGAAAAAAACATAAATGATTCAGTCTTTAAAATGGATCTAAATAATAAATATCTTGAGCTGGCTCATAACTTCAATACTAACTTTCACGCCAGCAGTCAATATTACAGAGTGGGGGCCTTTTTCTTTTTCTGTCTTTCTTTTATTTATTGTGGATGTCTACTTTAGGAGCTACATTCTTCGAATACAAACCTAATCACTGCTTTATTATATTGAATGAAATGACTTTTTCTCACTGTGAGGGGTGGAAATTGAAACCATCTTGCATAAAATGTAGGCTTTATCAAAAGTTTCCTGTATGGTATTTAAAATAATCTCAAATAAAAATCTAATCACAATACATTAAGTTTCAAATATGCAGCAGGCAAGGTCAAAAACACCAGTTTAATTTACCATCTTTGTTGCTCAAACATGCCAAAGAAAATGTGTTGCTTGGTTTAGCCCACATTAGAGATGTGAGAAGTGGATATTTTGCCATCAGCCATGAATTCACTGTTTATAAATGGACAAGAGATGCAACCTGTCGACCTGAGACAAAATAAATTCATCCACTATGGAGAGAATGACAGCAGGGTATGCATAAATCGGAGCTTAGCCGATTTGATCAAAACACTATATGACAGCTGGGAATTATTAATTCACTGATACTGGGCTGAAAAGAGGAGACCCAGTGATCCTGGTCCATGACATTTTAATTTAACCTTCCAAGTTAATTAGGTGAAAATATACTTTTTCTCTATATGATCTCACACTTAACAGGGGAAAGGTTTTCTTCCAAGGTCTGTGAATACTGCAGTCATCAGAGCGATCTCTGAACGTAATGGTTATCAATATTAACAGACAGAAGGTGCAGTAGGGTCAATACAAGTGCCCTATCCAATTATTCCATCCCCTGTGATTAATTAAAATAAATGTTCTATCTCAGTAACAGCAGTTAGAAGCATGTAGCTGGTTTCACATAGTCTGAATTGGCAGCTGCTCTGCAGTAACAGGTTTCAGGATTAGACAAAGCCTCTGTAAGAATCATATATAATAAATGTTGTAGGGTTTTATGTGAAAATGATGATACACATCCACATGCTCAGAGAGTAATCTGATTACATATAATATTACATAACCAGAGCTGCTCTTCTGTCTTATGAGAACATACATGTTTGATGCTACATGTTTGATGCTTTAGGTTCATTTAGCTGATAATACTAATGTACTTCTGCCAAGTCTAAATTATGAATGCAGGACTATGACTTGTACTGGAGTATTTTTACATTGTAGGATTTCTTCCATATCTTAAAGGTGGACGGCAGTGACTTGTCCTTTGATAAAGTTAGGGGACTCACAAGAGACAAACTTTGAAACAGAAAGTGATGCAACAAAAGCAGAGATATCTTGACTTTCAGGTCTCAGTACAAGTCAAGCTGGATCCCAGTTTTCTCTTAATGTAGGTGAACAGTGTCTTTCATTAGACCCTCTCTTGTCTGGTTCATGCCCACTTCTCTCAAACTCCACACCTCCAGTTTGTAATGCAGGCTCTCTTTTGAAGCATCTCTTGAGACAAATTTGAAGCCTCAAGCACCAGCCTGAGATAACTCTGATGACCTTATCAGCGACTGCTTTCGCAAACTGAGTCCTCACGACAAGTGAACTTCCTGTGTAATTTTCTGTTTTGTATATAATCTGAAATAGGATAAAAAAGTATAATGTATGAAAACTGACATTTAAATACTTATTTTAACCCAAACCATGATCTTTCCCCAAACCTAACCAGGTTGTTTTTGTGCCTAAAACTTTGTAATAGCATTGAAAGATTATTATTCAGTTATTCATACTTTTGTTTTGAACAGTTTAATCTGAGGCATATCTCATTAAGGAATCAGGTATCCAGGAGACTAACAACCTATATCCTTTTAGATTGGACAACTTGTTATAACCTCTATACTGTTGAACAGTTAAATTAATAATAAGATGATTTCATGTTTGGTATGTAACATTAACTATTACCTGGTGTCAAATAAACACATGTCTTGATTACCAAGCAGGCAAAGCCTCAGGTTCACTCCATATCAAATGCCTGTACTGTATATAATTTTATATATTGCATTTTTTTGGTAAGGCAGTATCACTCCAGCAGATGGGTACTGGTTGGTTTCTGGATGCTTTGTCACGAAGGGTGGCTCCCTAAAGATTTGACAACAAATCTGGCCTCTAGTGCTCCCTGGCAGTTAAATCTGGCCATGCTGAAATGCAGCAGATTTATAAAGGACATGCTCTGGTAAAGCACAGGTACCTTGCAGAAAATGTAAAACACTGTGTTTTACCACTTCAGAGGGACAAATTTCTCTGCATCTTTCCTGTCATAATTCTGTTCAGAAACACGGCTTATTAAGTATATTATATTTGATGTAGTCAGGAATGTGTAGTTGTCAAGGGGATGACAGGGAAATAAGCTGCAAGTCAGTGGGCTATTTGGCCCCCATAATCCATCAGAGGAGAGAGGATCGAGTTGTCCTCATGTGTGAGTGTCAAGGCAGGAGTCAGCCGTCAAATGTTCGGGCTGTAACGGAAATATAAAGTTAGAGCGAAGCCTGCAGAGTAAAGTGACAGTCACTTTTTGATTGATTATGGGGTTTAAGAAGTGCCATAGGTGCTGTGCGCGGCTGTGAGTGTGTGTGTGTGTGTGTGTGTGTGTGCAGCAGCTGCTCCCTCCCTGACTTTATCTCTCTCTCATTTTCAGTCCTGCAGACGGGGCTCGGTGCTCCCATCGGCAGGAGCGCAGGCATCTGAGGAGCCCGTTAGTGCCAAGGAAAAGCTGACGGTAACACAAAGAGCTCTCCCAGCGACAAATCCCTTTGTGGCGTTAGGACTCAAAGACGGATTAGAAAAGCGCAGACACCGACTGTAAGCGATCCAGGAGCAACTTTGCCACTGTCTCCGGTTTTTTTTTCTTCCCTGGTACTGGTGCAGATCTTCAGTCAGCACCTGGCTGCTGCCTCAACATCTTCAGGCTCTGAGCATGAAAGAGGATCCACACACGGTCAGTAAACAATAACTGAAATTTGACTGGATTTGCTTCTCTGTCAGGGTGAGCTCATTGTTGCAAACAGCTATTCCTCTTTGCCTTTTATCAATTTGGGATTAAAATGTATCATTTCTTGGACGTGGTTTGGGTGAAAATGTTTAAGTTATAGTATAATTTAACACTTCTTTTTAAAGGCTATAATTTGATGATGGTGGAGACTGGCAACTAACTCTTTGTGTTCATAAAATCAACCTGCAAAAGCAGATATTTATATTGAGTCATGCTACACACACTTACTAAATGAATAATTCATGTTAAAGCCATACTGCCAATATTGTTCTTCACCAGGTTTCCATTGGAAAAAAAAATGACAGTATCAAATAATTTCCTCACTTTTCTCCTTACTGAGTGTCTCTATGACTGACCTGGGAGCAGCTCTGATCCAAACACACCATGAGAAGATGTCAAAAGCTTTTCAGTGTTTTCCCATCCAGGAATGTGTTATTTGCTGTTGTTTGGTCTGCTACAGAGATGTTAATACAGCTGCAGGTGGAAACAACCTTTGATATCTGTGTTTCTCTAAGCAGATCTGATCACATCCCTGTGATGGACTAAAGGTGTGAAGAGGAAGAGAGAGAGAGAGAGTGAGGAGGGGGTGAGGAAGACTGCATGAGGTTTACCTTTCTTGAAGGTGAGAAAGTCTGTTAACAGCTGGTGGTGGATTATCGGGCTCAGACAGCCACTCCCTGGAGGAAATGAATGTTCGTATGTTACATAAGGACTGCACTGGGACCAGTGCTGAACAGCATCACGACTTCAGCTGATTCATAAGATGTGGGGCCATGATTTACATTTGTCCACAGAAATTTTTACCCTCACCGAACACAAGGACCCACAGAGCACAAGACTGAAACTTTGACTGATGTGATGTTTTTGGCGAGGATCTCACACCTTGGCTTCTGATTTAGGTGTTTTGCTTTTACCTAGCTGTGGCTATGAGTGGATTTTAATGAGGACCAAGGGAAACCTGGACACTAAGCCTTACAGTTGAGAGATTTCCATACCCCTCACCTGCTGTGTGTGTGTTCGCACCGGGAAGCAGCATGGATTTGTCCCAGGACCAGCCGTTGGATTGGAGCTCAGTCCAGCCCAGCTTCTCTCCACTGCTGCAGTATGACGGCTCTCAGGAAAGGCTCAACCACACCTACAGCTTCCACAGCTCCATAATGCTCCCCTCCACCTTTAGCTCCCCCACTGCCTCCCTCCGTCAGCCTCTGCCATCTCTGCTTCCCTCCTCCCTCATTCCATACTCCTCCCTCATCCCCTCCCCTCTCCTTCCCACCACCTCCTCCTTATCCTTTCGACAAACGTCCACTTTTGTCTACCAACCCTCCTCCTCCTTTCCACTATCCCCCTCTACCTTTCCTTCTAATGACTTGGCAGATCTGGAGAGCATGCTGCTCTGGACCCTCCATGAGCCCAGCACCATTGCTCTGACCATCATGTACTGCCTGTCCTTCATTTTGGGATTCATTGGGAATTTAATGTCCCTGCGTGTCCTCACCAACAGACACAGTCGGCGGTTAGCCAGTGTCAGTGCCACACGCAGTCTACTGGTGAACCTGGCGGTGTGTGACCTGGCCGTGGTGTGTGTCTGCATGCCCATCACTCTGGGAAGCCAGATCTACACTGCCTGGGTTTACGGTGACCTCCTCTGTCGAGCCGTACCCTTCACACAGGCTGTCTCAGTCTCGGCCAGTGTGTTAACTCTGACAGTGATCAGTGTGAATCGTTACTACAGCGTTCAGTCACCTCTGCGAGCTCGCTCCATGTTTACCCGCCGCAGAATCTTGGCAACTGTCGCTGTGGTGTGGACAGTGTCCTCGATCATGTGTGCTCCCATTGCAGTGATGAACCAGCGGCGGGAGATCAGCTTTGGGACATTCGCCATCTTGGTCTGTCAGGAGGTGTGGCCTCAGCATCGCCTGAAACAAGGGTAGGTGCTCTGACAGGTGATAGAACATATCCACTGACAGGTGAAGTGAATAACATTAATCACCTTGTTACAATACAATGAGAAACCTTGGGTCCTGACATTCATCTCAATGTTACTTTGACACATACTACCCACCTGAAAATTGTTGCAGACCAAGCACACACCCTCCATTGCAACTGCACTCCCCAATGGCAGCGGCCTCCCCAAGCAGGAGAGTGCTCCCACCACACCACAAAAACTGCTCAGAAATGTCCCGAGGAGCACAACATAGAGCCCAAGGTGTTGACCTGGCTTCCAAACTCCCCAGATCCCAATCTGATCCCGCATCTGTGGGACCTGCCTAATATTATGTAGGTCCAGCTTGTGCCACCAAAGCAGCTCTGACCTGACGGGGCATGGACAAAGGACCTCTGAGAGCGTCCTGTGGTGTTTGGCATGGGGACATTTGCAGCGATTCCTTTGGGTTCCTGTGGGTTGCGAGAATAATACCAGCACCCAAGGTTTCTCAGCAGAACATTGTATTTTCACAAGATGATCAATGTTATTCACTTCACCTGTCAGTGGTCATAATGTTATGGCTGATTGGAATATGTGTGCACGGCCTTGTCTGTATTACAGGGTTCAGACTCATGAATGATCATCAGCACAGGAAATAGGGCTTGACACACAAGCTGAGACTCAGCTTGAGGCTGTGCTTGAGTATTGACATCCATTGCTTTTAGTTTTTTGTGTTCTCGAGCTCCACTGGCAGGAATAGCTTCTAAAGGCTCATGTTTGCTTAACGTACAGACACATATACAGATGAGGATGGAGCATTATGTTCGCACTCGGCATTCATTTTGTCTCTATTTGTGCAAGATTTCTGAAAGCTCACGGATACGGACTAAACAGAGCAGTGCCACTGGAAATCATGGTGCCAGTGTAGTTGTAGTTTCGAGTTTGTCCTCAAAACTCAAAACTTTATGAAGAATTTTGAATTCATACACTCTCCATATGTTGTGATGGATTTAATGGCCTCCCAGACCACCACCATCTACAATGCTGCCTCTGCATTTGCCTCTTCCTTAAGAGGTTCATTATTATGACCTCTTCCACTGTCAACATGTTGCTGTTCTCAGAAACATTTGCCTTTGAGCTGCCCTCTAGTGCATGACTTGCTTAACATCCATGCTAATGTAAGGGACATGTTGACCGCGACAGTTACATTATGTAAAATAGACATACAGTATCTATTTTTGTTTGTGAAGGGAGCATCAATGAGCCTTTAGAGACCAGTTGAGCATGTGCTCTCTGATTGGCTGCGCTGCTTAGCAATGATTTCCTCCTTTTCTTTTTTACCCCCACAAGAAAAAAGACAGCAAACACAAACACCAGAACAAAGTAAAACTTTACTAGTTGCAATAGACATATTTGCACTCCATGTTTTATATCTTACAGTGGCATGAAGATGATTGTTTTGTTTGTCTTTCTACGATATATTTTTAATCACAAACTCATAATAGTGATAAGTTATTACCCCTAATATGGATGGGTTACGGCTGTCAGCTGGGTGTCATCTGCAGTCTTTGTATTGTGTTTGAGAGCAACTTGTAAAAGAAGCAGAAAAGAGGCAACGTAAAGCAAATGTGTGATCAATCAGAGTTTGTCTCAGCTACCTCTTCAGTTTGGTTTGGTGTGCCAGGGCCCTTAGACTTTCATATAGGGACGTACTTGCCATTCAGACCTGTGAGTTTACTAAATACTGTGCTTGAGGAGCTCAGACTGTCAAACTGAGTCTATTTTGTACTTAAACACTGGTCTAGAGACAGGTTTTTGTCCCTTTTTAAATCTCTTTGTATTTTCCTGTCTTGTTTTCCTTAATCACAACTTGTCTAGTGGCTCAAAATGACTTCTATTGTGTTCAGCCTGTGCTTTCTTTTTTTTTTTTTTTTAGTTGTCATACCATTATAGCTTCATTATCTGTGAATCACTTTGCAACTGTGTGCTGTGTGTTAAAACAGTGAAACAGTGTTGATTATCTATAGATATGCTCCAACCTAATTCTCTTGAAACTTGAAAGACAATGCTGCTGGTTATGATATTGTCATTGTCATCCTTGTATCTTGTTGATGAAAACAGCAAATTAAATAGTCTTTAGAGAAGCCTATTGTGTTCCTTCTAACTATACTTAGGCGGTAATCCATAACTCCAAATGGAGCATGATGTTGCTGTAATAAAAATATCCTTGACTCACGATGCATTTTAAATAGCAGAGTATGGAGAGCCAGTTTCAGTGTCATTTCTTGTGTTTTAATACACATGCAAATGGATGTAATAGAGATATTTTAATGACATTACAGATTTCACGAATATTAATCAGTTAAGAAAGAAAAGTAACCAGTGTCTCATTATTAATATTTCCCTTTTCTTCTACAGATACAATGTGCTACTATTTGTGATGCTCTACTGCCTGCCAGTGACCTTCAACCTCACCATAGGCTTCCTGACTGGCAGGCGGCTTTGGGGAGGGAAGAAATCCACTTTCGCTGATCTTGATCCTCGCAGCCAAGCTCTGCATGCCTCGCGCCTCAAGACTCGTCAGAAGATTGCCAAGATGGTGGTGTGTCTGGTCCTGCTCTTCGCAGTGTCCTGGCTGCCGCTCTATTTGGCTGACCTTTGGATCGACTGCGAGCAAAGGCCACCATCTTGGCTGCTGCAGACGCGGCCATTTGCCCAGTGGCTGGGCCTGACAAACTCAAGCCTTAACCCGATCTGTTACTGCTTCATAGGGGATCTGTACCGCTCAGCGAAGGTGATACGGACGCGATACTACCAGAAAGTCGCCGCTCTCTTCAGCTCCTCCTCGTTCTCCAGCTCAGCTGCAGTGGCGTCTCCTACCGCAGTGATTACAGACACCAAAGTGACTGTTGCTGAGCGCCACCATATTGCTGCTGCTGCTGTGGCAGCATCTGCATCCATGGTTACAATCCCCAGGCTGCTGAGCTTGGCTCGAGGCCAGGGACTGGGGCAGAAGGTCAGAGACAGTTCAGACAGCCGAGCAGGATCTGACCACAGTATCTCAGACTGGTGTCGGTCCAGTCCTAGTGTGTGTGACAGCTCTTTGTTCCCCTGCCAGCTCCACACACTCCACCACTCCATACAAAGAGCAGACTTTCTGCCCACGAGAAGACACTCTGTGAATGAGAACGCCGGATCACTACCTTTAAGAATTGAGTCTGTAGAAATGGATGTGCTGCCTTTGAGGAGGCATTCAGGGGACAGAATATATGGTCTGTCAGCCGATAAGAGAGACACCATTACCATGGGCAGAGACGCTCTCTGTTCCATTGGGCAGCACAGAAACAAAACATCACAAACCTGCTCTCTGGTAGGAGACAGGGAGGATGAAACAACAGATATGACCAGCCTGTGAAGGCTGCAGATTATCTGATGTATCAGCAGGGAGGATTTTTTTCTTTTTGTCTTGCAGGCAGCAAAAACACACACAGCTCCAGATTCACAGTTTGCAGTTGACAGTGTGGGTTAATCCTTTGCAAAAGCCATTGTTTGTCTTGAGGATAAACCGACCTGGTCTACTCTCTCCTTCTTTCTGTGAGTAGTAGTCTCTCTGTGTCATCCAAAGCACAGGGGATCCAGGACCACTGTTTGCACCAATGAATTAAGGTTTTTTGAAAGCAGGTAGAGGACGCAGTGATGGAGTGAACCCTGCAGGGGAAGAGTTGCTGTGTTTATTTAGCCCTGGGCTAAAAAAGGTAGTTATCAGTAAGAAGGATGGATTGCAGTAGTGCACTATTAGGTGCAAATAATATCATAAGCGCCACAGCTGCCGGTCACGGTTGTGTCTTACATCTGTTTAAGTCAATAACCCAGCAGGATGTAAAATGTTTTTTTGTTTAGATTCTTCATTTCCTGTTGCTTTGCGATTGTAATTGTTGCTCACAGAAAAGGTGTGGCCCTTTGTTACAAATCAGTCTGTGTAAAGAGTTTCTGATGGATCTTCACAGGTTAATGTCACCATCAGTATCTGCAGTCTGTGAAAGAAGATACGTCGTACCAGTTGTTCATGTGTGCAGTCATACAGATGATTTGCAGGGAAGAGGAGATTTAATGTATATGAAGCAGAAAATGAAAAACTCAGAACACAGGCAACTGTTTTGATTTGCACATAATAACTCTGTGAAATTGTTCCTGCAGCTTGTCACGTTCATGTGATTTTTATTTATTTTTTTATTTTCTTATTTTTGAAAGATAGACCAGGTTGTCTGAACTAAGACCAAGACAAGCAGGGTCACTTCATTCAGAGGAAATTTAAAGAGTCAGTTCACCCAAATAACAACAAACAAACAAAAAACACATTTCCTCTTGTACCTTAAGTGGCTTCTCACCTTGGACATAATTTTGGTTTCATTTGCCCGTGTAAGAAGATTTTCGTCTCTGATTTTTCTGATGCTTCAGCCAATATGTAATTTTGGTGAATGTAATTTATGGTGCTCAGAGGATTTAATTAAATTAAATTTAAAATTAAACAACTGCATTGTGTCTTTCTAGAACTCGCCCGAGAGTCTGTTTGAATTGCCATTTAATTTTCACCTCATTATTCACACTGTGTTCATGTTAGCTGTTTTCTCTCTGGTAGTGGTAGAGATGGTGGTGGGGGTGCCCTAACCAATCAGAAGTGAATGACATGCCCATTCTGCCGAAATAATTTACAGCCAACAGTGGAATAACAAAGTCATGTTTATTATGATTGTATTATTATGTTCATTTATCACCAAAGCACATTGTGTTTGTGCTTGCCGTCTTCCTTTTCCCCCACATTTTGCTGGCCCATTGCTGCCTTACTTCCAGTTAAATCAGTGCAATAGTGAAACCATTGGCAGGAACAAAGAAAGTGGGGGCACACTTGTAAAAACATTGCTCCATTGCCAGTGATCAAAAACACCACAGGGTACTTTCAAAAAGTTGTTATGTCTCCAAGTCAGCTGCCCCAATTTTATCCACACTTTTTACATCCTTCACCCACCCCACTGAGCTCTGATTGGCCCTGCTGTTTTTCCAGGCAAGGAAACAACTGTTAGTGATTGCAACACTAAATTAATTTGAACCAGTATCAGTGTTTCTACTACTCTGGATTATCCATGGATCTGTCTGCAGTTTCATTAGGGACTCAGTTG
Organism: Lates japonicus; assembly: GCA_033238685.1. Lineage (NCBI taxonomy): Eukaryota > Metazoa > Chordata > Actinopteri > Centropomidae > Lates > Lates japonicus. The sequence goes on along the minus strand of BRZM01000130.1, from coordinate 321,837 downwards.
AAGGTAATTCCAATGAAGATGAAAATGCAATTCCATTTACCTCAGTTGTATTGGAGGGGAAGATGTCTCAGAGACAAACATCTTAAAACCAAGGCAAATTAACCAACACTATCCACCAGTAAAGGTAAGAGGGGAAGTAATTGTTTGCAATTTGGGTGAACTGATCCTTTAGAGAATTTACTTTATTGCAGATATCACACTCACTGTGCTGTGACTAGCTACAGAAGAACACCAGAGTGTGTCAGTTTTGGTATTTGATAACAGGAGCATTTTGTCCCAACCAGAGAAACTGCCTGTTCAACCAACACATGCCTTGTTGGGTAAGGGACTGAAACAGTCAGTGCTGGAATAGCTTTAAAGGTTAAAGAACTAAAACACACACACAGGCACACACTCACGCATACACAGATGCATGCACACAGACAACTAAATCTAATCTACCCTCAGGCTGCTTCCAGTTGTGTGCAAGACAGAGGTGGTGAATAGCATGAACTGCTGTGACATCAAGCTGCTAATCAAACTCTGGTCCTCGCAGCAAAACTGAAGTGGTGCAACACTCAAGGCTGCAAACTGTGTTGAAACTGTCCTATTTATGTCATTGGACAAGGTTGCTTTGTACCTTAGAAAATCTCAATACCATTATACTGTGACTGTGTCTTTCATCTCTCCTCTCTTTACTTTCATCTACCTCTCTGTCTCTGTCTCTGAGTTTTGCGCCGTGTTAATGGAGGGAATGTGTACTAAATTCTGTGCATTTGGTGTTCCATTAAAAAGCAAAAGAGTTTGTCTGTGGTCACCTGTAAACTGCGACTGAAACGTCCCAGGATTTGCATGTCTTTTGGAAGAGCCTGCAACACAGCTGTTCTTAGAAGAACTCTGTCTTAAGCTAATAGGGACATGAGAAGTGGTGGGAGGCTTGAAATAGACAGATAAAAGGTTTCTGTGCAGTTTTCAGATCCTTTTGTCCAATCTTCTGTTGTTCCCTTAGGCTTGATTAAATCTTAATGGGATCTGAATTTAGTTATGAGTAGCTCTCATTCCTTCATTAAATGAGTTACAGAGAACTTGAACGGGGATTGACTCAAAGACAGTCTCGTCTAACTTGTGAAATGGACATCGCTCCACCACGAATTTGATTAGTGACTGTGGAATTAGGCAGGCATACTAATTTTGCTTGTTCACCATGTGGAAAAAATGAGCTAACAGATTTCAGAAAATTAAACCACTTTGTTGAAGGTTTGGATGAAGTTCAGGCTTATAATCAGACAATAGTTTGGCAACTGCTTCTACATTATTAAGTTTCAGGTAAGGTTTTCTCACAGGTGTTACAAAAAATTGCCCTGTTGAAACACTCATAATAAGCATAATAAGTCCACAGAACACTAATAAGGTTGAAGGAAAATAAGTGTACTGTATACAGTATAGATGACAAGGTACCTTGCAGCCTTGAAGCCAAGAGGAGAATCTCTCAGAACAAAGGACTGGGCGTAATTTGTAGTTTGCCTTGGAGACAAAGCGAAGACCATGATTTGCTGTTTGCCCAAAAACAACCTGATAATAATCAACTGGCAAAAAGCCATGAACTGTCCATGAGATGGACACTCAGGATGGGTATGGGTCCAGCTACAGTGGGCAGGGAAAAGGAGCCTGGAGTGCTGTTACTATGATGTATTCCCCTGGCTCCGTTACATACATTCAGCTACAGAGCCATTTCAAAACATGCAATTGTAACAAAGTGAATACATGATAAAACAAGGAATAAATGAGGTTAGCAGGCGAGCTAGTTGTCTTTTCTCAGGACTGCAACAGCTATAGTCACTCCCAGAAAAACCTCAATGAATGAGTGGACAAACTTAACCAGCTCAGACACCTGTATACAGTTGTGCTTCATGATACAATGATGTACAAATCCTGAACCTGATTTTAGATCAAAGTGGTAAGAGGTCTAAGTCACCCAGAGAGGCAGTCTATAATTAGGGCACAGATGGCAGGAGCTTCAGCCACAAAGGGAAAAGTCCAATGAGTCATCCCTCACCATATTCTTGACAAGTGATGAGTACGTATAAGGCCAACAAAATCCTCCAAATTAAGCGACAAAATATGCAGTTTGCAGTTTCCTTCCTTCCACACACATACTGTACAAAGGTGTTCTCGTTCAGCAAGATGATATAATCTCCTCATACCTTCCTAAACCATTACAAACAGCAGTTGCAAACATAAAACTGTTTTCTGATTAAGCTACAGTTAAGGTTTGGTCAGAAAGTTCACTTGGTTAAGGTTAGGAAGAGACAAAGGTGTGAGTTACAATAACTGTTAAAGGTTTTTCATTAGGGGATTCGTGACAATGACTGATGCTGCTGTTTTTCATGGAGGGACAGTCACTGTGTAGAGTACACCAAGATCACATACACGCCTGCTTTCTTCTATGGTAGTGGTGTATCTTCATCCATGGGGCATGAGGGGGGTCACTGAATAGTTTGATGGCTTTCACAGTTACCAAATTGTAACCCAACTGTACACCGAAGGGAGATTTTGGACTGATGTGTTAGACAGCGCTCTCCACCACCAGGCTGTCAGTCCAAAATCTCCCCGTGGGTCTTCAGTGGGGTTACGATGTGGTGGCTGTTAAAGCCATAACACATGAGTCACATCATTTTCATCAAACAACTCAGTGACCCCTTGTGTCCCTATTTGGTAGAATGGTGTTCAGCTTGTAGAGAATCTATGGCATTACATTACTGATGCTGAGGTACTGGGTCAAAAATATTGGTAATATCATGTAGCTCTTAGCCGCGTTGACACATCAGTATCAAAAATACTACCTGGTTCTAGTTGTGCCTCCTGCTGTATAATTTTCATTGCATATTTTCCATCAGACTGTATGTGTTTTACTACCAGACAAAATGCCTATATGATGAAATTTTAGTTTCCGGCTGCATGTAATGTGTAACTTGCAGGGACCTGAGCGCACAGCAGACATCCCTGTTTGTGAGTTGTCATCTGGTTCTTGAAGCACTCACAAAGATGTGATAAATGCACATGCACAACCACACACATACACGTACATCCACGTACATACACACACAACTTAATTCCACAATTTCAGATATCCCTAGGACTCATGATGAGGCACTTCAACTCATGATTGCTTTCATTTCTTCAGACATTCAGCTTTTTTGATACACTCAGATCTTTTCTCCTTATCATCTCATCAGTCTGTGTTTTTCTCTGCACTATCTTTCCCCTTTCCTCTTCTTCCCACCTTTCTGCTTCTCCTCCTTTTCTCTTTTCTTTCCATTTTGGCCATCTCTCATCATCTCCTTCCTTGCGTCATTGCTGTACCAGTGTCAGAGACCATGCTAACAATAGCCTGCTTCTCTTTCTCTTCCACTTCCTCTTTCCCCCTCATTATCATCTTCATATTTCCTTTTTTTGGCAACAAGACCAAGGACCATTTAACACTAGAGAGCATACCCAGAGGGGTGCACTGCACACTAAAGACACAGGAACAGTGAAAAAAAAAAAAATCCTGTGATATAATTTAATTATTGTGAGGCCTCTTGATTACAAAGCCAAAAACACCACTTATATTTTATGGATGAGGCTGATCACAGAAGGGAGGTGTATTTTGCGAAGGAAACCATGTTCTCCTGTTGACATAATGTCAAATTGCTCTCACTTAAAAAATTTAGCAACCATAGTTTGAAATTAAACATTGATAGGCGACGGTGAAATGATGTGTCTCACAGTATTGACATCACTTTTTTAAATGTGTCATGGTATGTTGCCTGAGTCTGTTTCATAGTTTCTTTTGTATATTTGCATTTTCTCTCTTGTGTTCAGGATGGCTTTTCAGTTCTTAGTTTGAAATTATTGATTTGGTCTCTCTTGTGTTGCTAGTGTTTTTTGCTTCCTGTGTGTCTCTGGCTTCTTGGTTATATTTTGGTATCCCTGTCCCTTGTGTCCCTTGTGTGTAGTAATTCGTATTTTATTTTGAAGTCTCTTGTCCTGGCTTACCTCTGGTGTTTTTACTTCTGGTCTTTGTCCTGTTTTCCCTCCTTTTTTCAGCCCCACATGTGTTGCATTAGTAATCATCCCTTGTGTGTATATATAGTCCTGTTGCTCTCTTGGTCTTTGTCAGTGTCTTGTGTATGCGTTTGGTTCCTGAGCTGCTGTCTTGTCCTGTGTGTCTTCCTCTGTGTTCTTTGGGTTCCTTTACTTCATGGGTTATTTTGTGTTTTCTGGACTTTGTGGACTTCTTGTGTTTTGGATGTTTGCCTGTGCCTTTTCGCCAGTGAGTTTTTTGTTTGGTTTTCAATAAATGAACTGATCATTCTCATGAGTGTCTGCGTGTTGGGTCCTCTCCACTGTGTCTCCTCGCCTCAAAACATGACAAAAACGTTTTAAAAGTTTTTTGTTTTTGTTTTTGTTTCTGGCTGTTTTTTTACGACTGGACTCTCCTGCTCCTACTCATTTTTTTGCACACAAATGCTTATTAACCCAATGAATGTTGATGTATGCTACAGTGTGACACACACAGACATATTTGCTGTTTCAGTGTCAAACATGCATTATCTTTTCTTATATAAACTGTTGCTACTAGTTGTAAGTCCCTTGTTGCTCCTGTTCTCATCAACCAGATACAAGAACGATGGCTCTGTTATATTCAGGTGTCCCAGAAAGCCATGACAGTGTGTCCGTGTGAACCCAGCCATTATTAAATTTTTTTTAAATTCACACCTGTGCTTTTCCTGCTGTGATATGCCAAAATGTGTTGCAGTGATACAACGCAGCTAAGAGAATGCCTAAAAGGTGACTGTTCTGATTATTTGTGTATTTTTTCCCCTTTGGATGCCAATAGAACTTTGCCATTCATCCTTTTAACTCCAATAAAACCTAAACTGCCGACAACAGCGGCCTGGCCAAAGCCAGAACAGCTGTTATCACCACCAGCATTGCAGGAGGACTTTGTGTCATGTGGGCGATGCAGAATGAGTTCAGTCTTGCAGCTGTGGGTGAGTCAAACCTGTTCCCTGAGGCCAGGGCAACAGAATAAACTCACAAAATTGCAAGATACAGGGCCAGGCAGGAATGTGAGGTAGCAGTTATGACATATTTTTAGATTTCCCAGTAACCTAATATTTCACTGTGTAACAAATTCAGTTGCAGTTTTGCTACAATGTCCAAGCAATAGGCTGTCCAACCTGCATTATGGCCATACATAACAATCTCATGTACCTGCAATCCTGGAAAATATCTCCGTCATTACAGCATCTGCTGGCAGTCTTGCAGGACCTGCAGGTGAGCTTGCACCTTGCAGACTAAATTTTCACGGTCCAGATTTTGCTATAGCACACCCAAATCCCAACATTTCGTCTCCACTCACAGTTTTTGGGGCATTAAATGGGGGGAGAGTGATGGGAAACTACATGTGACAAAAATCCCTGGCAGAATTAAACTGGAGATTTTGCGGTTCATTTCCTGCAGGGTTCCCCTCTCCACCCACTGCTGATGTTTTGAAATGTATCACAGTTCCCACTTAACTGTTACAACACTGGGATTTGAGGAATATTTTATGCAAATATCTGTGTGTTCCTAAAGCAGGAGTGCCTGTTCCCCTCAAACACGTTTCAGGACTTAGCATTGTTACTCATGGCTCAACAGTAATGGGTGTTCAGTTGCTCTGGGCAACTGGATATGGACTACTGCCAGTCATTTGTTTGGTTCTGTTGTCCCTGTTGGCTTTAGCTGTTTTTATGTTTTAATAAACGCTGCATCCTCACTCTTACACTAAGACCACTGTGATATTGATTTACTCCAGTGGTAAAAGCAAAACAAAAACAGCAGTGCTGATACTGAGAGAGACAGCAGAGGCACCAGATTTAAAGAGATTTTTCTCAGACCTTAAGAGACTGATAAAGCTGGCAGGATGGGGAAAAAGTCTCATGGGGTATAAAAACAGCAGCAGCTGGAAAAACTTGTATTATTTCACACTGTGTGAAGCTCTCTCAAAAAGAAGGAAACCTCCTCTTCTCTTCTCGTCTTTACTCAGTCACTCCATCTCCAAAAAGCAGATTAATTCAGCCGTAACTGAGACATCAGAGATCTGACCAGACGAGTGGGAGGTCACTGTTCTGCCAAATGTAATTTAGCCAAATAAACAGACAACATTATCCTGTTGAATTTAGGATACGAATGTAAGTCTGGCAGAGTTTAAATCTTAAATTTCATTCTGCCTAATTGTTGAATCAGAGCCAATAGTGTGGAAGGCAGAAAAAGTGTTATATAAAATGTGTTTAACCATATTGATACTTTTTACATTACTGAAAAATGGGCTATGATTACAGAGGACTATTATCACTGTAATTAAAAACAATTAAAATATGGAAAGCATTCTGTCGGCTTTGGCTGGATGTCAGCTGTGCAGTCAGCTCTTAAAATGCCGGCCTCTGTTGTAGCTTGTGATAATGGCTTCAGTCGTTTGGCAGCTTTGTATGTAATCTGTCATCCTCCACAGTTGGATTGTTGAAGCAACAGTAAACTCAGGATCCTGAATTCATGGTCATATTCATGTCAGCTGTGTAGGTGACCGGTCCATCAACTGTCAGCACTTCCCAGGCAGCTGCTCCCTTAATTGTTTTCATTTTTATTTCCTAATAATAATCAGCAGTCACACACTCACAGCCATTATCATTACTGAATGATTGACAACTTCATCAATTAGCCAGTTAGTCTTTTGCTTACTACAGCTGTGGTGCCAGCTGTAGTAAGCAAAAGCTGAGCCAAAACACCCTTGTTAGTGTCCCTCTGTGTCTGTAAACAAACATAATTTGCCAAATTTAAAAAGTTTTGGAGCTACAGAGCTGTGATGGAATTAAACTGACTACACTTGACAGGTTGAGATGGAAATCAAGTTATGGAGTCAGTGGATACTAATCCAGTGACAAATCAGCTCAGTGAATCCCTCTTTTGTGTAACTAACTGGTAAACATGACAAGATTAAGATGCATGAGGTATTTAGTAGTAAACCAAGGCACTGAAAAAATTTAATGGTGAGCCATCTGTTGTTATATTTAGCTAAAACTCAAATGTCAACCTCATTGGGGCACGAGGAAAAGTTGCTGTTTGCGTGGCTAAAATGCCATCAGACCTCCAGCTTCATGTTGTATAAAAAATCTCTTCTGATAGTTTAGGTGAGGAAACAGGGTGACAGGAAAACCATTAGAGAACCACTACCAGATGTCCTGAATGGATGTTTCTTCAACTAAATGAAGATTATTGTCCCATCTAAACATTTTATTGATTTGTCTGGCTTAAAGGCCAAGAGGGTAGCCTCACTAGTTGTTTCAAATGTGATAAAAGCGATTTGCAAGCTGCCTTAGGTTCTCTAGGCCATGCACTTTTCTGTTTCATCTAGTTCTAAAGTGTTTTTGCAAATGCACTGTAACTGAGCACTTAACTAGGGCCAGCCAGTTCATTCACCATTCATTTTTATATGTATCTGTCATTCTAGAGCTGCTAAGTAGTATTTCATTGTTTTGAAACAGTGACAACAGGGTATTAATTTAACAACAAACACACAGAGACTTTATTTGCATCTCTCACTTCTTGATTCTCTTCTTCCAACTGAAATGAGGTCTGTTATCTTAAATGCCTTACAGCAGCTCAGTGGGACATACTGTCACTAACAGTGCTACAGTGAGAAGGAATGGCTGGGCTGGGGCTAGCAGGTTAGGTTCAAATGTTGGTATTGCTTTCCACAGCTGGAGACAGCTCTTGGCTAATGTTGGCTATGTGGCAATGGTAAAAACTTAGATGAAGTGCCTTTAAATATTCAAAAACACATCCTGTGTTGTGTCACCGTTGACTTTTTCAGAGCTTAACCAAGATGACAATCTTTCCCTACTGTGAGTTTTGTCAGGAAGCCAGTGCATTAAGTAAAACATTTTTTCATATATTCACTCTGCCTTTCTTTCACTTCCACTGAAGAGACAAATTCATCTGGAGCTCCATCTGGCTCCAGCAGATTTGCAGGTCAGGATTCAACTGCTAAATCACATGGTTTGCCAATAGAAACAATGTTGTCTTGTTCTGTCTTTCAAGGAACTATTGATTCTGGTGATGTTCAGCCGCCCTGTTTTGTACAAAACCAAACTATTATCCGCATCACTGTGCTTTTCTGATTACCTGCGTCAGACCACTGAGATGACATTCTGCGTGGGTGATAAGTGCTGGGCTATTTCACTAGACTGCAGCCAAAACTGACTGTAGTCTAAGAGTTTAAAATCCCCACTTACAGCATACTGTGCTACTCTTAAACAGATCCAGAGTGGTTTGAACCTCCCTGGGGAGCGACCAAGGCACTGATTGAGTGACACTGCTATCACTTGTGTCCACACTCTGCTCTTCATATGACTGAATGGAGGAAAGACCTTTGCAGTGAAATCTGTGAGCATAAAGGAGCTTTAAAGCCACACAAACTGGAGTTATGGCAATCTAAAGATAAAAGAGAGGTGGCTGCACTTAAAATTCTTTTTTCTTGTACTGTTGGTAAGTATGCACTTTAATTATCATCTCTACACATGCAGAAGCTTCTGTCATCTTGGCCTTGCAGGTGCATCAACTGCTTTGTCACAGAAACACACACACATTCAGACATATTTTACTTCAGGTGTTCTGCAAAAATCTTAATTTCCCCTCTCTTCCACACACTATTAGGCCTTTCATTCATGTCATTCAGAACTGAGCTGTGCGTTAGACTGTATCAGAGCAGACAGTTTCCTGTTTGTTGCTGTCGCTCATTTGTAGTCTGGACAAACACACACGAGCCCTGAGTGGACTTGGCGAGTCTGAAATGATAACATAAAGCATATAGAGCAAGCTTGTATATGGAGGACATAAGTGGTCAGCAAAGCAAAGCGTGCCAGTGCATGCATCAGCACAAACACACACACTCATCCAATCAGAAATGAACCTTAAAATTTATTTCTGGCAGGGCACTGAGAGTGTTATTCTGAGAGTAGCAGATAAGGTTTTCTTATTTTCCCAAATGCAACAACCAAGATGGGAACAGTGCATTTGCCTATGTTTGTGTGTGTGTGTGTGTGTGTCTGCATATGTTTGTCCTTGTATCTGACGAACCACTGGATACCAAGCTTGATAAAAATCTACAGTTTTCTTTTCCAGAACATGTCACAGTTTTTCCCTGTTGATGGAATCGCTGTAACCTGAAGTGAAGGGCTGTGCTCCCCTGATGACAGAGACTCTGTCAGCCGGTGTGTATCACCTCTGTCACAGATTTCCAATACTCAATATCCAAATCAAGTGAAGTGGAAAGCACAAAATCTTCTGTCTTGGCACCAAAATTAAGAGACAACCTGGTGAGCCTGGCTCGTTGATAGAGTTACAGCCAAACCCTATAATACAGTAATGTTGACTAATGAGCTCCAGAAATAGCTGAAAAAAGCAAGTGAGGAATATTTTCCTGTAACAGAGACTCAGTGATGTTGGCTTTATTGTAGATTTAATGTCGATGTATGAACTCACCACTGACAGAATGACTACTTGTCTCTCACAGTGCATCTCTCTCTTTGTGTGTGTGCATGTGTGGAAAGTTAACCGACTTGATTTTCTTTTGATCACTAACCCTTACCTGAGTTTCCCACCTACTACCTGCCCCTGCTTTTCCCCATCAGTAAACCCTGTATATATTGAGCCTTGTTTTCTTCAGTTCTCTGCCAGATTGTCATTGTTACCCCTGTGTGCATGCTCTCTCATATTTTCCTTCGTGTTGCCTCTCTGGACGTTTGCCTAGTTACCCTGTTTTTGGATTTTTGCCTGCTCCCTGTCTTGGACTGATTTCCTGTGTATGACCTCCTGGCTTGCAAGTAAAGACTGTTCTCTTTTTATCTACTCCTGCTCTCCTGTGTGTTCTCTGCATCTGAGTCCCTGTTTTCTGACAGTGTTACACCACCTCGAATGGCACACAGTGACAATTTTACTCTTTGTTACTTTAAAATCATCAAGATTTAATACTTCCAGAAAAGTGACATTATCTCCAACTATGAGCACTGTTCTTGTACTTGCCAGTAGAGATGATGTACATGTCTCCATGTATGTTAGCACTGTGACATTCCCCAGTATAACCTGCCACTTGCTCAGTGAGTGCTAGAATTGGATCAAACTCCCTGGGACTCTTAATGGCACAAGCAGTTTAAAAGACGGATGAATGGATGTAAAAGGGAGGAACCAGAGGCTTGGTGTGCACTAAGGTTATTATTTAGACCAATTCCTTGGTGTTGTGATAGATAAATAGATAGATCTCTGGCACTTGTAGCTCTGGTATTTACTGAGTAGGTCTTCTTCACTTGCCAGAAAAAACATTCCACATGTCCGCCCAAGTGTCTGGAAAAATAGAAGGAAATGTTTGTTTGGTTAAATCACCCCTCTCCTTTATAGGAGACCCACATTATCATATAAATGCAGTAACAAGATGCAGAGAATGAATGTCCTCTGAGGAGTATCTGCTTTTCTTCCCTAGAAGAGACATTCATTAGCCCTCTGTCTTCTCTTCTTTACTACAGAAAATGACACTGGTGGAAAATGCCAAAGTGGTAATTTCTGGGAAAGATCCTCCATACTGGTTGCCATCATTGTCAGTGTCCAGCTGAAGAAGACCAGCCTGACTTAGACTTCCCTCAACGCTGGGGATACCAGGAGAGTGAGTAAGCTGGCAGCGCCCTCCACAAGCAGCTTTTAATTCCTTTAGACTGTAGGTGTAGTCAGCTTGTTAAACTGGTGAGGAGATCCTCAAAAAGGTAGCCTAGGATGGTCCTGGCCTGGGTTCTGAGTCACCAGCCCTCTGGCTTGCCTGCAGGAGTGACCCTAGCAGAGAGTTATCCATCACAACAACACAATGCTGTCCTCAAAACTGATGACAGCTGCCTGGTTCTGTCTCTCCCCTCTAGTCTTCCTATCCCTCTCCCCAAGGCTGCACTCAAACCAAAAATAGCACTATTAAAAATCACAACAGTCTGTGCAGGTATGGGTGTGTTGCTATGGGTGAGATACAATGAAATACGAACTAGGAGGTCCAGTTTGAAAACTTATCAGAGGCAGAGACAGCGCATAATGATTCGTAGTCCTCCTTTGTGGCAGGATACTTGGAGGGAAGCTCACAGAAGAAGCAGCACAATAGTACATGGTACATGTATGTGTTGCAGATTTAACTGTTCAGCTCTCGGTAACAGTGCAGTTGGTTTTGTTGGCTGTGATTTCTGAAGCAGTGCTAATGCTTGTATGAAGTCAACCCCTTTATTCCTGTCCTCCTTTTTGTCGTTGTTTCATATGCACATGGGCCATTCACAAGCCTGGAGAGGAGAGCTACACGTCTGTTGCTGGAGGTAGCCAGGTTGTTTGTTTGGTCGGTACATCAGCAGTTTTTCGTCATATAGCTTAGCCACTGTGTATTCAAAGAATACCCCACCTATGGCAGACTGTGTCATCTTAGCCTGAACTCAGTGTCCCTGACCCTGGATCCCAAAGATATTTTATAGGCTTTATCATCACCCCTCATTTTTTATTCTTGTCTTCTCCTGATGTGTTCCTTCTCATCTGTTGTTGCAATTTACCCTGCTTTGATTACAATATTCATTACAAACACCTTATCATCATCTTATTACAGGCTCCTTTAAAACTGCTCTTAGTTATCCTTATTTATTCTGCTCCTTGTTACTGCTACTGGGCACGTATGGTATTTGTGTGCATATCTGAGGGAGTAAACAGCCTTGGTGTGAGAGGTATTGAAACATATCTCAGCATTAAAAGGCCCTCAACACAATAAACCAAGCGCCTTAATACACACAGATAAACAGGATGTAGTTGGCGTTATTGTGCTTTTTATTGTGCTTCATGTTCAGTCTTGAATCATGTTATAAAAAAAGGGATGATGTGATCACGTGTACGATGTAGTGAATGCCGGCTGACTGGCCACTCTGTATGAATGACAGAGTATATTGTAGCAGACGCAGGCACTGAATCATGCACAGTTTTATTGAAAAAGAATACACCGCTCCTCCACCTACACATGCAGAGATGTGTGAGCTGTAGCTTTAAATCAAGACTATGGAATTTTTGAGAGGAGAAATAACAAATAAAATGCACCTTTGCTCAGTTAAATAAACAGCTCATGTTCTTTCATACAGCAACATTAGAACACTGACAAAGATACTGTATGGTTTGGAGATTTTTACACAAAACAAAATGTGAAACGTGAAAAATCTGACTACTGATTCACCAGAATGTTCCACCAATGGTGAGTTCGATTTCAACTGTGGGCTCTTATGGAAGACTCACATATAAGAATGAAATTATAGTTTTCAAGGTGAAAATAACCAAGCCTTCTTTGCATTTTTAGTTAATAACATTGTGGTAATTTCACACCTCAGTGAGCCTCTGCATTTAATCACTCCATGTGTTTGCTGTTGGTATAAGAGCAATTATGATTTCTTGTAATCCTGTATTAGAGTATTTAGCAGCCTTTGAAATGAGGGGAGTACACAATAATTAGTGTGAGTAAGAAGGACAGTAGAAAAAGATAGAAACAACCAAAACAAATCTTACAGTAAAATTAAAGTAATTTTGAAAATAATCATCTTGAGCAGAAATTTTCAAAGAGGTTGGTTTGGACTGAATTGGCTTTCATTCAAACCAATCTGCTAAAGCTTTTTGCAGCTGGCAGCATGCCAGAGGCTTGGCCATCTTGATTCTTTATTTAGAAATAAAAACCTTTATGTCAGGAAATCTGGGGTTAAATGTTGATCCACTAAGTTCAGTTTAAAATGCTCCATTTGTTAGCACTTTACAAATCACTTGCACACAACATTGTTAGCCATTATTACAATGATTATAATAATGGTTACAAACAATGTATATATATCTATATCTAGATCTGTGATTGCTTGCTTCCCTCCTCTCTCTCTCTCTCTCTCTCTCTCTCTCTCTCTCTCTCTCTCTGCCTCCCCACTCTCTTCCATCTCTCTCTCTCTCAACTCAACCGGCTGAAGCAGATGGCCGCCTACCCAGAGCCCAGTGCTGCTTGAGGTTTCTTTTTCTTTCCTTTAAAAGGGAGTTTTTTCTCACCACTGTTGCCAAGTGCTTGTTCATAGGGGAATTGTTGGGTCTCTGTAAATAATATTAGAAAGAGTACGGTCTAGACCTCCTCTATATGAAAAGTGTCTGCTATGATTTGGCGCTATATGAATGAAACTGACTTGCCTTGAATTAATAAATGATCATTATTATTATTAGCTTATACATAAAAAATCATGAATTATTAGTTCATCATTAACTAGTGGATAATAAATTAATGACTTGTGATACTTATAAGGTAATGATATTGTCATACCATTACCATATAATGTTGATATGGCTAATGTGTTAGCAAACAGTCACCTATTCAGACATCTAGCAGTTACGAAGCAACACCATCATTCATTTGGAGTTTTATTTCTGGTCACCTGGTGAAATGTAAGTCCACTATTAGCTCTTTTTGTCTCCACCAACTCCTGAGTGAAACATCTGGCTCTTTAGTTGCTAAATGCTCTACTATGTTCACCAGCTAGTTTCTAACTCTCTCTGTCTTCCTAAAACCAGAGAAACGGCAGAGTCAGGTGATCATCGCACTCATTTATATGATCCATAAAAATGTTGATTAGTTAGTAAGTTGACAGACCTCTGGTAACTTCCTTGAACAAAGACATAAATTAAGTAAAATGGAGACCTGTTAATATACCACTAACTCGTGTTGCCTGTGTTGTGATTGCTGTGTTATGACTGGGCTATTGTCCAGAAATAGGTCAAATGCTTTAAAGTTAGTCATACAAAAAGCTATAGAGATGCTGCAGGCACAAAAGACTAAAGATTATGAGGTCTATAAAGATCTCTGTGGTTCAGCTGCCTGCTGATATGGCTTTTCTGTCTGCTTCTATCTAAATTAAGCAAAGCTTCTCCACAGCATTTCACCAATCACGACACATCTGCCTTACAAGGCTCGAGCCTGCTGTGACCACTTACTGTCTGGTCTACACGTAACCATGTTCTTCGCCGCAGGCTTGATCTAGTGGGCGACTTCATAAATCCCCAAATTTACCACTGAACACTGTCAGTATAATACAGCTTCTCTCCACAGCTGTACCCAGGAAATCTGATTTGTCTAAAGGACTTTATGTATTACATTGTGTAAGGGTGTAACACTTACTGGTTTAAAAATGAGTTACAGTCTTGCACTGACATTTAGATCTGGATGTTGATGAATCTTTAGCCTTTTATCAATTCTAAATAGATTACTAATTCTAGCTGGGTTTTGTATATGTACTGCATCCACACTGGAAAAGTGACAAAATTAATTATACTCCAGGATGCCATTATGCATAGTAAATTTCATTTACCGCTGACGGTGGTATTGATTGACATTACTATCCCTTAGTGCAATGCTGGAGGGAAACAGAACAGCTTGTGTAGATACAGGTTAATTGACTCCAACTGAAATAGCTTCAAAAAAATCTCAGAAAACAAACAACAAAATGAAACTTTTGGAAAAACATCTTTCTCTTTTTTAAGTTTTAATCGGTGCAAAACAAAAATTCCTCTCTACCCTGTACAGAATTAGTATTGTAGAGACGTATTGACTGTATCATGGTAGTTTGAAGGTGATTTTGAGAGAGCACACAGTTTAAGGAGGGGTCAGTCACAAACACAAAGCCCAAGCTACCTTCGTCTGAGGAAGATGATATAGTGTGCTTACACCTGCGGTCCTCCTTAGGTCCTTGAGCTCTGAGGAAGGTGATTGAGTCACCTCTGGGGTAGCAGGAGATGAGTAGTTGCAGGGGCTGATGGAATTGGTGAACTTCTGTAATAGAGACTCCAGACTCTTCTATAATAGAGACTGTCTGCCTCGATTCGGAATTAGTTTGATTTTATTCCTCCAAAACTCTCACGGCAACCCTCAATTCTTCATCCCAGGTCATTCTCTTGCCCTCAGAGATCTTTCCTACACAAGCCTCCCATGCAGCATCCAACTCCAGATTCATAACGACTGGTGACCTCTGTGACCTCTGTAAATAGCTCTTCACTTTCTTGCTCTGCTCTATGCACTTTGCACTATCCACTGACTCTGTGTGTGACAGACGAGACTGGATTACTAATCAGACAAAGCGTTTTAACTCCAGGCTGCGTGCCATTTGGTTGGGCAATTTCCACCACATAATACATAGTATTACATAAGGTGGGTCCTGCATTATTACTAAATCTTAACACTCTGTCTTATATTGGGCCACTCAAAATTTAACGCATGCATTAACTGATTTTTTCAGCCCCTTGGCAGTGGCAGAAGAAGTTGTAAACACTGACATAAACCTGAACTTTTATGTTGACAGGTTCAATACGTTAGCAAACAGAGCTAAATTTACAAATTAATCAATGCAGACAAACATTATTATATTGGTACAGTCTCCCAATATTGTCTGTGGCTAAATGCTCCACTGTACTCACCAGCCTTTCAGTCTACTATTTGGTGTTGCGCTGATAGCATGAAAACAGCTGACTGGGTCTTGCTGATGAGAGCAGCAGATGAACCAAAAGAGTGCATTTGTTTTAAGAAAAAAAAGATGCTAAAAGTGCTTAGTAGACATGAAAAGACCCGCAGAGTCGGATGATGATTGTCTCTGGGTTCATCACTTCAAGCAATGTAGTCATATTTTCCATTGTGAAATGGCAACTTTAATTATTTTAGACAATATTGTGCTCACATGGTGCATATTTCTACATTACTAGTACTTAATAAAATTATCACCAATAGACACAGAAACCCTGGGGCTTGGTAGTTTTCCAGCAAAGGAGCTGATTGGTTTCTGGGTCTCTGTGCAAATATTAAAACTGCTATGCTGCTGTGTGCACTCCAGTGTCTTCACAGGAACTTGGAGGTGACAGAGTACATATACAATGTGCAGTGTTTCGGAGGTGGTGGTCAGGGGTTGAAAGGGGAACAACAGCAAATTTGTTCCCCGGGGGCCCATAGCAGGTTAATCCAGCCATGCTGACTGATCAGGCCTGTATCATAAATGGTCATCCATCACTACAGCCTGTGTCATCTGTGAAATATCTTCAGTTAAACTCTCCAAGGCCTGTGTTACCAGGGCATAAATGAGGTCAACATTATTATTGCAGGTGGCATCAATGTTCATTTCTCTGACAGAAGGGAACAAAGAGAGAAAGACAGTGGGAGAAGAGCAGTGAGTAGAAATGTTTGGTGTTGACTATTACTTGGTTCTACTTTACCCTGACAATGTTTTACTCCACAATTAATTTTCCCTCCCAATCTTCATGAAAATACCTCCAAACTAAAATCAATTATTTTCACCTTCATTCTAAATTTTATATTAAAATCTCTCAAGTGTAACTAGAATGGATGATTGCTGTGCATGTGCTGACTTGCTAATGGACAGCACCACTTTACAGCAAAGCTAGAAGACAGCACAAATGCACAAAGCGTAGGCACATACAGTTAGTGCCAGTGCAACAGCGCTGACTATTTATCCATACTGAGACAAGAACCTGTTGTTGTTTTTGCAAGTAATGTCATCAGTCTGACAAAAATGAAGATGAATGTGCAATTAAACTATGTACAGATGACACAATTCAACAAGCCATCGCAGCTCATAGGAAAATAACACAGGAAATAAGGACATAAAACACATTTATACATTGTGATCATCCTACTTTGGAGTCATTGTTGGAAATGGTTTTTGACTGCAGGTGATTGTGACAAAAGGAAGCTGGGAATAATTAGGAGATCTATATCCTTTACCCCTCTCTGCTTCTCAAAATAGATTTTCTAGTTTAACCAGACATACAATAGATGTTTCAATGCTCTCTGTGGCCTTTCAGTCTTGGTATAATATCCTACATACCATGTACCATGTGGTATTATATGGTGCCAATGGAATGCATAATAATGGCTTCATGTTGCTTTCACATCCATTGTGTTCTCTGTGGGCCAAGAAAGCATAGAAAAACATACATGAACTAACCTGCAAATGCACAAATGCATACATAGCACATAGTCACAGTGTTGGAGGACTTACTAATATATAAAGTAGTGAAGTAAAAAATATATAAATATATACAATGAAATTTATCACTCTAAAAAGACATCATTATGAGAAAAAGAAATGTGCAGGGAATCAAAGCTGCTCTAATCAATATTTTTATGTTTATAAGTGATTATATGTCTGTGTGATGGAAGAACACTGCTTGTAATGCTGAACCAAAATAAAATGATAATCAAACCCTGCAATTCCCCTCAGCTCTTTAAAGATTTTTAGCATCTTTCAGCTAATCTTAGTTTTCTGGCAGCATTTAGAAGCTAAAAAGCCAGATATGTTCCTCAGGAATTGGTGGAAACAACGTAAAACAGGGTCAACCTTGAATATACATTGGTCAGATAGCAGGAAACACACCTTCAAACCTTCATCAGCTAGATAATACAGTAAAGTTTAGTCTTTGTCTACGTTTGTCATATCCACTTCATAAGGGGATATTATGCAGATATCATGTTTAAAACCAAAAAGGTTATTGGTCTTGAGTTATTCATGTATTAACCATCTGATGACCTAATGATTAGCTGTCATTTACAACAGATTCATGACATAGCTGCTGTTTAATAGTACTTTACTGTTGTAATTCATCAAGCTAGAGCAAATTTTCAGGACTGTTGTATAACAATATATAATTTTAGGAGCTCATCATATGTTTTGTACACAAAGTCTTAATGTGTAATGTAACTAAAAACAAAACAATAGCTGCCTTTTTTTTCTCAGAAATTAGTGGAGAAGATGTAGAAAATGGCATGAAATAGACATATTCAAGTAAAGATGAACATATATTTCAGTGTAATACTTGACAGTACTTGGGTGAGATTAATTGCACAGACCCACAGAAAGCAGTGTTTTATACTCCTGGGGCACTGAATCAGCACCCAGTATATTAAATATGATTCCAGTTAGTTGTATTAACACATCTAGACTGAACAGACAGCTTGGAAAGACTTCAAATAGACACACATGCATAATACATATGATGTCAAAGGATATTCTCTTTCAAGGGAAAATATTTTTTACGTCAATAATTTTTCACCTCATCTCTCACACTTCCACCTATCCTTGTTGTCTGATGAGCTCCCTTTGAGTATTTATTGTTTGAAGTACAGAAGGCTACTGCTGACAGGACCGTGGAGGACAGATTTCAAATGCTGGCTGCTAGAAATAATCAGCGAGGAGCTGATGAAGTGAACCTTTCGGCTAAAGAGAACAGACACCGGATGTGGGTTCAAGCGCAAATCAGTGCGAGTTTGATAACGAGAGAGAATAATCGAAACGGAATGAACTCTAATGACAAAAAAGAAAAAAAGAAAAAGAAACTGTCATAACATTTTACGGGAGACATTTGCAGGAGATAAAATCCACATTCAGACAAGGAATTCATGAAACTCTCTGTCACACACACACGCACACACACATTCACACAAAACCCTCTGCTAATGTTAGAGGCCTTTTATGTGAGATAGGTCGATCTATCAGACAAGGTTTTTTGTATTTCTCTGTCTCTTTCGAATTCCAAAACAGGGTGGAGTATTTAAAGCAACAAAACCAGCAAACAGTTTTGATGTTGGGCTCATGTTGATGCTTTGTATTTTCAGTCTTATAAATAAAGATAATAAATATAGTAATATTACAAAAAATATGAACTGTAAATATAGACAATGATGAATCTGCTGTCATCCATAATTGCTTCCTAGATTATTTTGAAAAATTGTGACCTTAGTATCTTCTCAAAACTGTTTCCAAACAAGTTTAATAACCATATTTAATGTCATACTATCATGTTGTGACAATTTTGTGCTATTTATACACTGATAAACTTGCGCACCTCTGACACTTCTCTATCAAATATGTGCTTGAATGAGAATCTTTGTTTTGCTTTTAACTCACACTGACCTCGTAATTTTCTAGTATATCATCGAATTAGAGAAGAGTGGCGCAAAAAGACATCATGCATTGCACTTTAATGCGTAGCCACAGGTCATTGGTTTCCATAATGTGTACTCACACTGTGATGACCTGATATGTAATAATTCAACAGGTATGACTCCTCTGTATTGATTTGTGGTGCTCGAGGTGAAATGAGAAGGTGAAAATGCACAAAACCAGGTGGATAAACGAACAAATCAATGTTAGACATGAAACATGAACAAATGTTGAGAGATTCTTAAAGATTTGGGTCTTAAAGTTTTTTATTATCATGCTGGAGAAGATCTGAGGCTTGAGACTGTGTAGCTTTGTTGTTATGAAGTACATAAAGTATTGACATCAGTGTTTGCTTTGATGAAATTTTATGAAGTATGCACCAAAGTGGTACACAGAAAGACTGACTTTGCCATCCCAAGAGTCGCCATGCACACACCTAGCATGCACACAGACAGACTGACACACACACACAGAAAAAACACCTTACAATTCTTGAACTGACCTATATCTGATTTCTCAAAAAAAAAGAAAAAGAAAAAAAAGATCAATTTGAAAGCACATGCTCATGTCGTGTTTGAAAGTCTTGCCCATATTTTAAAAAATGATTTCCAGCCTTTGGATAATGCAGAACTATCACCACTTATCATGCTCCCAGTCTCTCCCTATTTCACTAACAAGGAAGGTAATGAGAAAAGTTGGAAAATAATCATCGGCGTGTTGAGAGAAAATGGAGAAGGAGGAGAGTCTACGGATAAAAAAGAACATATTTCATTTGCTGAGGTTTCAGATAATCTCACAAGTTGTTTCTTTCACCTTGGCGTGTGTGTGAATGAGTGTGAACTGTTAAGCCTTCAAAACTCCTCTGTGCTGGAGTGGGTTGATGATAAATTAACCCACTGTTGGCCAGTTTAGATGTCTTACAGCTGCAGTACTCTATATTTTTATATTAACAGTGGGTCAAATGACTATGTAATATGAAAGAGGTTACTGAAAGTGATGAACTCATAGTGAATAATGATTCCACTCAGAGATACGGTTGGTAGCATCTTTCAGCTCATTGTTTTTGTTTTATAACCTTACCGTTGTTGTTCACTCTCAGCTCTTATCGTTTCCCGTTTCTTGTCGCATCAAAAGACAGTTTTTGGCAGTGCTAATAAACACACTACACACTACCTGCCCAGCACCAAACAGCACACAGATGACATTTGCAACTAGCTAGTGAAGAAAGTGGAGCATTTAGCAGTTTGAAATACAAAGATATTTCACTCAGGAGCTGGTTTGAACCAAAACAGAGCTAAAAGGAGAGTGAATACTGGACTTACAAGTCTCAAGTAGTCTGAATGACTGCTAATGCTACTCTGTGCCTGCTGGATGTGTAAAAAGGCAGCTGTTTCCTAACATGTCAGCCAGACCAAGTTATCAAGGTGATGTTGTGTCAGTGTGTAGAGCTTGTTCTCCTGCCCCCAAGCGACCAAATGATCAATTAAAGCTGCTTTAAGAATCTTTCCTCCTGTAAACTCCTGGTAAAAATGAGTTGTATCCTGGTTGAGATTCTAATTATTGTTAATATTACAACTGTTTCATGTTTGGAAATTGGGGAAAGGTGAAAATATGGAGTTACTCTGAAGGTGGGTTGCTTTTAGAAGATTTAATGGGCTCAGGTATAATGTGTCAAAAAGAGCTTAAAGGATTTTACCGATTTTACTTTTTAACAAGACACATAAAATAATGACTGTCTCATGAAGCTTCATATCTCCACTTGTGCTCTTGTTTATTCCCATCTCTTAAAACCTGTAAGCCCCTTTCCACCAGGCCTCACTTCAAACTGTGTTTAATTATGCATGTGTGCATTTGTATAACCATATTTTACTTGGTTCACGATTCATTAACTGATGAATATGTCTTGTACTCTGCTGTCTTAATGTTCTGTATATATGTCAGCACAGAAAAAAAATCAGCTGGAAGAACACTGACAATCTCAATTTCTCTTTCTGATTCGCTCCTCTGTTTTCTGCGCTGTGCTGTCATTTAAAAAATATTATTTTAACCGTTCAACCACATATCGATTCCGTTCTAATAAATTGTTGAAACAGCTGCTGCATCCTTGTGTTTCAATGTGCATCCAATTCCAGATGTTCTGTGAACCAGTGGCATCATCATTATTTAATCACTGAAGCTTCATCATTGCATCTGTAAGGACTGTAATCACAGCAGCTGCATCTGCTGCATACAAGTAAAGCTGTGCTCCCCCACATGTAAAGCTCCAACACAAAGGCAAATGTGCTGAAGGTCGTCATCGTAGACAAAGGAGTGGTAGGAGAGAGAAAATCAATAGGGCAGAAGTGTTACTTGATAAACTGCCTGAGCTATGAGGGGGCTCACTTCTATTAGAAGTTGGTCCCTCCCACGTCAACTCACCCCTCTTCCCTGTTGTGAGACTCTCAGAGATGTCAGCCTCTGTCTGACTTGCGCCCGATCCAGCCAAAGCTATCAGATCTACAAAGGTCATGGGCAAAAGAGTAATTTTGTTACGTAGTGTCACACAGATCACAGAGCATGGTGGAAGCAATTTTTGAGGCTTCACTGATTACCAAGGATAGCTCTGGCAAATCAATGTTTTACTTACAATAACATCAGTATTCAGGACAAAGCTGAAGAAGAAAGATAGAGAAGAAAATAAATCACAGGAAGAAAAGATGATGTTGAATCAGTGTGCTGCATCTTGTAGTAAAACCACTGGTCTAATACAACATACGGTCCTAACCTCTGTGGGAGTTACATTAATATACCAGTTTGCCAACATGCCAGACCAGTATAATTAGTAAAATTCTATTATGTTATATTCAGAAATATGTGTGCGCTTATTTAACATTACACAGCCCCTTAGAAAACATCACCTCATGTTGCTTTTCTTAAGCCTCTGACAGGCTGAACACTTGATTGCACAACAGCTCTTCGTGATTTTCACACTGTTTGCAATGTTTTTTCCCTTTACCAATGCATGACGGCAGATGCAGACTGTCACATATTTGCAGGGGGTGTAGTGACTATGGCGACTTAAACATATGGCGACATTGCATGCATGAAGCTAAAGTGTATGAACTTAATGTATACTGTTATCCATGACTGGTCCACACTGTTAACCGTGTTTATATTATTATAACCATGACAACGGAGATCACCAATGTGCTTATTTATAATTATTTTCCTGCTGAATAAGCAGGGAAACAAAAAAGTGCAGATCACTTCACCATAATTAGCTGCTAGGTAACCCTGAAGAACTTCGTTACCCTGGGGTTTTTGATGATCATATCATCCATTATTGACTGTATATATTGGCATTCATATCAGCCTTTAAGATCCAATATGAGTGAAACTGCAGTATCAGCATTCAACATGCACAGCACACATCACTCCATATGGAATGAGTTCTATAACGCTGCTTATCTGGCTGTTGGTGGTGGCTAGGTTTGCACAGCTTGCTCTCAGTTGCTACTTCTCTACAGTTTCTTACCTGTACATCTCCTCCACGTACTCTGCCCTTCTTGGTACCTCCATCACACTCCTTCTTCTCCTTCCACTTCCTTGTGAGTGTTTATTTACTCTTATTCTCCCTCCTTTCGCCCAACTCTCCTGCATCGACACCTCGATACTTCTCATTCTCAAGTGCCAAACAAGCCTCAGATAAAACACATCTATGCAATTTGCACACCACAATATTGACTATATCTAGACATAATCAGTTCTCAGCACTTTATGCCTTCATCAGTACCTTATTTACAACCAGACTACCAGTCAATATCCCTACTTATTTACACCTTATTTACAACTGGACTATCACTCAATATTCCCACTTATCCATTCTTTAGTCTTTCTGTTTATTCGTCTAACCTGTGTTCATATACCTGACACACACACACACACAACTACACACAGCAGCACAAACACAGAGTCCTATTTTTCATAACATAGCAAGTGACTCCCAATGGAATGCTGTTGGGTAGATTATTGATTGCAACCAGGTGAGTGACAGCAATTCATGGAAATCTAATGCAGACTGCACTCACAGTCATAGTGAATACAATACATATTTTTCTAAAAATGACAGTGTATGAAGTATCAGTCATGTACGTTTAGGGTACATTTAGGGTTAAAGCAGAAGATGACGCTCATTGTTTAGAGACATGTTCTGTGCTGACAATATTTCTGCTCTCTGGAGGGTTGCCCCGCAGACTGCAGAGATGCTGTGGGTGTTGGAAAACCCCAGGGGGGAAGAATTCAGAGAATCATGTGACCCACACATCTCACCCCCATCTTACTTGCTCCACTGAGTTTTCTTATTTTATTAATTAATAAGCACAATTTATTTTTAATTTCTTCTCTGAATCATTTCTTTATGCATCATCGGGTGCCATTGGGTCGTCCGTTTTGCTATCTCAGTGTGTATGTATGTGTGCATGAGAGCGCACGTCACCATAAACTAATATTGTGAAAGTATTCCCTAGGGCACAGGAACACAGGAAGCCTGAATCAGCTATTGACTCTGTCCTCCTTCATTAGAAGAGTATAAAATCACTACTTTATTGATTCCTCTCTTTAACCTTTGCCTCATTTGATCTCTAACATTGTTTTCTGTCCCTCTCTCTGCTTTTGTCTCCAATTTTCTTCCCTCTATCTCCCATTTCTCTTTTCCTTTCCCCCGGTCCTTCCCTGCCTTCCACTGTATGGACCCATGTTGATTACAAATTCCCATTTCTCTGTCCTCACCTTCTGCTCTCTCTTATCTATTTAATATCCTTTTCCCCCTCCTAATTGTCCTCTTCTGTCTTTGCCTCATAGATTTACAATAGCTTCTGAGGAACACCTTGTGTCATTGTGACCTTGAAGTGACCTCTCTCTGTCTACTCTGAGTGAAGCATGATTTGACTGACTTCATTTCTATTTCAGGTCCTCACATGGCAGTCCCCCAAGAGGGGTATTTTCTGCATCATCAAGATGCCTTTCACTCAAAAATCAAAAGTTTACAACCACAAGACATGAATACAAGTGTAGCCCAGAAATAAAAGACTATTCAAATGCACTGAAGCAATGAGGACATGTGTAAAAAGCTTAAAAGTGTGCAGTAATTATGCGTTCCATGAGTTTATTACACTGCCTCAGATGACTTTTGATGCTAAAAGCCTTTTTTTTATGGCAGTCATGATTATTAGTTCTTACCATTCTGTGGTAAAGATGTAACGTTCTATATTCCTGCCAACAAGACAAGGTAACAAAATATAATGTAGATTTTAGATGACAGCCGCCTAACCATTTACAATTTACATAAACCTGGAGTATTTATGTCTGTGATGTTGTTTACATGCTGTGGGTGGAAAAGCCACTGAATGTAAAATGGCTTTTTGTGAACTGCTTTTACATTTCTTTCAACAGATGGCAATGAAGGGCACATCTGCAGGCACTTCTGCTGATTTACTTCTTATGGTGTGTGTGTGTGTGTTTGTGTGTACATGTGAATGTGCATCTGAATGTGTGTGTGTGTGTTTTTTTGTGCATTTACGTCATCTTCCAGAGATCACTGCATTCAGGCCAACCTCAGGAGGGGGGCGAAGGCAGGTGGAGACGGCGAGGAGAGCCACCGAATACCCGAGAGAGAGAGAGAGGGAGAGAGAGAGAGGGTGGCAGCGACTGAGTCACACTGTGACAGATAAAGAAAGACAGTGAGGAAAAAAGTGTTATTAGGCAGTAAGCGAGGGAGATAGGGGGTCCAAGAAAAAGGAGACGAAAGGGGAGGGAGGGGCAGGGGGTGTGAGGACAGTGGACCGAAACAGGCAGAATACTCTTGGGGGTGAAAGGATGAGAAAGAAAGAGACAGTGACAGAGAGAAAGGGACCTCTTATGTCACTCTGAAGAGGACATGTCTTCTGTCTGACCTTTTCAGGCGAATTCACACCCCTCCACCCTCTCCCTCTTGGAACTTATCCAACCTTTGAAAAAAATAATAAACTCCCCTTTTGGATCCCCCTAGCTTTTATTTGATGTTGTCTGCCTCTTTTCTCACATAAATATTGGTGAGCAAAGGCTATTGCTCTGACCTCTTGCACTGCTGCTCTCCACTGGGAACTTGGTGTGGTAATTTAGTAATTACAGCTTATTCAATAAGATATACTGCTGCTGTAAACTGGTCTGAATAAAAATGTCAGCTAATGCCCAAGACAAGACAGCAAGACAATTAGTACTCTGGACAAAAGCAACAAAAATATACACCAATCTTGCTGTCATATCTGCTCTTTGTTTTCTCTGCTTATTTGGGTGGCACAGTGGCTCAGTGTTTAGCACTCTCATCCCACAGGTGAGGCTTTAGTCCTTTCTGAGCCTCTTCTCTCCCTGTGTTTACATGTTTCCTCTGAGTCTTCCAGCTTCTTCCCATGTCAAAAGACACAAATGCATTTCAGGTATAGGGAATAGTCTGGCCATTGCCTCAGACCACAGCAGTTACAGAATTAGAGTTGGTCCTCAGGCGTTACACTGTGGCTGTCAAGTGCAGAGGATGAATTTCCTCGTGGGAATCAATGAAGTATTTATGCAGAGGCAAACTGGATGCATAAGAATGAGACTCATTGTTTGCTACAGGAGCATTATTTGTGGCAGTTTGTCAATTAAACATGGATTTTACTGCTTCTGGCTATAGCCTTGTGGTCCAAATGCTTTTATTTCTTGTCACCCATGGCAGTACTGCCAACAACAATGAGCCCATACCATCCATTGTTTGTCATCTTTGAAACTGTGCTGTCAGTGCCACACCTGGGCCCATATGCTTTACCCTCTTGCCAAAATTACTGTCACTAGTGCCAAATCAATCTGCTATGTGGGCACAGAGAGTATACGCTTGTTCACTTTTGAGAGTAACTTGTGCATTTTAATAATGAAAAGCCAACCACAGCTTGCTGTTGACAGGTAGGCCTGCACCCACATCTTATTATGAAAAAATACCAAACAGATGTTATGCTCTTGGGCTTTATGTCTGAGCATTCCTCTTGTGTTTCCCCCACCAGACCACTTTCTGTGTAAAGTGTAGACTGATGTATGTAGCAATGCTGCTCTCTGTGGGAAAAACTATTCAACTACAATTTTTGATATCAATTTATATAGAGTCTATGATCCAAGTATATGCAAAAATAGAGTAATATACTAGGATATATTTATTCTCAATGTGCTCTATTTTACATATTTTAATCATTTTAATACCTGTAAAGCTAACAGTGGTGGTATGATAATATTGTTGGTGATGGTTCTTAGCGCAAACTAAAATGTTTTTTATTCATCCATATCGGATAAACGTGTGTTTAGTGGTATATAACAACGTACACTGTAAAGTTGAATTTCTCCATTCATCCAACAGAAGTCTTTAACTTACACTCTAGCGATCTCGCGTCGAAGTCTCGCGATACCGCACGCATCTCATTCGAGCTGAAGTGGAGGGATTTCTGTGTGTTTGCAGTGCTGTGGCCAAGCTAACAGGCTAGCAGTGCAAAGATAACTTATCTGCAACTACCCTGCACTTCTTCACAAGCAAGTCAGCTCCGAGAAGGTGAGGACTTTGCTATCGAGCGAGACGCCAATAACGCAAAGAATAGGTGGTTCATTTTATATTATTAGCTTGATAGCACCTTCACAGTCGCTACAGAAAACTAACGCTTACTCTTTCAGTGTAACTCATCCTTTGCATGTAACTTTAAAGGAGCAGTTTAAACAGCTAAACACAGAGACATGGGCGAAAAAGTGCCAGAATAACTTAACTATCGTAATTAAGCGACTAAACATTAGCTTTTGTTTTAGCCGCTAGGTTAACGCTGTGGCTGTAACTTATTTAACGTTAACTGCTAGCCTGTTAGCGTTCTGTAACGTTAATTTGACGAATATGACCTGAGTGAAGTTATCATGAGTTACAGAGCGTTGACACTATCCATGGTAATTTGCACTTCCCTAGGATGAATAAATCCATTTATGTATCTGTCATAATCACCCTCAACTTCCTTTAACTCTCAATTGTTGTGCTCTGCGATTGCGTCAGCATTGATTTTGTAGTAAACACTGGCTCTGCTCTCACCTGAACCCTCTATTTGTATTTGGCAAGACCAGTGACCTACAAAATGGATGAAGATGACACAATTGTGTTAACAACCTTAAGTCCTTCAACCTTCCATCAGCCGCCTGTCATCCACAGCGGGTTGCCGATCACTCCAGCAGGGAGGGGAACCTGCAGTCAGTAACAAAACGCAGCATGAGGTAGCACTGACAGTGATCATCAATAAGCCATGTAGAGTAGTGTGGCTAACATGCAACCCCTGCACTCACTGGACTTGTCTTCCTTATAGCTGTTGGCAGCAGAGCTAGTTCACTCAAAGAATCATGCACCTCCAGTTGGACCAGGAGAAAAGTAGAGATATCAAACCAGCTCGACTTTGAACTGGAGAAGTTGCCGTTTGACAGTGCACCAGACTTTGAGGCACAGGTCACGATCTTAATGTGTTTGTATAATACAGATGAGTAAAAGATGAGGATTAGGTCTACCGGTGACTGTTTTACCCAGGAAAAGACATGAACCAACGAGTGTCACAGTAACATCTGAAAATCTCTTTCAAACTTTTATGTAAAGCATGAGATTGACCGGAACCAGGAACTTGGGACGACAAAAAAAGTTGAGGAGAGAGACTGAGGCAGCTAAGAACCTATCAGAGCAGGGTGGAGGGGCAAATTGTGTTTCCTGGGGAAGAACCCGGAGGGCCTCAACAAAAACGGAGGAGCGAGATTCTAGACTTAATACTTCTAACCAGGTACAACAATAACACAGATCTCTACATGTTTGTTTTATTACTCTGGTCACGTCTCTTATCTTATGTTGGCTCACTTGTAATCTCTTCCCAGACTGTCAGTTCTTTGAAGGATGAGATCAGAGAGCTGAAGCAGAAAATTCAAAACAAAGACCTCGACACTTCTACTCAACCCTGGAAACCAGGAACTGCAGGAACAACTAGATTTACAACGCAGGTAAAGACACATAAAAAGACTATAACTTGCTCATCTAATGCACAGAGCTGAAGCAAGTAAAGATGATAGTTGACCACACACTTCTATCTGATTGGTATTATAATTAGGTGCTACTGGAAGTGTCTCAGGTTTGCCAGAGTCTTCAAGTTGCCGCAACCCTCCCGCTCAGAGCACATCATCAAGATCAAGGTATACAGTGACAGTGGACATTATTGTCAGCCACTCTGTTATCTCAGAGTTTGCAGAAGGAGGACAAAACTGTCTTTACTATACATAAATTGAGATTCATAATATGCCCCTGCCCACAGTTCAGAAATGCACTAGTTGAAATTAGTCAGTACAGCAAAAAATATAATCATGATAAAACAGCCACAAGTGTGAAACCACCGATAGGTGAAGTAACAATATTGACTATCTCACACGATGCAATATTCTGCTGGGAAACCTTGTCCTGGTATTCAGCTGGACCAGCCACCAAACATTGTTGAAAACTGTTATTCTCCACAGCAAGAGCATCTGTGGGTCCTGCTCATATTGTGTAATATTGTATCTAATTTTGTGCTGCCAGAACAGCTCTGATCTGTCAAGCTTGGACACAGGACCTTCTGGAGTGTCTCTCAGGTGTTTGGCAACAGGACATTGGCAGCGGATCTTTGGGTCCATGTGGGTTATGCAGGTGAGTGCCCCATAGATCTGCTTGTTCCAGCTCATCCCACAGATGCTCTTCACCAGATTGGGATTCAGAGTTGAACAGGTCAATGCCTGGCCTTGTTGTGGTCCTGGAGCCATTGAGCAGTTTTTCAGTGTGGTTGGTGGCACAAAGTGCTGTTGCCATGGGAGGTACTGGTCTGCAAACAATGTTTAGGCATGGCAGGCACAAATAATCTCCAGATGATTGCACAGACCACATTTTCCCAGCAGAACATTGTATTCTCAACAAGTATGATCGCTGGTCATTCAGTGGCTCACTTCATCTTAATGTCGCGGGTTAGAGGTGTATATGCTGGAACTTGCGCAGTAGTCACTGGTAATGTAAGATAAATTTTTATGTTTTATGTTTTATTCCTGTTGATATTAAGTTGAGCCAATTCCAGCAGTAGTGTAAACACAGGTCCGCAGCAACCTCACATGCCAACTGAGTTGAACAAACAGGAGTGGTTGATGAGTAATGAAATGAGGAATCCTGATTAGGAGGAGAAATCACCAGCTGTACAAAACATCTTATCTCAAACACTATCAGTTGTTAAAACTCAACTAAGACAGCCTTTGTATACGAACGACCCAGCCACATGTAGGAAGTGACCAGTAACCTGTTGTCTCGGCTTGAACCACTTCTTCCACTTATTCTTGCATTCTCAAATTACACAGTGCTATTAAAACAAGTCGGTTTTTATGTCATGTATTTTAAAGGCATAATTTTTAAGAAGATAATAGTGGGTGTCTGCAAAACCACCTTAAAAGGTCACATATGTTCTGGCATGCACTGCACTTTATTATTTCTGCAGGAGTTGGAGAGACGTCTTGCCTCCAGTGATTCTGGCTGGGAAGACCTGTTTTGAGGTGGCCAGGGTCCAGATCCGAGAAGAGCCAGCATGTCAGTTAAACCATTTTAGTTTTGAATGGGTGTTTCACCGTTGATAAAATTTTCATTTAAAGAAAATCAAGATTATCCACCAAAACAAAAAGTTTGAATTTTTGATATTTAGCATGACTAACAATAACTACTAGGAGGAAGTGTGACTGGGGATTTTTCATTACTAGTATATAGAGTTCTGATCGAA
Organism: Lates japonicus; assembly: GCA_033238685.1. NCBI lineage: Eukaryota > Metazoa > Chordata > Actinopteri > Centropomidae > Lates > Lates japonicus. The sequence goes on along the minus strand of BRZM01000130.1, from coordinate 291,926 downwards.
AAGATAACACAAGAAGAATGAGAAAGCAGTCCACAAGTGAAATAACACTGTTAGAACACATCAGGAAGATACAAAATCACAGTTCTCGGCAGTGGTCCTGATTTTATAAAACGACAGAATACAATTTTTCACATAGATTTCACAGATACCTAACTGCTAATTACGGTGGGGTGTTTGAGCAATTTTTGTAGAGATGCATTAGAAAAGAAATAGGAAAGCAATGTTGTTGACAGTGAACGCCACCTACACCCATTCATCGTGACTATAGCAGACCAGAGGTTGTAATGGCATCTGATATAGGAGGAAGAACCTAATGTTCATTTTCTATGCCTTTTGTCGCCTAGCATGATTTGATCCCTTTTTAGAGAGAAACTGTGTAATCTGGGGTTTTAGAGTAATCAGATCAATCAGGTATATTTGTAATAAAAGGCACTAATCTCCGCTTTAACCTGGATCATTTACGGCCAATCTGTTTTTGTGTGCATGCATGTAGCTAGAATTCATACCAGAATTTGAAATCAAGTTTTAAATCAGCCAGGAAGCCCCATGTATCCTTTCCTACATCACACGCTGAATCCTGCTTTGAAGTGAACAGCTTGGTTCTTCGCCTGCTTCAATAACTAGGAGAGCAGAGAGAATTGGCAGCTCAAGAAAGAAGAAGAGGTGAGGGCTGAGGAGGAAGCTGGAAAGATGGAGAAAACCAAAGAGGAATAATGTTGAGTGGAGTTGGAGCAGAGAAGCTGGAGTGAATGATTGTACAGTGCATTTCACTCTGTAACATTGATTTTCACTTCATTGTAGCTTTTGACTACTGTAAGCATGTAAGAGTAAGAAGAGACGATGTCTTCACATGCTCAAAAGAGAACATTAAACGTCTCTTCTTCCTCATCCATGTCTACTCCACCTATGCACCTATCACAAAGATCATTCAGGTGCTCAAAGAATTTTGATGACTGCCATGAATATGAAATGGAGAAATGAAAAGTGCATTGCACTTGTTGTAGAGCCTGACCAATGTATTGCTGCCTTGAATTTTTGGATACTTTTGCAGACTGGCCTGTTTTGTAAGTGAGATTGTATGTTTAGGCTGCAGCTTTTACATTTTTGTCTTACTTTTCTTAATTCAGGTTTTGAACTATTTTTGTTGTAGTTGCTTTTTTTTTTTAAATATTGCTTAATTTCTAGTCCAATTTATACATCTCGCCCCACATACCTTCAGAACTTTAATAACCTAATTTCATTGAGATTGCTTAAACATTATGTTAGGTAGTAGGGAATGTTGTGATATAATCAGATTGTTTTCACTCTACAGATCGAGCACAATACCTTAAAACTGTAGATATTGGCTGGCTCTAGCTGTGCCATTTCTTTTTGTTATTAATACAAACACTGTTCGGCCCCACAGTCAAGTAAAACATGTAAACCATATGTTTCTTCAATTTTTTTAGAGGCTGGCTGAGAAGCTTCAAGCCTGGGAAAACCTGGGGCAGTTCCGCCTGACCTCACAAGGTGACACTAAATTCTGTCTGGTCGTGTGACTGAGAGTAGAAAAAGAAAAGTATAGTGTGTGTCCTTTAGAGTTTTATTCCTATTTTTTAAGAATCTTGATTGAATATAGAAAAAAGTAATAGGGTGTATGTGTCACTCCAAATGAATGCCCCATCACTGGATTGATTCCGCCATGTTCTCAGGTGTGTGTTTGTTTTGTACCTGCTGGTGTGTGCTGAGTGTGTCTCAATGGATCCAGTCAAAACTGGTACAGAGAAATGATTGCATGTTTCCTTGTGAGCAGGGAGATCTTTTACAGGTTATAAATTACCGTAGTCTTTGTCCGTTGTATGTATGGGAGATACACATGTTACCCATTCATTTTCAACATTAACCTGCTGTGACAAACAGATATGTGTGTGTGTGTGTGTGTGTGTGTGTGTGTGTGTGTGTAAAAAAGGCATTTTCCATGGGGCAAGAAAAGTAGGATACATAATTATGGAAATGAAACAGAAATCTTTCATCATGCAAGGTCATTTTAGTCTTATGTAATGCGTTGGGACCTGACAGAATGAAGGCAATTTACAGTTACAGAAAAGACCTGAGGATCATTGATGTAATACTAGGCTCAGTTTAATATATACAATAATTTGGTTGAGCTGTCCACCGCCTCTGGAAATTTGGGTCTGACTAGGCCGTCATTCTGTGGACGAGTTGAAATTAAGTCCTTTTAAAAGTCAGGTGCTCAGACTGCTGTGTCATTGGCTGTGGACTGTTGGTGATTAAAGAAACAAACTGTATTATAATGGCTGCAAAAGTAGTTGTCATATATGTGACGGCCATACTGATCGTCAAAATTAGCGTTAATGCAGGTTGCAAATCAACATTTAGAAACTCCTGAAGGTGTTTTGACTGTTTATTGAAATGCTCCAACTTAATTGTCAGTGGTTCAGAATGTTTTTCCTGGCACACACAGTACTGTGATGTAGGTAAACAGAAAGTAAGAGTGCTTCATTCAGCAGTCTGTTTACCTTATTGCACCTGGGCAGTATGTATGAAAATTAGCACATTATATTGGATTCATGCATTAAGGCCATAGTTCATACTTTGGTGTGAATGATGCTATAGGTACAGTGTAGTTGCTTAATTCTAGACTGCAAAACAATTGTGTGGTCTGCTTGATAACATTGGCTTTCCTCCTACCTCCAAACTCACTCCTATCCTCACTCCTCCTGTCTCACAGTTGGTTCAGTGATCGCACACACCATCTCCCTCTGACGCCCCTCTTTTGGCAAGCAGGTCAATTTCCAGTGAAAGCAACCGCTCAACATTTATTAGCTCCAACTCAACCTGAAGGTCGGAAACTCAACACGGGTGGCATAAACCCCACTGCCAACTCATGCCAGTATTTTGATGGTGTAGTTGCAGAGTGATCCAACTACACTAGTGCACAAGCATAAATAGCTTGTTAAGCACTCATTATCTTTCAGGTATGTTGTCAAAGCTTTTGCAAGTGAGGAAGTTCAAGAATGATGAAATAAGTGAAACTATCTGATTTCTGGTTGGTCATTTTACTGTTTGTTTGTTGTTGTTCCAAATCAAAGTTCAGAAAGAAAAGAAAACAATGGTTAATTGCGGACAGCTGATAATATTGCTGCGCCATCAATGCAAGTGTCTGAACGACAGTGATTGGGTGCTTTTGTTCTGTCATTAAATATGAAATATCTCAATCTGGGCTGCAACACGTATTATTGATTACTGGTTTTTTCACAGTAAGTCATTCTCATAAGTGTGCTTCCCATACTTTACACAGCCTTTGCTAGCCTTTACACATCAGAATCCTTTTTCTGTCAGTAGGCATTTTGGGGTTGTCATCAGTGCTGGAGAAGTATATGTAGTGAATAGCTGTTAATGAAGAGTAAACACACTTGTGCAGTAGGGTGATGAGTTTGTCTCCTGCAACCCAGGATTTGATTTCACCAGCCATTTGTGCTGTTTGCTGATGAAACAACTTTTAAGATAGAAGCTAACCCAAACCCAACAGTCAATCAATGTATGTCAGGAGTAGACCAGTTCCACAGTCTCAGCTTAAATTTTAGCTAAAGCAGTTGGCCGGGTTGTTGGTGTTTACTTCTCTCTGTTTTACAGTCTGATAACACGTTTGCTTATGTGTGTACCCATGTGGTTGGATAATTGAAAATTGACAGAAACAGAATGAAATATTTTCTAAAATTAGCTGTTATGTGGAACAATGTTGAGGGACAATATGTTTTCTGGGAATGGATTTTCACCACTAAAGACAAAATTTAAAGGAGTTTTTCTGTTGATAAATTGTTTCGATGCAATGATGGAGCTAAATGGAATGGAGTGCTAGCTTGTCTATGCAAAGCTGGGTGAGGTGCATATGTATTTTGTGTGTATGGTATTGGTGTCTTGGATCATGGCTTCTGGCTTTCGTTGTCTCCCCTAACCTGCTCCCAAGTTCTCAGTTCAGTTTTCACTATTTTGAAAAAAGTCTATATGTAAGCCAATGTAAAATAACAAACAGAGAGAATGTTATCATCAAATGCTCATTTTAAGTAATTTTATCGTGTAAAAATACCAAACAGGGACGATTGCAACCTCTAAATGTGAGGATTTGCTGCTTTTCACATGTTGTACAGTTAATATGTTTAAGTTTTAAACATATTGGTGGAAAACAAGAAGTTTGAAAAATGTCCCTTTGAGCTGTCAGACTGTAATGACATTTTCTACTATTTTGTGACATTTATGTTCTAAATTAATTACCAGATGCAAAATAATCCATAGATTAATAGATAATGCAGCCAACAAGTTTTGTGTATGCTGGAAGTTTGTTTGTTTTTTTTTAATCAGCAGAGTTTAATTGTGTGCCTGAGAGATATTTTGTATTCAGCTATTGCTTAAGTTACAGCAATTTTTTTTGTACCGTACCTTTTCCCAGCAAAGACTATTTACACAATATTTCAACATTGTATCTAACATGAGATTCACCCATGGATGAAGAAGTAGTACTGCCCAGAGAGCCAGTCTCCAGCCTCTTGTCTTGTAATATGACAACAGCTGAAGTAAACAGCTGTTAATGCTAAAGTTGGCTGTGTGGTGACAGCAAAACTTGGCGATAGCACCTTTGCCAAGACTCCAGATTAAACTCTGGTGTTAGAATGCCTCCACCACTTAAGTGTGTGCTCTAAACTGACCTCATCAGAAGGTACACCACCCCCTGACAGCATTTACTTCTGACAGGGTCACACTCATAGTTTGTTCCAGTGACATCTCACTTAATAATATACACCGACTCCATATTTGCAACATCAATTTAGATGGTTGGCTCACAGTCTGTAGGGGGGGGAGAAAAAAACATCAGAACACAGAAAAAAATAGCCTCATATAAGCTCAGAGAAGGCTAATCCCCTGTGCTCAGGCAATGGAATGGCATCACTTTGGGCAACATAGTTATTCCATCATATGATCTTATGAACCTTATTTAGTCATGAGATTATTTCCATACCTAAGGCTCCACTCTAGCTAAAAAGGAAGGTATAAACCACACACCCAACTTTTATATGACATACCAGTGGACTGCCTAATGTTGAGCAAACACCAGGTCAGCTCTCAGGCTGCCTACCGGGACTCCTTGATCCAGTTTGATCATATGCTCTTGTTATGGGCACAATCTTGAACTAACTTCAGCACTTCTCGAGTTGCACTACAGAGTGAGCTGCATCACTTTTCAGGTGGTAATTTTTAACCTGGTTAGGGTGGCAGCAAAAGTAGGATTAAGCTAAACTCTCCTAAAATATGCCCATTTCACAAGAGATACAGAGAAATGGCATGTTATTTTTTTGGATTCCATAGTTACACACAGGATTTAGAGTTTGAGTCAAGTGTGGTATTTCTGTTGAGTATGTGACCTTCTTCATGTTGTTCCCATTGTGTGTGTGTGTAAGAAGTTTTGTAATTCGTCAATCTCCATGGAGTGAGTTTGTTTTGTAGAACAGTGACCAGTATTTAGCCCACTATCCTCCTCTTATCTCTCCCTCTGCCGCTCATGTCATTTTATTTCCCAGCTCCCCACTGGCCAACTAACAAAAGAATATGGAAACGCTGTTGTTTTCTTACTCATTCTCTGTTCTTTCTGCTTTCAGTCATAGGCTGATTTTTTTACTGTGTGTCTGCTAGTGTGTGTGTGTGTGTAAAAGCGCATACATGTGTATGGGCTTCAACTGTTCTGTGCTGTGTCTGTCGGTAGGAAACCAGAAGATCTGTCCAGGGAGGTGATTCAGATCCAGCAGAGAGAAATTGCTCTGAAAGAGCAGAACTACACACTCAACAGCCGGTAATACGCACACTTTCTCTCACACACACACATACACACACACAATCCCTCTGTCTGTCTTTCAAACCCTTTTTTTTTTCTCTCATTCTGGTTCGCCTGCATGCCTTCCTTTCCCATGTATCTATATTAGAGCTGCAGATTCTGAGAAGTTCTAATTGTCACAAAGTTAATTAAAC
>BRZM01000130.1:210955-285805 GCA_033238685.1 Lates japonicus | reverse complement strand
CTCCATCACCCTCAATCATAAACACGCCTGACTTTCTTTAGATATTTGTTTTAAACTATTCCAAGACATGTATGTTTTGAACATACATGAGTGACATACAAACTCAAATGTCAAGCATATGACAGACTGACAGAGACCATGAGCTATTTTGAGTTAAAGGCGCGGTTGTCTGATCGAGGAAGATGTTGACTTGAGGAGGTTTTGATCGCTCTTCTGTAAGAGAGGCAACTACTTGGTGTGTTGATTTACTGGACAGAGTACCGTGTTGAGTACATGTCTTTCATCCCAGTATTATGGAGAGAAAAAATCGTTAGAATTTTAAATTATCTCATCACATTTTGGATAAGTAGAGATGAAACGCATAATATATGCTTCATCAAAGATGCCTCTGTCATGACTCTGATTTAATTTTTGATTATTCTTATCCTTTTGTCTGTGGAGACGCTTGTGTTTGATTTGATTATTACATGAGGAGAAATGCAAATGAGCATGACCATAACCCGTTTCCTCTTGTCACAGCTTGATGGGAAATTCACAGCTGCTCATACTTTGTTCCTCATTTACAAAGGCATTTGCCCGTCATATTAATACACCACAGTCATATAAAAGTAACACAGACAAATCAGAAAACATCAAAGTGCTTCTCAGTTTATTCACCTACACACAAACATTACATATCCGAGTAGCACAAAAATTTGTAATGTCACGACTTTCTTTGATGACATGAAAATTTGTTACATACAGCATGATTTACTGCAGGTTATGTTGATGTCTGTGCACGTGTTTTGTGTCTGTGTGTTTTGTATATGGGATGGAATGTGGCCATACTAGAGTCCTTATGACAGCGAGCTGGCGCCACAGAGTACCTCTCAGCTTAGTAAACGGCCCAGAGAGGCAGAGGATACCTGCAAAAGACACAGAACCACAATGCAGAGATGGAGGTTTTAGTAGTATGCAGCACACGCATATACGTGATACAAAACTTGTATTCATAGTACCTTCCTTGTCTTCAATATAGCCATGGTTATTGTTTTGAAAATAAACCAGGATTTCTGTATACACTGATAAGCCAGAACATCAAAACCACCTGCTTAGTATTATATAGGTCCTCTTATGCTGCCATGGTGGTATGGTGGGGTATATTATCTGCAAGGATGGTATGTACAACCAATGTCCAGATGAAGCCAGGACCTAAGCTTCTAGCATGGACATTGCATTGTACCAAAATGATCAATGTTATGCACTTCACCTGTCAGTGGTTTTAAGGTTGTGGCTGATCAGTGTGTAGTGATTTACACTGCTGTAAGTCACTGGCCATTTTTGTTTGCATTTTGTTGACTGGTACTTTCACTGTAAACATGTGCTGCTCAGCTGCTCCCTATCTCCACAATCAATACTCTTGCTTTAGTGGGTAAACTGACAGATATCTGCACTGAAAACTGATAAAACTACTTTTGTGGTACACATGGGCATTGTGAGCAACACTGGAGAGCAATGAAGAAGGCTAGTGACAGTGTTTCAAAACTGAATGTACTGCACACTTTGGTTATTATATGGTCACCTTTGCTTCTGTTTTCTTTTCCTCACCTTCTCTCTTACTGTCAATACTGTAATTCAGTAGAATAAAGACGAAAACGCATTTTTCATGTTTGTGTTTTGTATCTGTAATGCTCCCCCTTTTTTGTTTTGTCTTGTCAATTCAGGCCCAGCTGACCAAAGCACAGGAAGAGACGGGGACACTCAAACTGCAGCTACAAACGGTTAGGATATATGTACACTCAAAAGCCCATCCATGCTGTTGGTAGCACTTTTGTCAGCTACATGCAAATACACAGTTGTAAATGTACATGTTCTTACATTGTTTGACTAATTAACTTCCATTCACAAGCCACCAGTGACTGCTATAGAAACCTTAATCACTAATGAATGATTAGCCAAATGATCACAGACATTGCAACCTCAGCTTTTAGTGCTTCAACTTTCTCATGTACCTTTTTAGTTGTGACTGTTCTGGCAGCTGTACTGTGCTTTCCTGTGGGAGATGCTTTAATGCCTCAGTGACCAACATGCTGACCAACCTCATTTTTACACTGTGCCCAACAATGAAGATGGTTCTGCAAACCTTTTCATAGGGACAGTCTTATTTAGCAGCTAGATCAGTAGTTACAGTACAAGCACATCTAGCTTTCTTGTATTGAGTACTGTTTCCCTCCTCTTACATCCTGACTGAAGTGACACAAATTGACAGGTGACAGGAAGCATACTACCAACATTGGAGCATCTTGTTGAAATTATTGCAGCAACCTGGAGGGTTGCCAAGATAGTGCGGTCTCTGAGTGACATTTAACAGTCTAACATGTGAATTTCGACCAATTATGGTTTGTGGAAGTTACAGGGAAGTTACAAAAAAGCAGACCGCTTCAAAACACGATGCAAAATTGGGATAAAGTAAAGAGTTGGCAAGTGTGACCTAGAGACTCTCTTACACACTCCGTGACTCTGTTTTTGCGTCTTCACTCGTTCTATGATCTCTCTCTCTTTTCATGGCTCCTTGTTGCCAAGGAGACGTCAACATAGCCATGGCAATGAGTATTGACGCGTGAAATCCACCTGTCTGGTATAGCAGTAATTACTTATTCGTCTTGGGAAGACTGGGAGAGAGGATGAGCTGAAAGACAGACAGATGCTGTCAGAAAGAGAAGAAAATGGGTGTGCAAATGGAAATGAGGGATAATTGCAGAGAGGAGAGCAAGATCAGAGAGAAACTAACTAAGACACAGACGGGCTAAAAACAAGTACTAGGGGAAAAAATGGGGACATTGTGAAATGGAAAATGAGTCGGTGGACTAATGGTGTATAAAGAATATATCTGTTTGTCTGGCTGTCTGTCTGGAAAAGATAGCAGCACACTGGAATAGAGTCCTCAGGATTTATCTGCAGGCAAAGGGTTTCTGCCAGGCACATGGCCAAAGGTGGTCTGACATTAGCAGTTTACCAGGCCCATTTTCTTTTCTGTCTGTCCCAGGTGGAGCTGGAGCTGGATTCTCTAAAGAAGCAGCAGGCCTCTGCTGCTGACAGCAGCTCTTTAGCGACCAAGGAAGAGGTCAGCATACTCAGGTAGTTAGCACACACAACACACACACAACCTGTTGCAAAGACCACCAAACCTGACACATGAAAGATCCATGTACTGTACCTAGGGTGGATTAATGCACCCAGACCTCGCAGGCTTGTCTCTGAGCAGAGCTATACCTCTAGGATTAACCTACTGAGTCAATAATATGCATAGTCGCTATTCTACATGGTAGATATTAATTACAAGGCAGTGGGTGTGTGTGTGTCTGCATTTTTCAGACAGAAAATTGAAGATTTAGAAGCAGAGCGGCAGCGTTTGGAGGAGCAGAACAACATTCTGGAAATGAGACTGGAGAGACACAACCTACAGGTAGGCACCAAAACGTCCCTCCAACTGTTTTCTGTGATGGATTTACTTGTCTGGCACAAAGGAACCAATTTAATAACCCCAAGGGCAGGAGCCTAGCCCGTATGACACTGCAGATTGATTCGCCGAAACACTTCCCATATCTGACAGTTTTTCAGACACAATTGGACCCAGGTGTGATTCCAGCAGTGTCCATTGGAAAAGTTGTTGAACCTGTGGCTGATTTAAAGTCCTCCTTTATTGGTTGAAGGGATTAGAATGGACAGAACAGTTGGGGTTGAGGGGGTATCGTCAAAATAAATGTAGACCTTCCCCAATGTTGGCTGGGAATGAAACCGGCTGAAATGAAATGAATCCTGGTTGGTAGCCACCTTAACATTACTCAAACACAAGCACACATGCATGACTGTGTGCATCTAATTCAGATACTTTCATCTTGAAAAGTTCCTTAACTAACTCTCTCAGTTATACCTGATCCCTTCTCCTTTTTAAATTGGCTCGACGTGTGTGCGTGTGTGTTTCATCTCAGTCAGGTCCTTAAACTCCCCTGACTCATACTGTGCCAAACTAAGCCTACCAGGGCACTTTAATGAAATGTGTGTGGGCAAGCGTGTTGGTTCCATTTAGCCCAGGGGTGAATGAAATCCATGTGTTCTCAAGCATGACCACCACTTTTAAGGCAATTGACAACCAAGTCTGTGTAGGTGTGTGTGTGCACAGGTTTCAAGGTTGCATTGTCAGTAGATCAGGTCAGTTCTTAGGAGTTAATTTTTATGACTCCTCCATGGTCTAATGCACACCAAGAGACCTCGACATCAGACTGAGTGAAGATATGAGTGACTGAATGGAGAAGCATTTGAAAGGAGAAATGAATGGCTGAATGAATAGGCATGAGTGACTTACAGAATTGAATGCTTGAATAAACTGACTGTGGGTTCTTTCACTATATCTACTTGCACTTCAGAATCCCGTGGCATAACCCATCATTTCCGTCCTGTCTTTATATTTAGATCACACTGACTGGTGTGACTGTCAACCACTCAGATTACCAGTGTAATGGGACTGCTTTTCATCCTCACCAGCTGTCTGTCAGGAGGCACTCTTGGGAAACTCTGATTTTCATACATCTATATTTCAAGTATATATGTGTATTTACAATTGACATTTTGAACAGGCTACCATTAAAAACATTCGATTCTGATAGTGATAGTGTATACTAGTTGGATGGTGGATGTTTGTCGTCACGGAAGGTGTCTGTCCTCACCAGGGATCTGGATCATACTGCCAGATTAGTATGTTAGCCACATATCATTGGGTTTAACTCAGGTTTTCTGTTATCATGATGCTGGCTCACTGTTACCAGGGTTGATCACCCACGTAAAAGTGACAAGTGCTAAAGACCAAGAGAGACATTTTATAGATCAGTAGACACAGTTTACCATAATAATTACGTCAGGGGTGGAAAAAATAGTTTTAGCACAACTGTGTGCCCATGCTGATTTTAAAACAAGACGTTATAAGCAGATTTACCACTTTAACAACCTATATGGTGATTAGCTACACATAATCATAAATGCAGCATTCTGGCCAAATGGACTTTATCAAGCATTTATTTATTGTCTTTTTTTGGACAGACTAGCTGTACTTTTGCTCTTTGCTTTGGCAACAGGAACTGTTTTCAGTGACTCACTTATTCATGGTATTTTGTTTGTATTGAGACATATCCCCATAACTAGGCCCTTACCTTGTAACAGTCTTTACTTTTAACTCTTGCTTTTATGTTATTCCTCATGTTTCCTCTGATTCTTGTATTCTAGTTGTTTGGTTATGTTGTATTTAACCCATGGTTTATCCATGTTGTTTCTTTGAGAATATTGCCTCCTCACATAGCTGCATCAGTAAACCCAGAATTAGCTTTGTGAAACAGCTATGCCAGGCAGCTGAATGAGATCGAGACTAAGCTACACCTGCTTTGTGCTGCAGGCCCTTACCAGTTAAACTAATAAGGCTTGTACTTGTTATTTGATATATATTTTTCTTTAAGCAGCTGTTCTATGGTTGTTGTTTATCATCCTAATGAGTGATAGAGGAGGGATCCCTCTTCCATGACGGACAGACAGGCAATAGATGTTGTGTACAAAATAGAGCAACAAAATTGATTTACAGTATGGACAATCAGGATGGCAACATTATGGATTTTGAACATTAAGGAAGGATATGGTTTGGGAGGGCATCAAGCAACTTCAAGGTGCTGCCATCAGATAGGGCCTGAGCCTCATGACCTTCTCTCCACCATGACGACCTGGAAAGAGGACAGACTACATAAACATGCAAGAGGCAAAACCAAGCACACGGTCCAGCATGGAGAGCCTGAGTGAAAAGAGAATGTAGGGAGGAGAAAACGGGATAGAGAGAGATAGGCACACAGCCTGGGTGCTCATGTGCTTGAAGGAATATACAAACAGAGGGTTAGAGAGATGCTGTGGTTATCTGGAAGTTTACAGTAACCCTGGAGAATGGCAACAGGTACCAGACCTAAAGTAATCAAAGAATTAGCCACTAACTGAAAGGTAAGGCATAAAGAGGAGTTTTACGTTTGGATTTAAAGACCTCAGTGGAGTCAGACAGTCTGATGTCAGCAGGGAGGTTATTTCAGAGGAGGGGGTCACAATAGGAAAAGGCCCCGCAGCCTGCTTACTTCTTTTTGGAACTGCAAAGCTTTCATCTTTTTATTTTCAGAACTACGAGGTTCGCTATTTATTCCAAACATTCATTATTGATGATGACAGAAATGTACACACATTACTTTCTGTGTGCCATATTTTTTTCCCTCCACCCCGGTTGGTCAGAAAAGTAAATGTAGAAGCTTCATGAATTGGTTAAAGGTATTACCCGTTATCATTTGGCGGTAGAGAATAGCAAAACATAAAGTTGACAAAATTATTGCATTCTAGATTAAAGTTGCAGGGGTAGATTTGAACAGAATGTGCTGGATGATTGTTTTATTGAATTTTTAACAGTGTTTTTTGTAAGGATATTTGCTCTAAATTTGTCTGACAAGGCCTGCTGTATTCAATTCACTCTTATTATTAAGAACAATAATGTTATTTGCAGGCAGGCTTTCAGAACCTGTCAAGAGCTATTCTTCTCTATGTGTGTTCTGTCTTATTTTAAGTAGCCCCTGTGTGGTTTGGACCCTGTGTTCTTTCTGAGGAGAAAGACTATTTTGAAGTTGGCTGGTAACAAATAAAGAATCTGTAGTTTCTTATCAATCCATACACTACACATACCACACACACACACATACCATTCTCATTCTAGACAGTTTTTTTTTTTCTTTTTGCACCACTACAGACCATTAAGAGCTACAATTGTGGACTTAACACTGCTGCACTATGCCTTTGTGCTCTTGCTATCATGTCAGTGTCTAGACAGAGATAATTGTTGCCGTTGCAAGAGGTTGCATCAACGTAGTCTCTCTGTTGTGCATGTGCTTACATAGGCAAGTGTACAATACATGCCATAGCAACATTATGTTTAGACATTATTTTCAGATGGTAAGAGACATAGTGCTAGATGAAAAAGCTGTTGATATTTTGTCCGGAGTATGTCATGCTTGTAGCCCAACTAAGCTTTTTTTATCCAGTCTTGATGTAGGTCTTAAGCTGTGCATCTGCTGTAGTAGTGATATCATATGAAGGTTTGGATTTTTGTTGCGCTTTTACCTATACAAAGGTTTGATCAAGTGGTAAGTGTTTAACAATTTAAGCAATGAATTAATCCGAAGACACAACTTAATGTTAAAGGCCTGCATGCAATCCCATTGGACTGCAATGTTGACATTTTTTCTTTTTTGTTTTTTTTTGACCCCTCCGGCAGTGACCCTAAGACTATAGATTTCATAGTGAGTATAGGGTTTTATGGCAATGTGGCAAGTATTCCCAAGATAGTTTGCTCTTTATAATTTTGGGCAGATGACAGATCAGGTAATTGCCAGCAGTTGACAGCCCAGCCAACAAAACAACAATCCGTTGTGACGTGAACACTTACCACTTTGATAACCAGTTTCCTTTGGGGAACCCTGTCCATACTTATATTTTACTGTAACAACTGCAGTAAAATGGTGTTCAAGATGCACATAATTTTGATGAGAATGTCAGAGACCATGTCACTCACTTATGTGTCCTGATGAAGTGTTTTTGACCCCAGTCACGTTCTGAGTAGTTTAAAATCAGGTTTTTGCAGATACTAAGTTCTATCCAATGCTTTTATTTGTGTAAATTAAATGTTGATTAAATAGGTTGTGTGTGTGTGTATGTGACACACTAAAATAACAGGTGTAGACTACTTAATCTTATACACCTTATCCATGATGTGACACAATCTTCTAAAAAGATGTCTCACTCTGTTGGATTTTGTTGAACTAAAGTAAACATTCAGTTCCCTTGTGGTCGTACATTGGTGTTACAGAGTGGAGGATCTATCTTAGACATTTATTGACGGGGGCTTTCAGAGAGCACAAAAACCGGCAACAGCCAAGTTTAATTTAGGCCTTTCATCAAATGACTTGCAGAATTAACATTAATTAGTAAAAGCTGAGTTGACGTTTGTCAATTTAACCAGTGAAAGCATTTCTCAGCTAAAAATGAGAAGCTGCTAGCTGAATGTTTTCTACACTGTATTGCTAATGATTATCAGTGTCAGAACTTAGTTAATGTGTGTAGTTTTCCACTCTGTGTGTGAACCCACAGTGCCTCACTGCTGTGCCCAAGTCATTTTTCACATTCACACATGCTAATTTTCACTGGCTATTGCAGTGGGAGGCTGCACAGTAGAGCCTGGCTGTATTTAAAGGAAAGGAGTTACAACACAGAGCAGAATAGCAGAGTAGATCAATAAAAGAATCCTATTTTGATCTATGTCATTTTAGCCAATACAGATCCATTAAAATATGCCTGGTGTCTGATATTGATCCTTTTTATCAGCTTGGTGCATCTCCACTACTTACTAATTAAATCTAATGACTTTTCAACAAAAAATACTAGATATCTTTTTAAATGAGAATATTTCCTCATATAAAATAGCCCAGTCTTCTCCCCTTTCTCCCTGTACCTCTTTTTAGACCTCTTTTATTGTTTTGAATTTATGTCACAGGCCCAAATTGTGTAAAGCTGAAGCGGGTCTCTGCCAAATCCTTAAATACATGAGGCTGTTGTATACTGTGGATGGGTGTTTTCCAAAAAACACACCAGTTAAGCTCCGTCTGATCATGATATTGGTAACTGAAAGATGGCAGCAGCAGCAGTTGAGAATAAGAAGGCACGGTCTCTTCCATCAGTATCAGTCTTTCCCAGTACTGAAGTTCTCTTGAAGTCTAAACTTATAAGAACTTTCCCTTTATCACCATGAAGCTTGTATTCCAGTGTTGTTACTGTTGACTGAGCCTCTTTCCCACCAGACACTGTGTCTTCTCATCACACTCTGACATGCAGGGTGTTGTGTACGCTGGTAGGAAGAAAAAATCATGACGTTTCTATATAAAACTGATAACAGCTTTCTGACTTGTGAGCAGAGGAGATGATGGCAGTGCCGCTCAGTTTTTGTCCCGTAAATCAGTGAAACGATTCAAGATGTCAGAGAAGAGTGCCTCATCCACCTTCAGCCTGCTCAGTGTAAGATGCAATTTGAGAGAGAAATGTCAGTAATGACAGTTATGGTGAAACACATTTGACTGAACATAAGTATTTTTCTGCTTCTTACTTCAAGACCTCCAAAGGAGGGATTTTTGGCTGGATTTTCTTTACTGGAAAATACTCAGTGGAATATTGCAAAATCTCCCCTTTACAACCTTTAAAGTCATAATCAGTTCTCTAACATATAAATTACAGCTATTCCCTGTTCAGCTATAAAATGAAGAAAACCCATCAGTCTTGTAGCTGGTAAACTAGAACAAGCAAATGGGAGGCCATGTACCAGCCCTAAGACACAAGAAGGATCACTCTAATGTTTTCATACAGGTGAGATGGTTCACTGTGACCGACTTATCTGATGAAGACGAGGATGACATATTTCACATTCCAGTTGTTCCTTAGGGAATTTTCTGCTCTTGTCTCCGCAGTCCCTGTCACACTAGCTAACACACGTTTCTTCAGTGGGAAAGGGTAGAACCCAATTTGTGGGTCAAATGATTGCAGTAGTTCAGGGTATTTATTGGCTTCTGCCCTGATCAGGACCTAGATGGACATGCAAATTTTTGCTCCCTTTCCTGCCGTGATACTGTGATGCGCATTGACATTTCGGATGTTGGTGTTAATAGCTAGGAAATTTGTATTTGTGTTATGTTTTACAATCTGTGGGAATGGCATGCAAAAAACAGCATATACGGTATATGCATTCATTTTAATGTAAAAATACATGTTAAAAAGATGTGATACTAAGAAGTGAGGAGGACATTTTGGAGCTCAGATTCTGCTGCTATGCAGACCTTGCCTCCATGCTTTCTGGGAACAACCTCAGCCTCCTCTTGTGTATCCAGAGATAACTCTAGAGGCTCAGGTCTCTAGAGCTGTCTAGAGCCTACCAGAGATTCTGATGCTACATGGTCTAAAAAGCTCATCTGCCATTATATAAAAGAGATAGCGACTCTAACCCCTCACCTCTTTGGGATTCAGTGATTGCTCTGGGAGCTCTCGTCAAAATAACTGAAGACATGGACACAAGAGTGTAAAGCTATAAGATATACTGTAAGACATCTTTGGTGTTGGCTCCAACTGCAGTGACATGTTAGTGATATTAAAGCTCTGTTTGTGCAGCTTTCCTGTATGGAGTGAACACTACTCCAGGGAATCTGAATGTTACCTCGCAGCCTTTTTTTGTCCCAGATCTGAGCAACTCATGCTGACCTGTGAATCTTGGTGCCTTCACACTACTCTTCAGAACAACATATCCTATTCCTACTTTGTGTTTTGCATGTGTATCAAAGCTTAACTAAGGATTTTATCAAAGGATACCAGATATTTGTGTCCTATACTAAGCCTTATGGGGATAAGCCTTTTCCCAAACAAAACTTTCTTAGTGCATTGTGGATGCTGTTGCACTACTACTTCTACTCCTAACGCCACCTTGAGCTTTCAGGCTCCAATTGTTTATCTTCCACCAGGGACCTGCCTGGGCTGTTTAAGTGACTCTCTTTCAGGACATCTGTGCTGCAGCAAGCTGGTCACCATCAAATTTTACCTATGCAGGAAAAAACAATTACCCAGATTAATCCACGGGTCCGTTATTGCCTTATGGATAGGAATACAGTGCCTGCTCAGCCATGCTATGTAATTGTAATTTTGGTGAACTGATCCTTTAAATGCATCTGTGATTTCTTCAGGCCAGATGTAGACAATCTGTACAGGCAGAGAGGCTAAAAAAAAAGGCCAACCAAGAAATGAACTCCAATCTGTTTTTGGTAATATGACTCAGTGAAAGAGGTTTGCCGCTCCAGTGTCATCCTCTGTCTCTTCATTCAACCTCGCTTTATCAGTTCATGTGGATTAAGGGTGTGTGCGTATGTGTGTTTTTTTCCTCGTTATTTTTTGATAGTACTCCTCTGCTCTCACGCACACTCACTCACCATTAGTGTGTCACCTGTTCCATTAGTGACTCATGTGTCCCCTGTGGTCGGTGCTGTGTTGAGTATATAAGTGGATGTTTCAGAGCGATTTGTTCAGCTGTGTTAAAAACAGACATTGTTCCCTGGACTTTGATCCCTCCTCCCTCCCCCATACTCTCTCTCTCTCTCTCTAACCCCCCCTTCTCATGCTCTTGATCTCTTGCTCTGTTGCTCTCTTTTCTTGCCTCTTGCTCTTTTTTAAAACAGACTCTGCTTCCTGGTATTAGATGTGTTGTTATTGTTGTTCTATGAATAAGAGATATGTAGCCTCAGGCACTTAGAATGGCACTCCACCTTGCTGCACTGTAAATACTGTGTTGAAGAGTAGGCTGTATATGTGCATGTAAACACACACACACAAAAAAATAGGCCAAGTGAAATACTGTAATATTAAGCAGTTTGCTTACATCCACTTTGAAACTCAGGTAATTTGGCATTTCTCTGTTGTTGCAGCAGTGAACTAAATTATAATTTATGACCACACTGTGCACCACTTTTTCTTCACAAATGCAGATGTACATGTGCAATTGAAGGTTATTATACCTCTCTGCATTTTATACATGATCATCCTTGTTGGTGAGACTCTTACAAGGTAAAATTGATGGCCTTTTTCCATATTCTCTTTTCAATTCAATTTGTGCTGAGGGTTCAATTAAAAAATGATTATGCTGTTTCCTGGCTTACTCTGAAATGGAGAAATACATTTCCTTTGTTTTTGCTGTTGAGCAGTCAATTAAAACTTTGCCCCTCTGCTCAGTCCAGGCATCCAGAAAGTGAAATATGAATACCACGGCCAAATCATTTTAATTTTCGTTAGCTTGACCTAATTTTAAAGAAGTATGTTTGAAAGAGTTTTCACTTTTTGACAGAATGTAGCTGTTGGCTGCGTTTTGTGCTAGGTTTACAGCTCTAATCTACATATCTGTCTCACACTATCTGGCTCTCCCCTTCCACTCTCTCTCGTTGTTTATCACAGCACACATACAGACGCATCCTTGAATAAACTCTCCATACACAGATGTAGAACTTCAAAAGATTTACTCAGGAAGAAAATAAACCAGGACTTTATTTGGCTGTGACGTGTGTGCGGTCCAGTTGAAATAGTTTGATGTAAATACACACATTCTCTGCTCCTCATTTTGGAAAGCTCAATCCCTCTGTTCCTCTTAAATTATACAAAGCGTTATTTAAATCCATGATGCTTTTTCCCTACGCTGAAGGCAATGATAGCCCATCCACCCTTTGTTTTCACCGTGTTCTTTTCTATGTCCTTCACCATTTCCCATCTTCATATCCCCTTTCTCCTCGTCTGCCTCCTGCTCTCCCCCACGCCTCTAGTTTATTTGGCAACCGTCGCTTGGGGGCATATTGAATCTAATTTAGCCAGTAATCAAGAGCTCAGATTGGTGTGTGTGCATGTTTTGTGTGTGTGTGTGTTTATGTTCCTGTTTGTGTGTTTCCCTTATATTGGCATTAAGCTAAGCTCATTTACCCAGACCTTATAGAGTCAGAAGGAAACAAAGTAAGAAAAGAAGGAAATCTTCTTTTCTTTTCTTTTCTTTTAGTATTTGCTTCCAATTCAGAGTGTTCTCACGTTGCTAACATTTGTCTGTATTTACTAACATTATATGTTATGTAATTTTGTGTTAGTCTGTTTGATAGATACGCTGCTACCTAAACTTTAAGAATGCCAGTGTTTTGGCAGGTTTTATAAACATTTATTAATTCAGAATCAGAATCAGAATCAGAATAGACTTTATTGCCAAGTAAGTTTGCACATACGAGGAATTTGTCTTGGTATATTGGTGCTAAAGGACAGTTATAGTAAAAGAAAAGAGTGAAGAGCAAGAAGCAAGAACTATATTTACAAGGAACATAAATATACATAATTAAAAAGTAAAGTGTAAAGTATAAAGTGTAAAGTGTAGAGTGCAAAAATGTTAGAAGGTGGCAGTGATTGTCCGGATGTGCGTTAATGTAACGCATAGATGTGCATAGATGCATTATGAACCATTTAGTAAAACTATTTAATCGCTTGTATATTTATTATGGTATTATATATCAGATTTGTTCATCTTGATGTGTCAAAGTGAAATTATTTAAGTTGGCTAACTAAGAGGGTTTCCACTTTTCAGTCCTACTCTTGACAGTACTGTTTACATTAAAAGACAAGAAAGCTCTGTTCACAACTCTTACTTCATGTGCTGCATACAGTGTATCAGTGCAAAGAGAGTACTCTGGGAAATAAAGGAGGTAGGCAGTCTGGTGCTCATAACTTCACTGTATTATCCTGTATCCTCTGTAGAGAAGATTTTGGCAGGCTAGGTGAAACAGAGCAGTCATAGGTTACACAGAAAAGAAATATCTGTAGATATAGAAAGTTGAAAATAAAGTGACTTGTTTGAATTTGAAATTCCCTGTCTCCTACACAAGCATTTAGCAGGAAGCTTGCTTCATTCATGCAATGTCGGCATCACCATTTAGATAAATCTAAGATAAATCTAAATATAAGCAACATAGTGATTTGTTAAATTCTCAAAATAACCTGTTGATGTTCTCATATCTGTCTGTGCATTCTGTCTATGCATGTTTTTAGTTTGTGCAGGACAAAGTGGAAATTAGATGTCAGATATTGCAAAAAAAATTTTATGCTTGGCTGAGGTGCAAAAGTTTGTGTATCGATAAAAACAAAATGAAGACAAGCTTGGCTGATAAATCATGATATACATGAAGCATGTGACTTGTTTGTCTCTTTTGTTGTCTTAATTGCATCATCTTGTTTTGCTTTCTTTGTCTGTAATGATTTAAGAGAACCTGAACCATCTGTTTATCTCAATACACTTAACTCCTAATACACACATAATGATAGTGAATGGAAATGAGCATCAATCAGTGTATTTTGTTGCTTTACAGAAAATTGGGACAGTATTTGCATTTGGATGGAAACCATACTTATGTTATGCATTTGCTCCCCAGAAATGGCATGTATGTATGTACTGTATATTTCTGAAAAAATGAATGTACTACAATGTGCTGAAGTTGCATTCTAATTAAGTATGAGTAATGTATGGACCATTGTTGTATTGTTTCCCTGCTAAAATGGATTAGAAAATAATCTGTGTGCACTGTGCTGGATGTATATATTCTTGTACATTTACTTTTTAGGTGTTGCTTTATCACATAACCAAGACAGGTCAGACTTTTTGATATCTATCAACTACACAATTGCTGCAATAAAGTAATCTGAAGTACATCATACAACACTTGAAATAAAACTTAAACATTTTTCATCAAAAAAATCCAATCTGTTTCACAATCTGAAATCTAATAGTGCCAAGCATGAGACATGGCTATTTATTACACTCAAACTCTTCAGCAGCACTTGAACAGACATAATGGAAAAAGAAAAATACACAGTTAAATGATGAATGGATGCAAAGTATGCAGTATTTAAAATGGACAAGTTTTCTTTACTCATTGTGACTGCAAGCATAGACTCATTTCTTTGAAAGCACTTTCGTGCATGCACTTCACCTCTCATCTCCTCCCCGTTTATTCCTCTGAATCACAGTCAGCACACACACTTATGGTTTCCATAAAACACCTGTTTTCCTTCTGTCAAGTTCTTGTTTTTACCACTCACTTCACAGAAGTGCATCAGCACAATGAATGATTTCAGCTTGTGTTCAGAAGTACCTGGTTTTTCATGTGTTGTAGTCTTGTGCAGTACACATATTCTATAGGACTTGGAGTTTTATATGTGTAAACTTGAAATGCTGTTTACTTGATCAATAGTGGGAAAAAGGTCCATGGGGAAGGACAGAGAGACACACTCTCCTGGATACCAGTTATAGCCCTGTGCTATTTTTCATCCATACAAGACCAGACAGGCCTAAATTGACAACATGATCTGACTGTTCTATATTGTTGACATCCTAAAGCTACAATACACACATTATTGGAAAACAAGGTAGTGCTAGCATGAGACTCGATACCTCTCCTTCTCTCCTGCTCTGTTGCTCTCCACCCAGACCTTCACCTACACTGTTGTTGTGTTGCTATCTCAGCCAATGCAGGAATCTGGAGCTCACAAGCCTGAGTGTCGGTCGTAGCCACATCTTCACAGAAGCCTTTGACAGCACCCCTCCACATTAAGATTCTATGGAGCATATTTCAACTAATAAAATATTAGCAAAAAGCTACACACTGTAGATTTAATGCCAGTGAAGATGGATCTCAATCCAACACACAGTGAGAGCTGAACAAAGACTGACTTTGTGCAGTCATGTACAGCTGATACAATCAATGAGTTTATTAACAGAAATTAATCTACAGTGGTTTTGATCATATTCCCAAAGCTCCAATTTTTAGTTGCCTGGAACTGGAAGCCTAAATAGAAATAATTAGATTAGAGGATCTGTACCTCTTTGTATATGTATTTGTTCAGTCCATACACAAAACAAAATGACAGTGTGTGGTTTCATGGTGGGTTATACACCAAATAGTTCTTGGTTCGGGCACAGTGACTCTGATGTTGACGTTGCCAGGAAACTGACGGAGATGTTAGAGTGTCTTCAGAGTCTTGTCCTTAAAGAAACACATTTGCACAACAACTGGGGAAAGTGTTAAAAGTAGGAAGAACACACTGGTTCAACTGAGGTGCATGCTTTTGGTGTTTCAAATAAGAATAAAAAATTAGGGTAATGAAATGAATCCTCAGTGAGTTTGAGTTTGGATGTGAAGATTGTATTTTGAGTCCACTCAAGATCTCAGAAGAAAAACTGTACAATTGATGGACATCTAATCTTTGTCTTTATGTCTCTTTTTTGTCTCAGGGGGACTATGATCCAGTCAAAACCAGAGTTCTTCACCTCAAAATGAACCCCACTGCTGTTGCCAAGCAACAGCGCCAGCAGGAAGTGGAGGCTCTTCGGGAGGAAGTGACACATCTCAGGGAACTTGTGCGCTCGCTGCAGGATGGTGGATCTCTGGTCCATTCTCAAGATGACTCCAGCATGCACAGCTCCAGCCTCGGCCTCAGTTTGCCACCATCAAAAGAGGTTCTAGGTAAGATCCACAACACATACACACATTCACAGACTCCCTTGTATGAAATTAGCACATTAGCTTGTAATAGCCTCATAATAAATGAAATAGGGTTGGGCAGGTATGCTGACTTTTCCATTGTCCATCACATTTCCATTACCGTTAATTTTTTTATGGAGCTGAACATGAGTTTAGCGGCAGAGCAAATATTATAGTTGAAATAAATCTTTACACACACACATTCCCCATTAATGTGGGACACAGAAAGTACATGCACATAATGGGACTCAATTTGAGCTGTAATGAGCTACAGCTAGTTTTCATTTTATAGCACTAAGCTCGAAATGTTACGTAATATACATACTGTGTTAAATATGAGTGGATAAGCTGTTTTGCATTATGTTTGAACAGGCTAAATTTACTGCAGGTTTTCATAGTTTGCGTTATGGAAGTAATTTGATGTTTTTCTACTTTTTAAATTTCTTCACTGCATTTCTTTAATGTAGTTCTGTTGTCTCTGAAAGCTTTTCTCTTAAGTTTGACCTATGTAATATTTCTGCCTAAATAAGCACTTCCCTTTTGCCAGACTAATGTATAAAGATGAGATGAGAGAAACTGTTAAGTTACTCCCTCTGGTGGCTGCGTTCCTAAACCAAAGTAAGCAGAAAACAGCTTAATTGATATTTAAGGCCACTGAGGTCTGTGTCCTCCTAGGTGTGAGTGTATGACAGACGGTTAGAGGGAGGACGTGTAGTTATGACAGGGTTAAATATTTAATTGGAGCTCAGGGCACTTCATTGCTGGAAGTGTGTTAGCTAATTTGTCTTCTGAGCACCAATGCGTGCGCTCGCTCGCTCTCTCTCTCTCTCATTCACTCATTCACTCTGTGTCTCACTTACCAACACTATCTCATCTCTCTCTTGCCACCCTTGGTTTTATTTTTTACACTTCCTTTCACTTTTGTCTTCTTTCATTTTCCCTGGCCTTTAAATTTTGCCTGTCTGTTCCTGACTCATTCTTTTCCTGTGCATTTTTGTCCAGGTGAAATGATGATTGAGTTTCTTACCAGTGTGCTCAATTTAAACTCGAGCAGATAATGCAGACCTAACTTGTGATATCTGTTCTTATCTTCAGACCAGGGTCAGTACAGTAGAATGTCTGGAACAGTATCAAAGATGAACTGAGTAATTTGAATGTCTAAGACATTGGTTATGCATAAAAGTTTTACACCTTGTACTATATATGTATGACTAAATTTGTTATAAATTCCACTGTTGGTAATGGTAAAACTTCACTGTAAGATTTTTTGTGTAGTCTAGAAGTTACAAATTCAAAATGACCCTTTTGAAGGTTCTCTTGCAAAACAAAGTGCTCAGTGTAGGAATTAACTTGTTACTACAGTGTGGCTTTTTGAGTCTGTGATTATGATACCTGATTTCCTTTAGTCTAAACTGTGGTTCACAAAAATATTTGTAATCACAGGCAGGCAAACATTTGAAATATACAGTCTTGTATTTTTTGATTTGGCACCATATGTGTATAGTTGAGCAGTGTGTTACCAGAGACCATTAGGGCTACGTGTGCTTTACAGTTAGGTTTTAATGAGATTCTAAACCGTTACAGTGGCAAAACACATTTTGAATGACGTTGAGGATTAAAAGTGACAGGAATTACTCTTTGATATGACTCATTTTGCACCAGAAATCCTTCCATTATACTCATCAAGCATTTTTTAAATATTAAATTAAACCGATGAATTGAGGTATTGTTATTAAGTGCTATTCCAGGCTTTACACATGGCTGCATTTTGTGAATGAGGGTTTTTTTTTTCCTCCTTCTTGTAAGCATCCTGTGGGTTACTTTGCAGTTGGAATTGAAAACATCACTGAATAGTTTGAACACTCAGTTCTTCTTTCTTCCTGCTGTAGGGCTTCATTTTATTTCAGTAAACCATTTTGTCACTGGTCCATGATTTATCCAGAGAGTAAACTGTACCATTTACAGATGAATCTTCCCAGGCCATACATTTTATAAACCTCCGTTGTTCTTTATTGTTAAACCAACAACATACTTTTTGGATTGTTGCATCCAGTTAAATGGATACAAATGCAAACTTTGGGAGCTGTTCAAGTTGAAAAATAAGCAGGCAAAAATATATAAATAAGAAGCTCCCTCAGCTTCTTGACAGCTTTCATGAGACTGTGCACCCAGACCCATAGAGACCAATTAAGGGCAAAAGTAAAAAGTAACTAACTTTCTCAGAATTTGACAGTTGGGTCTTCTAACGCGAATATTTTGATTTAGCAGCTCAACACACAGGTTGGCATGTATTTACACATTGCGATTGCAGATGCAATAACACTTCATGTCCCTGTGTACATGTCTATTTGTCTGCATGTTACATTAAATTTCAGCAGCGTCTACTTCATGCTGTCACTTGAGAATTAGCAGTCATTTTTCAGGGCAGTTTGATAGCTGTCACAGAGTGACAGTTTTGTCACAATCCCGAAGTCTTGAAACAGTATTTATCAGCACTGACTGACGCTCCAGAGGAGCCCAGTCACCCAGGAGACAGACAGGCTCACAGACAGAAACACTGACAGACTCTTAAGTTTATACTTTCTAGCCATCTATTTGTTTAATAATGACAGATAAAAATGTAATGGGCTAAGATGTATGAAAGGAAGAGTGATGGGTAGAAATAATTATCAATCATAGCAGGGTTAGTAGCCTGGGCTATGAAAATGTACCACTGTTTTTATTAAATACTCTTGAAAGTATATAAAAGGTGTGTGTGAGCGTGTGTGTGCACGTGTGTCTGTGTGTGCCTGTGTGTGTGTCTGTGTGTGTATGATTGCACAAGAGACTGGAGAAGTCGTGACTGTTTAAAAGTATAATTCTTATCAAAGCAGATGTACATTTAAGCAACTGAAATGCCTTTCACTTTGAAAAATCAAGGCAAACTAAGCTTTTCAGGGGTGTTAAATAAGCATTTTATTTATTCATTAGCCTTGGTGAAATTGTTTTTCTTTCTTACCCATGTTTTTTTTTTAAACACTTTCCTAAAATGTAACTTTGACGGAATCGAGAAACAGTTAGAAAAGGCATTTTCTGTGATGTAAGTAGCAGGAACAAGACCGGGGACAATTGTTGATTTAGTGAAGAGAACAATTTGCCTGAATTTACACCTTGATACTCACTACTATTTAAGTACAGCAATCTTAGAGAATAAGTAGAGCAATCTGTCCAGTTTTGAGTGCAGACCTTTTGAAAAGGGTGGAGAAGTGCACTTCCACTAAAGATGTTTGGGTTCAGATAAAAGCTTCCAAACTGAACTCCATTTTTCTAAAATCATAGAAATAGCAATCAAATTATGTGGACTGTCAATGACTGCCAGCATCAATGGCTTCACTATATGCTTCACTCTGCAGATAAAAGTTTGCCTGAGGCGTCCAACACTTTGGTCAGATGTGTTAATAACACATATACAAAAAAAAAAGCTTTTCAGTAAGTGCTGACAGTAACATAATGGAAACGTGTGCCTTTTTGTGGTTGTTCTGCTCTCCTCCCTCGTTTCACCGTTTCTGAGGCTTCATAATATTCATGCACAATCACACAGGCTCACATGCATGTGTATCCCATTTAACATTTCTTGCAGTGATAACATTGTCAATAATTCTGTCCGTCATGACTCATTTTTGCTCAGACAGACCTAATTTTTCTGGCTTCTCAAATCAAGCCTTCAAATTAAAGTAATTATCGCAAATTGATTTTCAACAAATTAAAGTCAAGCCCCATTCTGCTTCTCTGCTCCATCATTCTCTCTCTGCTCCCAGCTAGGATATGTGGCTGACTGCTTTAGTCACCACCACACTCTGAGCATTATAGTGTTTTGTAGACCCAAAGTGAGCAGATGGAGTGCTGCAGGGAATGTATACTTGATATGAAGCCATTCATCTATGCCAGCATTTAATAGGTATATATTAAGACCCGCCCATATGGGTACAATCACTTGGTTTCAACTTAGATAAATCTTACATTAGAATGCTTTATTTCACCCTTTTCAAACTAACTGTCTGAGTTGCATGCCCTGCAGCAACTGAGTGGGGATTATAGGCTTCACTGTGTTCAGCTGCCTAGCTAGAGTCTACCTGCAAATGAGATGTTTAGGGAATATCAGTAAATTGTAGCTACAAAAAATAACCTGGGTTACATTCTCCCCCTCTAAACTGCATGAGTCTCTGCTATGCATGCACAGCGCTCACATGCCACACCACCCACCACCACAAGTAAATTCTCAAACACTGAGAAACACTGTATGCTGCATGAGGCTAGTGAGTTGAGCATATACTAGTAGAGCTCCATGGGGATAAAGTCTTACACATGAAGCAGAATCTTAGAGTGGACTCCCTGAGTTGCACATGCACATAAAGAGTGATATTTAAAAAAAACAAAACAACAACTACCAACCAATTTTGATTTTCATTCTAGACCAGCGTGAAAACATCTGACTTATATATTCTCTCCTAACTTCTCTGTGTGTGGCAGATTTACGTAAGCAGATGGAGAGTTCTGAGCTCAGGAACCAGAGGCTGAAGGAGGTGTTTCAGAGGAAAATCCAGGAATTCCGCACAGTCTGCTACGTCCTGACTGGCTATCAGATAGATATCACAACTGAGAACCAATACAGGCTCACATCAGTGTATGCAGAGCACATGGACGACTCCTTGCTCTTCAAAAAGGTATGTATACTTTACACTTGGGCTGGGTAATGTTTATACAGTCAAATATCACGCTATTTTTGACCTTGTATGTTGACATAATGTGACATTATAATTTTGATGCATTCAAAGACACAAGAAAGAAATAAAAGTTAGGAATAAGCTCACATACGTATTGAACTGTGATACAGCATATTAAGACCAGAAACTGAAACCATATCACAATATTACCATCAACAAAATTGCAGATATCCAGTCTCATGTAATGAAATCAATATTATTGATACATTTTTACATACATTTTTATCAATGTACTTGCTGAGATCAGATGTCAGGTCGCAGGTAGCTATGAGCCACAGGCAGTGTATATTTCTGTAAGCATAACCATGATCATAAACATAGAAGTGTGAACTTAAAAGGGAAACACTGTCAACATCAACATTCCTACGGGCTGTAGCATCTGTGTGAGTGCTGATATCTGTCTCAGTGAGCTCTAACAAATGCTTCAGGATGTGCAAATTTGACCTTGCAAAGTGTTTTTCCCCCCTTTTTACTGTATCCCTCCCACATCCACGTTTATGCACCATTACGCCACGTTATAGCTTTGTGCCTAATTCGGCCATGCAGTGAGAGGAACAGTACACCGACAGAGACTCTCCTCTCTGCGGTGTGTATTGAATCTGTGGAGGAATGGTTGTGTGTGTGTGTGAGGAAGAGAGTGATGACTGGGCAATGTCACAGGGCTGGGCTGCATTAATCGATCACCACTCCCCATACACTCATTGAGTGGGCTAAATAAAAACTGTGTTTGTGTCTGTCCCTTAGCTGTTGAGCAAATCCTTTTCCTAAGTAGCTTTACAGTGAAAACATCCTGTTGTGTTCCCTTCGCACTTACCTCTTTGTCTCTTTCTTTCTGTCTCTCTCCTCCCTCCATCCTATCCTGCTACACTTTATCTCTCTCCTCTTGTTTGACCCCCCCACCCCCTCTCTGTTACTCTCTGATCTGAGTGTGTAGCAGTAGCTAATCACTGTGTTGTGTTGCGATAGGGAGCCTCTAGCTAGAACGGAAACCATGGAGAATCCATACTGGCAAGGTAGAAGGCAGCTTTATTATCTTGGCAGGCTAATTATTATGGTCAAGTGGTAGACGATTGCGGCCGGTCATTGCCTTGCTCAAGGACTTACCTGAATACAGGTAGAGTAGAGAATAACATGAGAACAAGGAGCAATGAGGATTTGAATGTGCATGTGCGAGTACGTGTATTTTTTTTTCTTGCTGGTGTGTGTCCAATCTGCTCCATCGAACCCACCTGCGACCCTGCCAGAAGAGATAATTCACTGTCAATATTTATTAACCTCAGACTGCGTCCATAGAACACACACGTACGCACACACGGACACACACAGTCGTAATACCCTCATAGTGCGCACTGTCACACTCAAATGCACACATACTTCCTCCAATCTCAACACGTTCTGTCACACCACACTTCTCCACACAGCACCTCCCACCCCACCCCACTCTGTTGGGTGCACACGCATACAGATGTACAAAGACACACACACATACACACACAAAACAGATGCTAACACCTCCAGTATTAGTATTCAGGGTGTTCTTCACTGTCTGAGTGTGTATGACACACACGCCTGGTGGCCTATGGGAGCAGAGAGGCCTGTACTACTAATGGAATAAGACACTCACACCGTGCACACACACACACACACATAGAGGGAGCACCCACACTTAAAGGAGCACATACACATGAATACAATATACATAACATGCATAACATGCTCTTAAATCCTGTGTGTGAGTGTAATCTGGGTTATGAGAATATAAAGTGGACTAATTGTAGGATGAAGCAGGAGTAAGTGGAGAGAAAATGGGGGATTTTGGACAGGAAGCATAGAAGTCTTTACAAATAGGATTCTAATGTTATTCACCTCAGCAACAGGGTTGCCAGATAATCCTGCTAATATCCCCCTCTAGCAGAAGCACCCAAATCCCCCTCCTATGGTGTAAGCTGTTTAACCTGCAGCCGTCACGTTCCCTCTCTCTCTCTCTTTTCTCACTCATTCATTATGTCGCACTCTCATTCAAATGATTTCCTCACCCTGTATTCAAATTTACTTTTCAGCCCTTTAAAGTTGCTTTAATTTGGTAATTTAAATGTTTCAAGTTAAATTGTCAGATAGAGATGCTTTTTTTTGTCTCTCAGTCATTCAGTCCAGCATGAGTCTCAACGGGGATGGTAGAGAAGACAGCATGATGGTGGTAATTATGACTGCAAGAAATGTTTAGTTTATTCAGTCCTTGTCAGTAACTTGGCTCAGATGTTGTTATTTAAACTACTTCATTTTCCTGTGGAAAGCGTCAGTTGTTAAAAAGGATAATAAAACAATACTTATCTGATCATAACTTTGCAAATGTGTGTGCTTCAGCTTGAGGAGAAAATCGTTGCTTTCGAAGCTTCAACCTTATTCCCTCAATTAATTAGACAATCTTTGCTCAATCAAATGTCAAAAAATGTGTTAAATGTCTTGTTTTGTCTGACTAGTCAAAACCCAAAGATATACGAAATATATGAAGATATTACCATCATTTTTTCTTTTTCAGATAGCTAGTCTCTTAATCGACTGATTAACTAAACAGTGCATGTGCCCCCTTGTCGATGTTCAGACACCCAATCATGTAGGGTTCCTCATGGTACAAGTTACCACATCTATTGACATCCAACATCTTTCAAGCTTCATAGGAACCATAATTTTAGAAAAGGTCTAATGGAATACATGCAGTAAGTTATACTTTGAGATTAGCGCTAACATAGCTAGTTGACGTGAAATGTTACAGTTACTGTCAAATTATATCTGTATGAAAACAACATGGAATCTTGACATTTTCACTTGTCCAACAGCAAATCAGTGCAATGGACAAAATTGGTCTGGTTCAGCCTGGTAAATATAGATGTCTTAGTCTTTTCTTATTTATTTTATTGTTACATTAAGTGTATCATCTGGTGATCAAGATGCACTTCCACAACATCATAAAATGCACCGTGTTATACCTTCAAAGTCAAAAGGCGTTGACATTTCTATGTTGTTCTTTGATCGGTTTACAGAATAAAGTCAAAACTCAACTCTGTGTTCTATTAACAACCCGATCTTTGAGATATGGAAGATCAAAAAATTGTGAAGTGTCAGTGGAAGCTGTAACTGTGTGGTTCTTTGATAGTGTTTAGAAACACTTAACCCAGTACCCAGTGCAAAAGCTGCTATTTGAAACTCTGTTTGTCAATTAATAATAGTTAATGCAATGTTATGTTAAAATGGCTGTGATGCCAGGTATTTTGATGAGTGTGCAGAAAATGTCTGTGTGTATTAGCATCATTGAGCATGTGTGTATTTATATTTTAAGCTCACCCCTAGGTGAGAGGAGCTGATTAACATCGGTGATTAGGTATTTATGAGCTGCTAATCAGCGAGATAAACACCTAGCTGTGAACAAGTGAGTTATTTGAACATTTTTCTTAGAAGTTTCATGGAGAGAGCACAACGCCATTTTACAATATTAACATTTGCCCATTTAGATTCAGTTAAACTACAAAAGTCCAAAAGCCAGTCTGAAAATATAAGGATGAAGACATTATTAGCAGTTTTTAATGCATAGACGGTGATTTAATTGCCTCAGACCCAAGAAACTGTACGTTTTTCTTTTAATTCCTCTAAGGTTTTAAAAATAGTACTTTATCTGCATCCACACAGTAATACTGGCAAAGAGACATACAGCAGCTCAAATGAAACACTTGAGAACTGACCTATGATGTTTGTGTTGTTGTAATTTGTTCTAGAAACTTTAGTTCCATAACTTTAGTTAAGTTAGACCAGGTAAGAAAAAACAAAAAAACAGGAGGCCAGACAAACAAGTCATTACAAGTTGTGTGTGTCTGTAAGTAATCTCCCAAAGCAGATCCACTGCTGAGCTTACACACCTCTGGTATTGATTAGCTCATTAACAAATAAACAAACACACACACACACATACACACACACACACAGAGAGAGAGAGAGAGAAAGAGAGAAGCGAGCTGTGCTCTCCACAGCAGTTAATAAAACTTCCCATTAAAAAGATAATAAAACAATACTTATCTGATCATAACTTTGCAATGTGTGTTTGTGCTTGAGAGAAAATATTGCTCAAGCTAACCTTATTCCTCAATTAGTAGACAATCTTTTTGCTCAATCAAATGTCAAAATGTGGCTTAAATGTCTTAGTTTTGTCTGGACAGTCCAAAACCCAAAGATATAGAGATATGAAGATAGCTACATCATTTCTTTTCAGATAGTCTCTAATCAAATACTTTGGCTTCAGCTCAGTACACATTCTGTCGGCGTACTCAACACCCAATCCATGTGAGTTCCTCTGTAGTACAAGCTACCACATCTATTGACATCCAACATCTTTTACAAGTCAGTGAAGACAGTATTTTGAAAGGTCTAATGGAATACATGCAATGCTTGTTATACTTTGAGATGAAGCTAATATAGCTAGTTGACGTAAGAAATGTTACAGCAGTTACTGTCAAATTATATCTGTATGAAAACAAATACGGAATCTTTGACATTTTCATATCCACAGCCAAATCTGATGCAATGTGAATGCACCCGGAGTCTGGTTCAACCCCTGGTAAATGTATAGATGTCTAGTCTTTCTTATTATTTTATTGTTACATCATGTATCATCTGGTCAATCATGATGCACAATTTCCACAACATCATAAAAATACTTTTAGATAATTTATACACTTCAAAGTCAAGGAACGCTGATATTTCTATGTTGTTGTTTTGATCAGTTTTACAGAATAAAGTCAAAAAAACTCAACTCTGTGTTTCTGTTAACAGCCGATCTTTGAGATATGGAAGATCAAAAGTTGTGAGGTCAGTCGACTGTAACTGTGTGGTTCTTGATAGTGTTGCAAACAACAAACCAGTGTAAAAGCTTACTTTATTTGGAGAGAACTCTAATGTCAATTAATAATGGATTAATGCAATGTTATGTTAAAATGGCTGATGCCAGAATTATTTTGATAGGAAAGTGCAGAAAAATGTCTGTGTGTATTAGCACAAATTGAGCATGTGTGTAATTTGAGATGGGGCTCACCCCTTTAGGTGAGAGGGCTGATTAATTGCGATTAGGTATTTATGAGGCTCGCTAATCAGCTAGATAAACACTCAGCTGTGAGAGCAAGTGAGTTATTTGAACATTTTCTTCCAGAAGTTTCATGGAGGGGGGGAGGCACAGCATGCATTTTACAATATTAACATTTGCCCATTTAAAGACTAGCAACACAAAGTCCAAAAGCCAGTCTGAAATATAAGGATAGAGACACACAGTGTTTTAATGCAGGGACGGCAGATTTAATTGCCTCAGACCCAAGAAAATAAACACGCTTTTTTTTTTCTTTTTAATTCTCCAAGGTTTTAAAAATAGTAGATTCTTTATCTGCATCACAGTAATGCTGGCAAGAGACATGCAGCAGCTCAAATGAAACACTTGAGAACTGACCTATGATGTTTGTGTTGTAATTTGTTCCTGAGAAACTTTAGTCTCAAGAACTTGAGTTGAGTTAGACCCGTAAGAAAACAAAAACAGGAGGAATATTGTAGACAAACAAGTCGCATAAGTTGTGTGTCTCTGTAAGTAATCTCCCAAAGCAGATCCACTGCTGAGCTTACACACCTCTGGTATTGATTAGCTCATTAACAACAAACAAACACACACACACACACACACAGAGAGAGAGAGAGAGAGAGAGAGAGAAAGAGAGAGCGTGAGCTGTGCTCTCCACAGCAGTTAATAAAAACTTCTAGATGTTCTCGATTGACTCACTTTTCTTCTTTTCCTTTCATTCCTTCCCTTCCTTTCTCTCTCTCACTCCTCCTTTACTTTCCTCACACTGGTTCCCCTGTCCTCCCCTCCTAATGAAAGGAGAAGATAGAATCTCAGAGCCAGCTCATTAAAACATACTCCCAATTAACTGTCAACCCTCTCACCAGAGAGAGATGGAGGGAAAGGAAAGAATGTATGGAGAGATGGTAGATGGTTGGTGATGCCTGGATAGAGCAGAACATTTAAAAAATGGCAGTGGTTTAAAGAAGCAATGAACTAGTGCCTTTTTGAAAAAGCAAAATAATTTGTGACTGTGTGTGAGAGTGGGAGAAGGAAGAGGACAGTTAATAAAGTACAGTTTATGAACACTGTCGAGTCTTAATGACCTGTCTCTGTTTTATCAGCCACTTGGGAATGATTAACGCCACACAAATGTGTGTTTGCCTGTGAGTGTGTGTGTATATGTGTGTGTAAGACAGATTGTAAGCCATCACTGCTTGAATGGTTTAGTCATTTGTCTGTTATAGCTTAATTTTAAAATGACTTTGAAGCACAGTTCAACTGTCAGGGTTGCTGGTGGCTACAGGGCCAAAAAGACTGGAGCCATGGGAGCAGTCAGTCAGGAGCTGGTGCAGTGAAGCCCAGCTGGGCCAGTGGCCAGAAAGGTTTCTGGTGTCACTCTTTGTCACCCAGTGATAAGCCTGTTATCTATGCCCCTCTCTTTTTCCGACCAATCAGATTTAATGTCACTAGAGTGTTAGAGTGTTATTTGTAGCAGGCAGTGTGGCAGCTACTTAAAATTATCAGGATAGATAAAAGTGTTGCATTTTCTTTTTTAACCATTTTTAAATAGATTTGAGAGGGAAGTGGGATGAGAGGGCTCATTTTAAATGACTGGTAGTTACAGCACATTCACTGTCCGCAGCAACACTATTGACAGCACCCAGTAGGATGTTAAAATGTCGATACAGCTGATTTTAAAAATGAGGTCAGTTAGAAAACGTGCTATTTATAATCAGGGCTGTGGTAACCTTTTGCTTTTTCCATCTCATGTAACTCTCTCTCTGTAAGGAATGCCCCCCTCAATTTTCATTTAACATGTCTGGCTAATTGCTGATTTCATTTACCACATTTAAGTTATCAGGCTTCATTCAAGAATACTGTGCCAACTGTACTCATTCTGGGAAGATAGTTCTGCTGTGGCACTGTAAAATACATATTTTTAGCTGAATCTGATCAAACAAGGTCATGATGCAGACAAAGGAACAATGCAGTAATGAAAAAAAAATCAAGATATTGCTGAGCTACTGTCTGTGAGTTTGTGGATTAATGTTTGTGCATATTCTGTATTTATCTCCCATAATTCCCTCTGCCAAATAGATCTTGTACTATTGCTGAGATAACAGTAAGATCCATTAGGTCTTGTGTTCTTCTCACTTTTTTTTAGTCATCTAAAATTTCTTAGTGTGTGGACATGCATGTGTGAGCTGTGTTGTTCACGTGTAAGACAGAGTTGAGAGCAATAAAATGAATACGAAACAAAAAAGGATAGATGAGTGGGTGTTTGAAATATATTTTAGGAAAAGAAAGAAGGCTTGCTGGGACTGAATTTCACTTTGCTCACTGAGTGAAACAAAACACTCACTGCTGTATCGCTGATAGCGATGAAGATAAACATGAGCAAAGTGCTAATAAACAGTAAACACAAAGGCTGATGGGAATACAAGAGTGAATAAATTAACTGCATCTTCAGTGGATATGACTTTATGTTCTTAAACCTTCAGAGAGAAATGTTGGAGTTAAGATCCCAGAGAAAGAAGAGAATGTTGACTCTGATTTCTCCTGACAGTTTCCTGTCCTGCTTGCCCTCAGGGTGTGTATGTGTAAGTGTGTGTGTGTGTGTGTCTGTGCGTGCACGCTTGTGCGCATGCACTTGTCGGCATCACTAGCTCCTCTGGTCGATGTTGGGAACATATGTCTGCTGTCTCCATGGTAACGTGATACATCACAACCACACATAAGTCCACCTGAGATCATGAATATTCCTGTGCAGAAGAAGGCCTCTCCAGCTCTGTCACAGACTCACAGCGGTTCACACATTAATGCTGTCTCCTTAACTTTATTTGTCACTTAGCCCTGCCAGTCCTGTGGTTTTTATCAGCACAAAAAGGATCAAATTTAGATTGGTTTGACTGGCATATCATGGTCTGCTTATCTATGCACATGATTTCAAAAACGGATTCACAAAGTCTAGAATTAATTAATTTCGATTCAGTTCTTGATGATGCAAGAATGCACCATCTAGACTGACTGAATGAAGAAGAATCCATTTGTTGTTTGTTCAACAAACACTAACAAAGCTCAGCTCAGTGTGCAGAGTCTTTTTACAGTTTATCCCTCTCTAGACTATAAGAGAGTGAGGTAACAAGTTTACTGTTTAGAAGACACAAATGCAGCAATTTGTTCTAGATTTTAATCATTGATATTAGATCATTCAAATAAAAATCACAATTAATCTGAAAATCTTTTTTTTTTTTTTTTAATCAGGACCTAGTGATACATACACAAGATTGTTTTAATGGATGCATTTATTTTGAAACTGTCTCTTCATGTTCCCCTCAGCAAGTCCTGATAAGAGAAATGCAAAGGCTGCACTTCAGTAACATATAAGCTGTTTCATGCTGTAAATATTCTCTGTGCTGCTGTTCTACAGTAAAAGGTCATCTATCTAATGAGCCTCCCCTAAGTTTTTTTGTTTGTTACCAAGACTTGTAAATAGCCACCTAATCTCATCACCCAAAAAACATCACTTTGACATACTAGAAAACAATCCTGAGAATGATTTAAGGAAAATATGAATATTATGGATAGGATTTTAACAGTTATTAAATGACAGTTTAACTAAGCATTATCTCAAACACATAACATGTATCTGTGGTCTTCAACTTCGTCATCTTTAATGAAATTGTCCCTAGAACAGCTGTAGCAAATTGAAGTTCATTCTGTGGACTGACCGTACTACAAAATAATATTGTTGGCTGTTGTCTAGTTAGAATGCTCCCACTATAGCAATCTTATTTAGACATTGTTAATAATGTAAAGTTATAATTAAAATTGTGGCTCTTGTTATTTGTAAATTGCACTATTTCAAATCATGCTTTCAATATAAACATGATTAATTTCAGACCTAACCTGCATCATGGTTCACACAGTGAAGTCAACAATTACTTTCCAGTCTCATAAACTGTATGAACTAACTAGAGGAGCTTTTAATAACCTGATCCAAAAATATTAGAGCAGCCTCAACATGTTTAGCCTAGTATTTGTAAGTTGCCTTGAGCTAAAGGTTGATACAGCGTCACTACAACTGAGGTATAAGACAAGTTAATGTGCTCCATACAAATGGTCAGACAAGGTCTGAACATACTTCTCTGTCTCCGTGTGTGAGGCAAAGATTTAGATGCATTAGTTTGTCTGACTAAAACTGCATCTGTAACAAACACAGAACATGGTATTGCTGCCAGCTCCCTGTTCATTTGGAAAAACTCACCTGTTGCTCAGCTTCTCAAAATTCCAATGGCTAAATCTTGTTTACTGGCCCATTTTGTTTTATTTTGAGTCCAATATGAAATGCACACTGCATATGATGCTCTATATTGGATTCTGGCTGAAATTCACACTGCATATAAATACTCCTTTTTCTCCACACTTGGAATACATTGCTTGGAATTTTAATGGGGAAAATATTCAGCCCAGTGGACAAGACATGGTCCAGGCTTTGTTTAATACAACACAGAGG
This sequence comes from Lates japonicus, assembly GCA_033238685.1. Classification (NCBI taxonomy): domain Eukaryota; kingdom Metazoa; phylum Chordata; class Actinopteri; family Centropomidae; genus Lates; species Lates japonicus. The sequence goes on along the minus strand of BRZM01000130.1, from coordinate 255,247 downwards.
TCAGCACACTGTCATTCTCTCAATTCTACTTAGCTGTTTAATGACTCGTCAGTCGAACATCAAAGGTAACACCCAGGGCAGAGCAGGATTGCATATTTGGAGATTTCCTCTCTGTGACAAAATGATTGTCACTGTGAATGATAAATAAATAAATAAAAATGAATATAATAAAATATAGTTAAAAAACCAACAGTTACTCATGCAATTTCTGGCTCAGAAATCTTCAGAAAGTTATGTTAACAACAATGAGGAGTTGTAAGTTCTTTGAGCATCTGTGCACATCATGAGTTTCAAAGTGTCTCATTCTTACAACTGTAACTAATTCAATGTTTTATGTATTTATGCTAGTGAGAATCAAGTTGATCACAGTTGTTCAGTCATAGTGTTTATTGTGCCACTTACAAAATAGTTTTCTGTTAGATATATGTAGTCATTAGTTGTTTATTGCTCAGACACATGAACAACACTTTAACAGTAAACAAAAAGCTGATTAAAATATAAATATGGATAGAAAAGCTGCTGATTTTATTATTTTTTTTGTAGAGGCTCTTCTCTATGTTTCTGTCTCTCTCTTTTTCTCTGACATCCTCCTCCCGACTGCACAAAAATGCCAAAATCTGCATTTAAATTGAAAGCTATTCATCTGCATATTTCTGATTATTCAATTAATTTGCCTTCTGTTTTTTCACCCCCACCAATCAGCAGCTGTGGAATTGTTTATTGTGTTTTTGTCGATGATGCTGCTGTTGGTGGGACAATGGTGCGGATGTGTGTGAATACTGTATATTTACGTGGATTGGTGGGAGCAGAGGTGGGCAAAGGTGTAAATGAGAATTGAGTTTTTTTTTCCAATGCATCATTGTCACTGCACTGAGATGAATTGTAAAGAGATCTATGAAGCAGAGGTAGGAGAGAATAAGACAGAGACGGTAAAACAGAGAAGAAAAGGCTCCTCATTAGCGGTGGAAAGTGGAGACAGAGGTCAACTGATCTGTGCACTGCATGTCACCACCTCACTATAGAGCCATCTGTCACATCCACGTGTGCACACGCAGTCTGAGGCCTCTATTTTAACAGAACAGTTGCAAAGAGTGCAAAGCAGCATGTCTCATCCGTAAAGATGTCTGGAAGCATTTCAGTCAGAGGTAGGAAAGACTGAAGAGTGCTTTAGTAGAAAAGGAGTTCAGAGTTGAATTTTGATTGTTGTGTAATAATCGGCCTGTCTGCTGCGTGTGTGGTTCAGTTTGTGTGATTATATTGCATCAGTCCAGTGTTGGTTGTGTATTGTGCATCAATTGTGGTCAAATGAGACACTACAGACATAACTAGAGATAATGTAGGGGAGGAGACAAACTACTTGGAGAAAAATCAGATTTAACTTGTGGTTCTATACATGTAGTTTTTATGTCCCGGTGACCATTAAAAGTGAAGTAATGGCTCTCTTTCCATTCATTTAGATTGGGACTTGCTTTTTTAAATGCGTCTGTGAGATAAGTCTAGTGTAATACTAACAAATCCTATGAACTGATGAGAACCAACAATGTGTCAACTTCTCAAAATTTTCCGACTTCCCCAGCCTGTCTAGCTCATTTTTTCCTGTTGAAGAGACAAATGCTTAACTTTATAAAAGAATGTCCTGAAACAGCAGGGCACTGGAGTTTTAGGATACTTGACTCCAGAGAAAGCAGAGCAATTGTTATGTACAATACCATTTTCAGCATGCTACTCAAAATAAACTACGTTGCCCATGTTCATCCAATGAAGGAACATGTCATCCAGTGCAACAGTGTGGCTTACTGATGCATTTTTAATAGTTTTTGGTTAACACTGGAGCTCTGTGGCACAGACAAATAAATTATTTCAGGCTTTTACACAGGCAACACTTGTTAGAAGGATTAGTTCAATGTTGGTTTTGGTCTTTTCACAGGATTTATTGACCAGACCAGACATCACCAGACTGTTTACTCATCATAACTCTGTAAATCCTGCACAGTCCCGTCAAGTAGTTTGCAGTTGTTAACAAGATCATCTTGGACTTCCCAACTATGTGCCATGCGTGTTGCACTGGGCCAAAAAAACACACATCAAATGTAGAGGCAAAGTTTATTTCCAGGTCAGGAAAAAAAACGCATGTTGAAGCATTGCTGCATATATTTTGCATTGGCAGGAAAACAGAGGCTCTGTTTAGTTGTTCTGTCTTTCTTGTCTTTCATGTGTTTCTGTCTGACTGTCTAAGGGCGTGGGTGTGCACCTTTACTGTGACCCTGACTGCACTGGGCGAGAAGCATGATTGTCATTCAGGCAGCATGCAGCTCCTTGGTTGGATGAGGTCACTATAAAGCCCCTCCCTGCATCTCAAGCCAGGGAAGTATTGATTTCCTTTAATTGGATAGACAAATGAAAACAGGGGATGAATGGGATGGCACTCCTCCTCTCCATTGTTGAGGTCTGTCCTTCTTACATTTTGTGTGTAACTTTATCTCACTAGATTTTTGGAAACAAATAGAACTTCTCTTCCAACTCTATCTGTTTTTATGCTGCATGATGTCAGGGACATCTTTTAGGAGTAACTTATGAAATTGCTATTTACCTTAACCTCACCAGCCATTTTTTTCTGTATCTCACTCCAGCTGCTGAATGAGGGAAATCCAGTTGTTTTCCAATGTAAATAGAACCTTGTTGTTTTAGAAAAAGGTCAGATATTGTTTAAAACACTTTTTTGGGAAGTGTGAATATGCAAATATCCATTGATAAGGTCAGTATTTGAATAAAGCTGATTTAAAAAAAAAACCTCCTCTGACCTTTTATTAACGTCTTGTGAATTTCCTCCGCACAAAACGTGAGAATAAATTTAACAAGTGTTGCTGAATGTGTGGCCCTCTGGGTCATATTTATTTAAAATATGCTTCTCTTATAACCATCAAAAAAGGCTATTTCTCCTGTTATCACACTTTTTAGAAGTACTTTCATATAATGAATGATGTTTAATTTTAATCGCAAACTATTGATGGGTTAGTAAGTCAGGGCCTTAACTGTGGTAACAAGCAGGAATGACTCAACCACTCCATCTGCACTCCAGTGCAAGATGTTTTACCATACGTGAACAGAATCACATAAAATTACTGCCAAGTACTTCATTAGGCAGATCAGCCAATATCAGCTATATTTACAGTCATGTAAGGCAGCCAGGTATGGGCCCTCTGGTAAACATTACCAGAACAAGCATATGTTATTCATTAATTAGATCAAATTGTACATTCGCTGTCAATCAACTAAGGAAAAATTCAAGTTACTTTGAACCTGGCTTCCTTTTGCTATATTTAGACCTCTATGACAGTCAATTATGTTCAACATTTTATCTTATGCTATTTCATTTTTCATTTAATTTTTTTTCAATATCATCAGTTCACCTAGAGTGTACCAGCTAAATCAAATCTGATTTAAGAAACCAACTAAAACATTACAAAACACCAGCGTCTTTATTTTAACAGCCGATACATTTACCTGTGGTATGAATTTGGTTGTGTAACTGTATTTTCTTCCCATGGATAAGTGGCTGAATATAGATTATGCCGTTATGTTCAGAGTTGGAAGGAGAAACTTTCTTTTAATAATCTCAATCCCTCTTGGTTCATCAGGTAGACAGGGAAAGAGGATTCAGTGAAAAGTTTAATGATGTCATTACACGCGTCATCACAATTAAATTTGACTTAACCTCAATACAATGAGTTCCTGTCTAAACTGTAAGTGTATCTATAAACCTGTCAATAGGAGTATTGCAGTGTTGTAACATCAGGGCATATTTTTCCTCTCACTAGAAACATGTCATTAAAGCAAGAAGGCTGTGACAGATTCAAGTACTGTCACAAATATGAATACTTGAGAGCTGGACTAAAGCTTACCTTGACACTATAATATCGATGTACCACAACATTATAAGAGATAAACACACAAATACAAATATACATGTTGTTCTGTGCTGTATTATTATTTTCAAAAAGAGCCATGTGTAATTTGGTACCATTTTACTACAAATGGCTATGCCTCTAAAATTATATATTTGAAAGAAAAAAAATAAATGTCACAAAGAACCAGACAGGCACAGAGTGCTGGGTTTGGACGAAGAAGAGCGCTGGTAGGAGAAAATGACAAGCTGAGTCAAAACCTTCACCGTGTGGGATGTTTGTGTGAAGGCTTTGCACATCAAGTGTCACCAAATGATTAAGTTGTTATACTGTCACTGGTTATTCTGGTATAATGTGTGCTCCTCTGAGTCCCTTTCACGTGATGAAGACTAGCCTTGGTGGAAATGTCTTTAAGGAAGTTCTGATTCTAGTCTGGATGAATCTCTTTGTATCCAGCACCTATCTTACAATGGTTTACCTCTGCTTTATTAGCCATACTTGTGGCATCCATCTAGGAATGGTAGAGTTGGCTGGTTGGTTCATCACTTATCACTTAAATATCTGAACAGCTATTGGATAACTTGCTATATAATTAGGTATGGATATCCATGGTTTGCAGAGGATGGATCCTAACAACTTTGGTGATTCCCTGACTTTTCCTCTTGTGCCACCATCGGTTCAGAATTTCAGTTTGACCCGTATGTTGGTTTATGACCACATACCAGCAGAAATGACATTCCCATCAGCCTCATTTGTTCTTTATGTTTAGCACTAATTAGCAGATGTTAGTGTCTCTGTCACAGTATTAATGTCATGGCATTGTCAATGTATGTTAGCTTGCATGTTAGCATTCAGCTCAAGGCTCCACTGTGCCTAAGTACAGCCTCACAGAGCCACTAGCATGGCTGTAGATTAACAATACTTTCAACCCTGCAGCTATAGTTTATTACATGTAAGGCCTCAGTCATGAGCTAAGCCTACTTGTTTTTGGTGAGCCAACAACTAATTAAGTACATATAAATAATTTTAAACCACTTACTTTTAATTCATGTACTCAAAAACTTTTGGTGAGATTTATCCTGGTGTTGCTGAGCCCAGCTGTATGAACAGTATTCAGTCAACATGGTGAATCTGCTGGCATCAGTGGATTCTCGCTCTCCCGCCTGTCTCTTTGTGTTTCAATTCATTTCTCTCTCTCATTGCCTCTCCGTGTTACTCCAACACTCCTCTCTGTCTCAGACCCAGAGCACCAGCACTTCAGTTTTGTGTCTATAACCTCTTGTAATCTGTGTAAATTTGTGTAACCTTTGCTCAGCCACCTGTGGGTGTGGGTGTGTGTGGGGGTGTGTGTGGTCTGGTGTGTGTCTTCAAGCACATTTGGCCACTTGAAACCCAAATGTTATGTGGGGGGCATTAATGTCTCTCCAGACAATGAGGGTGTTATCTTAGTTTTCCTATCCGACTGACTGTGGGAGTCCTCAGCTCCCATAGGCATCCATCAACTTGTCCGCTGTGTCTCTCACACACACACGCCCACTCATACACACAGTCTGTTCTAATGACAAACTTTGGCAGAAGGTGTTTCAGACACAGAGATCTCCATGGTAACTGGTCGCAGTGTTTTTTCTTTGATGTATGTGTTCCCATGTTCCCAGAGCCCCAGCAGTTTCTAGAGCCGTGTGCACACACGTGTTAGTGTATGCGTCTGTGATGAGAACAGCAGCCTCAGGATATGGCATAGCTTTGAGATAACCACGCAGGGAAAGAAAACACCAGGGAGCGTCAGGGAAATAAAGCCACAGAGTGAGGCGGTTAGATGGGAAGTAGTAACAAGAAAGATGGTGTGATTAAAACCTGTGGATTGCCTCCCTTCAGTGTCGAGGGCGATGCTCTAATGATGAATTTTTAATGAAATCAAGACCACATGATCAGAACCGTGTTGTTGTGAGATGTCGTAATATAAAATATTTTACAGACACCTGTCTGCTAATTAGACAAGTGTTTTCTGTGGCCATGGTATAAGTCAGTTTAATGTGTCAGCATGAGATGGTGCTCAGTGCTGAATGTGTCTTGTTCGCTGCTGTTAAACTTGGACCATTTAAGACATGTTGGTCCAGATATCGATAGTGCCTACAGGGTGAATCTTTAAGACTCAGTCAAAGTTGGTCCATTAAGTGCTACTGGCATATGTCAAGAGATGCATCAAGAAAATCACTACTTAAGTCACACTAGTCCTCCTCAACCTGAGAAAACAGATTATTGCAGATGCTTTGAATTATAGAACTTGAGTCTTTATTGGTTCCCCTTAAAATAGTTTCGTAACTTTTTGATAATGACCCAATTAAAAACAGGAATACACATTTAATCTTGGAAATACAACTACAGTCGGATGTCACGGTGGCCTGTGTAGTCTAAGATGCTTACCACGTAACCGCAACGAATCCAGCTGGAGACCTTTGTTGCATCTCCCTAATTTCCTGTCTCCAGCCTCTTGACTGTACATTATCAAAAGGCAAATTACCAAAAACTATATATTACAAAAAAGAAAAGACAATGCCACAAAGGTTACCTGACTTGTTGCCAGGTATGAGGAAAAGTGATCTAATTAAAGCAAAACTTAACACCTTGTTTTAGTGAATGAATAAATGCCATTGTAATAAAAACTAAAGGCTGAGGCTGGAATCAGTTGATAGTATAACATACTACTACAGTTAATAACGTAATTTATTATTTATCTCTCTCTCTTATTTATATCTCTGCAAAACATCATTCAACCCTATAATTGTCCTTGCAGGTTACTAGCTTGTATTCAGTTTTGAATTTAAACTAATGTCAATGCATTTCTATCCACATTCCTGTAGAACAGCACTAAAACAGCAAGTCATTCTGTCTTTGTCTCTTAAGCACTCTTCATATTGGGTTTAGCCTTGGTTTAGCATTGTGCAGTCAGCTAGCAAATGTCATTAGTTCAGTTATCCTCTCCTCTCACCCATCAGAGATTTGTGGCTCTTCGCACAGAAGTGAACAGCTGAGTTCACCTCCGCCTGTCGTGTGTGAGGAAGCACACTAATTGGTTTATCAAGTGGTATTTATTTTTTTTCCTTTTTTCAGAATCAAATATAATCAAAAACATTATATACCAACAATTATACTGCTTTTCAGTGTCTTAGTGTTCAAGTCTGTTCAGTTTTCAAGTTATAATACTGAGTTCAGGTAGAATATTAAAGCTATTTAGCTCTCAATCGCATTCTTGTGGGTGAACATTTACTGAGTTGGACCTTCAGTATTAAAGTGTTCACGTGGTAAATAATGTAGTGCAGTATTGAAGCTCTCTTAATTCATCTTCTCCCATTCATTTTTTTTGTCTTCTGGTCTTTAGCCTCCTCATTTCTTTTCTCAGTATTGTCTCCTTTCTCTGTAAATGTAATTGTTTTATGAGCCTTCTCATGATACCTGTCAAATAACGATTTGTGTTTCTTACACACGTTGACACTGGACATTTCTCAGATGTCTCAATATCTTCCCAGCATGCTATGGGACTCTGCTCCTCGCTACCTTCCTCCCTCCCTGCAATGCTTTAATTACTTTATCCCTCATTTCCCTCATCCCTTTCTCCTTCACTCCGTCGCCCCGAGCTGCTCCTCATTCCTTTTAATTAATCCACACAGATTTAGACACCTTCACCCTGCTGTGAATGCATACACACACACACACACACACACACACACACACACACACACACTTGACAATCCCCAGTAGACAACAACTTTAAGTGATCTTGCTTCACTTTGAAAGTTTTTCTCTGGAGATGGAGGTAGTGGAAAACCCAGGTCTTATTGTTTGATATTGTGTATTGTTTTTTGATGTCTGTGTGTTTACTTGTGTGTGTGTGTGTGTGTGTAGGGCTCCAATGGTAGCATGCAGCTCATGGAGACAGAATTCTCCAAAACTCTTGGAGAGATGGTGGCCCTTCATCTGCATCACCAGAAGAGCATCCCGGCGTTCCTCTCTGCGGTGACCCTTGACCTCTTCAGCAGACAGACCACTATCTGAAGTAATCTGACACCATCTCAAACACGGGGGTGTAGAATATAAGTTTGATTAATTTGGATTTTAATTTTCTATACATCTTTTTGCTCCCTCCTTTGCCTTTTTTTCCTGTCTCATAAGATATATTCACAAAGTGTTCAGAAAAGTGCTTCACAACAGCTCTGACATGCGGAGTAGTGCAGGTTTGCAAGGTTGTGTTGTGGGGATGAACGCTTTGTTTGATGGGCTACTTCCATCTTGTATCTGCAAAAAGGCTAAGAAACAGCTTGGTATCCCTATTTGTATGTTGAATATTTCATCAATGAGTCTTTGAGAAATACATTTTTTCTTAACAGGACTAAGTTGTCATGAAAATAACACAATAAAAAAGCCATTGATATTTGAATGTGAAGCTGATTTATGGTATTTCCTGACATATACTTTCCCACCAAGATTAATACATAGTGTGGAAGCATTTGTGTGTGGTTTTCTGCAGGTTGCTTTTATGTGTCTTAACCAAAGCTGAGTCTTTGTTGACTCTTCCTTATTCTGCCTTTGTGTCCTCTCTCTTGGGCCTCTTATATGAAAAGGTTTTATACAGATGTTTTGTGGCTAACTACTCCCAAGCCAGTCCAAGGCACTGAAGCATACCATTTTGTTCTTTTCTCTATTCATGTCCAGGGATATAGCAAAAATTTTTAAGTATTTGATGTAGTTATATGACAGGATACTGTCTCCTGTCTCTGGCCCTTTTGTTAGAAGTTATACAGGAAGGAGAAGTAGAACATCTTAGAGGAAAAATAGAGATAAAACCAACCTTGACTTTTCTGACCACATTCAAAATTCACACAATCACTTGAACGTTGGAAAAATTCAATATTTGTTCTGTATTAATCCTCAAAATTTTCAAAGTTCACATCAAAAAGTGCAACAGCTGCAGCTATTTACTCCAGATAGGGAGTCTATTATTGTTCTCTTTTAATGCAAAATGAGAAACTAAACATATAATCATGAAATAGTGTGTGGAATAATTGAATGTCATAGATGGAAAACTGCGAGTATATAAGGTAAGTACAAGGCCGCTTTGTTGCCTTTTGAAAAATACAGCTGCTTTACATAGAGATTAACACAACAACAAACAACAGGAGTTGCCTGTTACCTTGTCATTCAAGTGAAGCAGTAGAGGCACTAAGGATTAAGAGGAAACACTTAAATTAATTCCAACAAATAACATGTCTGCTCTCTTCTTTATACATCTGTTTTTGTCTGCCGCTCATCTGTGTCAGAAGTAGGACGGAACAAAGAAAGCACTCACAGGGCAAAACACCAGCAATGCTTTAATGCTTTTAAAATTTGAACATCTGTTGAAACCTTTAAATTTCACAGAAAATACAATTAGAGTTAAGTGTAACCTTAATAACACAGAAATAAGTTTTAGGATATGAATTTTGTTTGATGAACTATAAATTATTCTTGTTTTGAATTTATTTAATGATGGTACTGTGTGTATTTGCACGAGTACAAATGCGCGTAGACAAGTCAAGGAAATTTCTTGTTAAACAAAGAGAAACGTACAAGAAACAAACATAAAGTGAAGAGTGTACCAGGACAAATCCAACAAACCGATAAACCAAAGGAAATGAACCGATAAATGTGCCCACCCCACCGCCAAGCAATATAAGAACCCAGCCGGTTGTTTCACATGTCCCATGAGAAAACACATCTCCAGCACACACAACGTCCCTTGTCATTCCTCCCTTCCAATAACTTCCACCTCACAACAACATCCAATGCAACACCTGACCGCTCCCCAGAAATAGAGCTATGATGCATCATGTCCAATCTAGTGATGGATGATTGTACTTCTCCTAATATAAAAATCATTATTTGGAAATTTTAACAGTAGTATTAATCCTTAGATGTTACTTGATGTGACCACATTTTTTTTTTTACCTGCAGGGGTTTCACAGAAGCATTGCGTTATTCTCGAGCTCTCTAGCATTTCTCCATCCGTCGGTCATCTTAGTTTTGAGAAATTTACAAAAAATACATTGACTGGCCAATGGTTAATAATAATAATAATAATTATTCTATTTATAAAGCACTTTACATTTGAGGGCAAATCTTAAAGTGCTAAACAACAAACAATAAACAAGAAAAGTGTTAAATGGGGTGTAAAATATAAATTAAAAAGGATTCATTTATAGCTGGAGGTTCCTGCCAGGGATCCTGATGAGGAGTGCATTATGTGTCTGCCTGGAGGAGAGCAGGCGGCGTGGACCATTTTCAGCTACGGAGGGAGAGGGAGGGGTGAGTCTGCCATGTTTGAGATGGAGGAATGCAACTTTACAGAGGTGGTGACATGTGTGGTTTTGATGTGGGCAAGTCCAGGGGTGGGGGGCTGGGGGGCTGACAGTGAGGAGCGGATGGCATTTACTCTTGAGGCAAATGTAATGAAACTACACTGCTCAGCATTATTGCAGTTGTGGCTCAGTTTGAGCAGATGATTTATTATGGAAAAAGTTGTTTGGAGTTCCTGGACTAGTATTGATTATGTTTATAATATTGAGATTCAAGGTGCGCTTCCAGAACAGCTTTTTTGCGCTCTGATACGCAAGTTTGTGTGGACAGTTGAGTTACAACAAACGTTGCCTGCCAAGGCCAGCAGCATCAGTTGGCTCCTAGTAAACCACGGAGCAGTTCTTGCGCGTGACCACTGTGATTTGACAGGTACATGGACCTCCCAAGGATGTTCTGGAGGCCATTGTGTATTGTTTTTTGATGTCTGTGTGTTTACTTGTGTGTGTGTGTGTGTGTGTGTAGGGCTCCAATAGTAGCATGCAGCTCATGGAGACAGAATTCTCCAAAACTCTTGGAGAGATGGTGGCCCTTCATCTGCATCACCAGAAGAGCATCCCGGCGTTCCTCTCTGCGGTGACCCTTGACCTCTTCAGCAGACAGACCACTATCTGAAGTAATCTGACACCATCTCAAACACGGGGGTGTAGAATATAAGTTTGGGATTAATTTTGATTTTAATTTTCTATACATCTTTTTGCTCCCTCCTTTGCCTTTTTTCCTGTCTCATAAGATATTCACAAAGTGTTCAGAAAAGTGCTTCACAACAGCTCTGACATATGAGTAGTGCAGTCGGTGCTGTGTTGTGGGGGATGAACGTCTTGTTTGATGCAATACTTCCATCTTGCATTCAAAAGGCTAAGAAAACAGCTTGGTATCCCTATTTGTATGCTGAATATTTCATCAATGAGTCTTTGAGAAATACATTTTTTCTTAACAGGACTAAGTTGTCATGAAAATAACACACAAAAGCCACTGATATTTGAATGTGAAGCTGATTTTTATAGTGGTACTTTGACATATACTTCCCACCAAGATTAATACATAGTGTGGAAGCATTTGTGTGGTTTTCTGCAGTAGTTGTGTTTTGCGTGGTCTTAACCAAAGCTGAGTCTTTGTTGACTCTTCTTATTCTGCCTTTTGTGTCCTCTCTCTTTGGGCCTCATATGAAAAGGTTTTATACAGATGTTTTGTGGCTACAACTACCCTAAGCCAGTCCAAAGACTGTGTTATTACCATTTTGTTCCTTTTTCTCATTCATGTCCAGGGATATAGCAAAATTTTAAGTATTTGATGTAGTTATGTATGACATAGATACTGTCTCCCTGTCTCTGGCCCTTTTGTTAGAAGAAGCAGGAAGGGAGAAGGTAGAACATCTTAGAGGAAAATAGAGATAAAAACCAACCTTGACTTCTTCTGACCACATTCAAAATTCACACAATCACTTGAACGTTGGAAAAAATTCAATATTTGTTCTGTATTAATCTCACAAAATTTCAAAGTTCACACTGTGCAAGTGCAACAGCGTGTGCCATTTACTCAGATAGGGAGTCTATTATTGTTCTCTTTAATGCAAAATGGAGGAAACTGAACATATAATCATGAAATAGTGTGTGGAATAATTTTGAATGTCATAGATGGAAAAATCATGAGTATATAAGGTAAGTACAAGGCCGTTTGCTGCCTTTTAAAAATACAGCTGCTTTACATAGAGATTAACACAACAACAAACAACAGGAGTTGCCTGTTACCTTGTCATTCAAGTGAAGCAGTAGAGGCACTATGATTAAGAGGAAACACTCTAAATTAATTCCAACAAATAACATGTTCGTTCTCTCTCTTCTTTTATACATCTGTTTTTGTCTGCCGCTCATCTGTGTCATGAAGTAGGGACGGAATAAAGAAAGCACTCACAGGGCAAACACCAGCAATGCTTTAATGCTTTAAAATTTGAACATCTGTTGAAACTCTTAAATTTCACAGAAAATACAATTAGAGTTAAGTGTAACCTTAATAACACAGAAATAAGTTTTAGGATATGAATTTTGTTTTGATGAACTATAAATTATTCTTGTTTTGAATTTATTTAATGATGGTGCCTGTGTGTATTTGCACGAGTACAAATGCGAGACAAGTCAAGGGAAATTTCTTGGCAGCAATAAAGAGAAATGGCAGAAATAAACATGGGGTGAAGAGGGAAGCTAGGGAGCAATCCAATAAAACTGAGAAACGAAAGGAAGTGAACTGAGAATAAAGCCACTTATCACAGCAACAATATAAGAACTCCAGCTGGTGCAGCCATATGTCTCATGAGAAAACATATTCTCCTGTACAGCACATGCCACATACTGTCCTTGTTATTTTTCTTCTTTTTTTCCACACACTTTCATTTTCACAACACAGCACATCTACTGCACACCTGACTGCTCTCACCTAGAGGTCATATTTTAGAGTGTTTCATATATTGTAGTGCCGCATACAATGCTCTCCTTCAGCAGTGTGAGATGCACTTTGGCTTTATAGTCCCCATTCGATAAGAATGACTGTATTCTCTTTTCTTTTGTAAACTTTGGTATGTAAATGGTAATCAATAAAGCATATGTCTGACTGTGACTGTTGAAAGACTGACTTGACTTTAATGAATATTAATGTTGTAGCCATGTTTACTTGTAGTAACTCACCTACTGTACTCCAAACCATGGCACAACCACATCCTGACTGGTGAGAAACTGGAATATTTAATGAGCCAAGTAAGTTGACTGTTTTCACCTCCGTGTTGTTGCATGTCCCTGTGATCTTGGATGTTGTGTTTTGTCAGGTTCAGCATCTCTGATAAGCTTACCAAAGGTTATTAGTCTCAGGTGAGCATCTGAACTAAGTGCAATTCAAAGACCTCTATGGAACAGTGTCTATATAAAAGAACAGTGTCATCGGGATAAGAGATACCGGGGGACTCGTGGAACGGGAGCTTACGGGTGAGCGACTGATGGCTGGGTCTGTATTCACAGGCCTGATCGGCATCAGACCAAATGAGGTTACTCCGTTGACGCAGTGGGGGTGTTGTGTATGTATGTAACACAAATGCTGTATTTCTAATGTTTATCTGGTGTTTGTTGCTTTGAAAGATAAACAATTATACTGTGATTGCTTTCCAGAGCAGTAAAATTGTTCCGCATGCTAGTATAAACCACCCTACAGCGTTTTGATGTCTCATAAGACAATTTTTTAACACCGGGCTGTTTTGTGTCTAAATGCTCACACTGTGTGATTCAGAGTTCTCTATCTGCCTGGACTAGAATACTGGGGGTCCCATGGGAGCAGAGCTTGTAGGCGAGTGTCTAGTGGCTGGGCTTGTGGGCTGGTCAGGATCAACCTGAAGACGTAACATGGGGCACGGATCCAGTGCATTGCCAGTTTGATGGCAGGCATCTTTTTTTCTGAGCTCCAGCCAAAAAAACTGACTCTGAAGATGTGGAATGTCATCTCTCTGTCAGCTCTGTGGAAGGGGCCGCAGCGAGTCAGAGGTAAAGCATTATCAAAAAGATAGACTTGGGCTAACTTCTGCAGACAGCTGCTCTGTAACCTTTTTTTTAGATAAAGACTTTCTTTTAGACTCATCTGAAACTGCCGAGGCTGAAAGTCACCAGAAGATTTTGGGTGTCTGTACTGGTGGCAACCCAACAACTTGGCGGTAGATACCAGGGCTGAAGGAAGCTGTCAAGCTTAAGGAGGGGTTTTGGGCTTGTTTAGCCCAGGGGGGCTCCTGAGGAGACAAGTATCACGAGGCCAGAAAAACAGGCTGCTTTGGTCACGCAAGCAAAAACCCAGATGTGAGAAGAGTTCAAAGAGATCGTGGAGCAGGAAAGTGAAACTGTCAGTCGACACAGACAGGGGAGACGTTGTCTTGCCTAGGCAGTTATCAGCCGGGGGGGAAGAATGCCTGACCTCCTTGAGAGAAATTGTTGGGTGGTGGCAGGCACGCTACGAGTAACTTCTGAACCTGTCCAGCACTCCATTTGTGGAGGAAGCAAAGTCATAAATTCTTCTTTTTCATTTTTATTCTTCTTTACCCCAGCGAGACCATTAGGACTCTACAGTGCGTTATTGTGCTCACACAGTGGCCCCTTGCTGCAGGCGAAAAGAGAGACTGTGTTTAAATCGTCATTCATTTTTAAAGTTTTTGCTTGTAGTCAATTTAACTCGTGGTTAGCTCCATTTCACCAGTGAGAATTAACTGACACACAAGTAATAAAATGAAAGGATTTTCTGTACATGATTAAGTGTTACTTCCACAATGGGTTATAAGAGCAATGCTACAGCCTAGAAATATATATATATTGATAACAGAGGAGAAGCAGCTCTTTGGAGATCCTCTTGATATGCACCTGCGCTGTAATTTTTTGCTGTGCGAGTTCTGAGCGCAGAGAAAAAATAGTAAGACCTTCTATATTCACCTTTCATCCATGCCATTTCCATTTCTGATTTCACTACCTGTTAAATCCCAATTTTCTTCCTGCCCCTCATCCTGTGCGTTCTCCCCGCTTCTTTCCACTCTTTTATTCATTCCTTTATCTTTATTTCATCAGCCCATCATCTCTCAGTCGAAAACAATTAGTACACCCCCTGATATCTCATTAACTATAAATGAGGTGGTAGAGTGAGGTTGAAAATGCCAAAGCTGAGCTTCATAACTCTGCAGCATACATCAGATTGCACACACACTCAAAAACACACCAGTCCTCATCGAGCGGTAAACAATCAATTTTGAAAGACATGTTTTAGGAATACGCAGCAGAAATAATTCTAAGGCAGCACTAAATCTTAAGCAATTCTCGTGCTTGTTTAATTTATTAAAAATGATAGGAGTCGCATTTCAACTGCATCTTTCAGCTTTTTTTTTTTCACCACAGAGAAATTTTGGTGAGACCTGCTGAGAAGAGACATCCCCACTACAGAGGAGAGTCTCAGCTGGAAACCAGAGAGGCTTATGGGACAGAAAAAGAGGATAGAGAGGACCTGTCACTTCTTTCTTTCATCTCTCATTCCTTTTTTCTTCCTGTCTCCACCTTCCTCACTAAACTCTCCATCTGCCTGTTTGCACTCACACATACAGGAAGATCAGTATTGTTTTCTCTGAAGTGAGTCTTTCTCCCATCTCTTCCTCCTGTCTCCCGCTCTCTCCTTCTCTAAAGTCCCAACAGAGAGAGACAGAGCAGCTGTCATGCTTTAGTTCAGATCTGAGTTTCTTTTCCTCGGGTTCCCCTTAGAGTAGGAGCAGCACGATACTGTACTCACTGAAGAAGGTGTGTGTGTAACCGAAGTGTAAGAAAGCATTCATGTGTACATACAGTAATGTGAGGCAGGACCGTAGTGAAAACTTGTTGCTGTATGACCTGTTTTGCACCCAAATTAAGTCCAGCATTTACCTGACTTTTTTGGGGGGGGATTGTAGATGATGCTCAACTGTTTAACGGGCTAAACCCTATTTTCTTGCCTCCTGGATCTTATTTATCATTTCTGGCTGCAATACTAAGTAAATGGTAATAATAACATTAGACACTCCAAGTTAATTGTTGAAATTATTACCCTAACTGTCTGATGTAAACATCCGTCATATTTTGCAGATGAACCACTTGCTTAACCCACACACAGACCACTTCTTGTGTTTACCTTAAACTCTGGTTCCCATTATCCAAAGCGAACTCTTTATTAAATAACTGTAAAAATGATTTTCTACCGTCCAGGCATCCATCCTCAGTTTGTAATCCAGTAAATTTGCAGAGACATTGAACTTGAAAACTCTCTATGGCTGTGATTTAATACGTTGTCAGAAAATCAAACGCAAAAGACAAATTACAAGTAAGCACAGACATGTATGATTACCTTCACCTGGGAGGTAATGTTTTTACCTGTGTCTTTGTTGCTTTGTTTCTTCATTAAGCAGCAGACTTAGACAAAAAGTACTGAACCAATTTGCACCAAACTTGGTGGATGGATGGAGTTGGGTCAGGGAAGATCCCATTTTGGTGTTGTTAATTTCTCAGGAAATAATTTATGTATTAATGTTTTTTCTATTATAGGAGCTAGACAGATGAGTAGGACTGTTTGGCCTTGGAGGAGGTATGTCCTCTACTGCGTGCTGTAGCGGTATTTTTATTTATTTATTTATTTTAATAAAATAATAATAATAATACTTTATTGATCCTTGACAGGAAATTGCTTT
This sequence comes from Lates japonicus, assembly GCA_033238685.1. Classification (NCBI taxonomy): domain Eukaryota; kingdom Metazoa; phylum Chordata; class Actinopteri; family Centropomidae; genus Lates; species Lates japonicus. The sequence goes on along the minus strand of BRZM01000130.1, from coordinate 238,732 downwards.
GTTACAGCAGCAGCACACCAACCATCACCAAATCTAAATAAAGATCAAATTGAAAGGGATAAGTGTAATCATGAAGAAAGAAAAACAGAGAAAGAAAGAAAGAGAGCAAAACAAGAGCCATACAAAATATACAGAATATACAGAAAATTACAGAATATTACACTAAACTAAATTCCTGTTCTGTGGGGAACTCTGAAATGTCAGTGTTGGTGTGCTTAAAAGCACCAACAGTTTTCAAAACACTCCGTGCTCCTGTCCTCATGACAATAACATAACTTTGACAAAATCTAAAGGTGAGCAACTGCTTGTTGTGATGGATTACCAAACTCAACCACATTTCAAGTGTCTGTATGTTGATTTTCATGCTTTCCTGGCATGGACTGATCACAGTTTCCCTGGAAGGTACGAAATCAATCCAAAATCTCGAAGTGTTTGGAAAATGTAATACAATGCTCATTGTAGATGGTTCTCAGTTATCTTAATGAACCTGCAAGGTAAGAGCTTGACACAGCATCTGTGCTGTAGTGCATGAGCAGAAAGCTGCAGCACTCAGACTGTACTAGTTGTTACTGGAATTGTCTCATTTTTCTGAAAACAAAATTCACTTAAATGATTGAATGATGCTATAATGATAAAAGCAGCACACTCTCAGCTTAATATTTAGATTGTTGCTTAAGTGCAAAAACGTGCAAAAGCCTCAGTTTTGTTCTTTAAAATAAGCTATTTTAAATGTATACATTTTCAATTTATTCATCCAAAAGTTTGGATATTTTCAGCCATTACCAGGGGCTGCCTCATGATCATTCTCTGGCATAACAATTGGCCAAGTCTAATGGTGCAATAATGCACTCAGAATTGGTGCCAGACCTAGGGAACAAATTTGGAAGGAGCTTGAATGGGGCAAAGTTTATACCTCTGATGATGGACCTCCACAGAGCAGCTTCATTAACACATCTCCCTCCATTCATTATTACATTTTTGGAGCTGCTGTGGTGCTTAACGTCTGGCAAGTGTAATTCTCAACAGCCGCTGTCTCTAATCCTCACTCCCATACAGTATATATGGCTGTTCAGAGGGCCAGTGGAAATGTGCAGGCGGACAGGCAGGCAGGTCTCCAGGCAGACTCCAATATGGCTGCCAGAGCAGGAGAGTGACAGTTTGGCTAATTAGAGCACTTTTAATTTGCACTGCCTTGATCTCTCGTCTTAGCTTCCTTCAATCTGGGAGCGTGTGAGCGTGTGCAGGAATGCATGCTGGTGTGTGTTTGTGTATTTTGAGCCAGTTCAGTGTCACCTTGTGTGGTAATTTAGAAAGGTGAGATAGTTTGTAGAAGGCTAAATGAACAAATATCTGTCATTTGGCCTTCCTCAAACTTTGTCTGTCCTCTACATCTCTTTCCCTGTTAATTCGTCTCTTTAAGCATCATTCTCTAGACGGCTCACATTCTGTCCCTTGTTTTTCTGCATTTGGCCTTAGATCTCTACACACATACACACTCCTCATAGTCTCTTAATGAAAGCAGCAGTGTTTCAGGGTCAGCAATCTGCAGTGCTCTGGCACTAGTTATTCAGCTAGTGTCCTTGTTCTGAAACAAAAATGCAATTAGTCTTGTTTTTAAAAAGAATTTAGACTGAAAATGTTACTGCTCTGCGTCAAGATCTGGAAGATTGGCCTTATAAGATATTTATATAGAGGCAGGTTAGATACGTTCCTCCAGTCAAAGAGAAGATTATCAGTGTGACTGCTGACCTAATAACTCATAAGTCGTGGTGTTCGCCTCTCAGCCAGCCTCGACCTTTCCACAGTGTTCTCTCACTTACACTGTACATTATTAATGCTGCTTGGCCTACCACTTGTGTGTGTCTGCCTGTGTGTGTCACAGTGAGAATGGGGCCCTCCCTTTACAGCGTTGATTTTAATATGTATTAATACGGTGGTGAGAATGTTTCCCATTATTACTCTTATCATCCTGCTCTATCAAGCCGCCTCCCTCTACAGGCTGGCCCACATTAGGCCGCGATCTTTGAGAGAGACGGCGAGCCTAATTCCCGTTTTTAAAAGAAGGTTATTTCACAAAGACGACCCCCAGGGGCTCTGAGAGAAATCAAAACTCTGAAAATGAGCAAAGAACCCTGTCTTTCTGTCCTCTTTTATCTTCCTTAGCCCCTTATTCTTAATTCTGTTTCCTGCTCCTTTCTATTTTTTTCTTCTTTCTGTCCTCATATCTCCGCTGCCCTCCATCCCTGCCGTAGGCGACACTGTAGTCAGTACTAACAGTTTTGTAGGAGCTACTTTATTGAAATGTTTAATAGCGTGTCCTCTAGGGGTTGTGTTTTTTCTGTTGATTCTTTAATACATTTGTATTTTTTTATTTCAGCAGCACCCCAGATAAAATTGTAGTTTCCTCCATTGTATTGAAGTGAAGAACCCAGAGACAGACCACTGAACTAAGTAAGAAAATATGCTTTGTGATTGCAACTGACCTTGGCTGACGGCTCCCAGGATTTATTAAGAGAGCTGGAGGTGCACTACCACTCAGGGTTGCAGTTTGTCTCATACCACCACAGCATGGAAAAAAACTTTCCAGTCGCAAAAAGCATGTTCTATAGATCATCTTTCTAAAAGAGAAGTTTGTATATTGTTGATACACACCTTCAACTGCAAACACAACGTTTTTACTCTTTCTGTTATAAGGTTCTCAGCTGTGGAGTGGTCGAGTATTTGTCAAACTCTCACCAGAGCCTAGAAAAATTAGTTTTATTTTTTAAAATATCATCATCTCAACAAAGTCTACAGTGTGAACAGGCGGGCCAGTGGCAAATCATTTAACGGTGCAGAAGGCATGTAACGGAAGCAAAACCTAGAAAACTTTTTGAGTTCATGCACCAGACGAGTACTTTCACAAAGTCACTGGGTGCCATCTGTCCCATATCCAGTTCCTTTTAATACATCCATGATTTACCAAGCAGAAGTAATCAGCCATCTTTGAAATGTGAAAATGAAAGTCCTGAGTGTGTTGAAAACTTCTTGCATGCATATGGTTTCCTCCAGGAAAGGAGACGATGAAAGCAGGCTATTTTATTGTGCCTATTTAAATCTTTTTGACAAGAAAATAAAGAAAGTTTGAGAGATCCTATGGCAGAGCTGCTCTCTATCTCTCTCTCTATCTCTTGCTGTCTCACTCCTGAGTCATTCACACCAGAAGAATATACCAAGCTTCCACTGAGGATTTCCCTTTGCAGCATGCTCCATTGTCGCTTTCTGTCTGTTGTCAGAAGGACCTCTATTTATTTCACTTTCTAGGCATTGTTGTTCTTAAAACACAGTTTCTCTTCATCAGCTTCAAAGAATAGCAGCGCTTGATTAGGGTCACTGTCGACTGGTCGCTTGGACCGCCTGCTCATGTTGTCTGATTCTAGACTAGCTCTGCTACTCTGACACATGATAAATTGGCCATTATTGTTCATAAAACAGAATGGAAAAACTAAAACAGTTTAATACATCGCTACATTACATTACTGTTACCAAAGAATGCTCTTCAAGAGGCTTAAGAGTCAAGCAATTACAAATTGCAGTCAGGAAAGTATAAGTTAAGAAACAAATAATTTTTCGATTTTCAAAGCAGCTTAAGTTGGGCAAGATTAAAGAAATCAAATGTTTTTATATTGTTACTTAGTTAAAGCCACAATCTGGGACGGTAATGGTGAAACAAACCACGGCTCATCAGTTTCCTTTTGATCAGAGTCATTTGCTGCAGAAGCAGAGGAACTACAAGTCGTAGCTGTTGCAGTGAGGGTGAAAACTGCCTCTTTGAAAACACACAATTAAATGTGGCTTTTAGCAGTGCTACAAACAGCAGTGGTATTTCACTAACCCACGATTATGGTTTTAACTGGGCTTAATGACTTGAGCACTTGAACTTCATTATAGCAGAAAAAAATATTTTACAGTGTTTCATTCACCAATAAACTCATTGTTTCACAGCTCTGTTGTTCCTTTTCTATTGTAAGGTTGGAGTCAATTTGTTTCAATTCAGAAAGTTTGGATTGTGCGATTCGTAGTCAGTCAAGCATTTGTAATTACAAATTGTTTGTCAGTACTGTGAACACTACAAGCTTGTTAATTTCAACCACTGAATGGAAATGTTCTACTCCATCCCCTGCTTCATAGTCTTCTTAAAATGTGGAGTTATTGTAGCACAGTTCTGTAGAGAATAAACAGCAGTATTTTTGTTATCACATTTTCTCTTTTCAGCCTAGTGTTTAGATCCTGCAGATATTGGGTAGCATACATGTAGTCTTTTTTCACCACACAAGTGATACTAAACCAATTACTTAAAACACTTCTTATATCTAGAACTTTTTCAGCTGAAAACCTTGATAAGCAGAACCCCATTTCTATTACATCAGTAGCTATCTGCAATTTTGGGCTTCTCAGACAACATTTGGTTCAATTCATAGACATAGACTGGTGTTAGGATAGTTGTCCATGAGAATCTGCCCTCAGTGGGCAAAGATTTGGTCTGCTTTTAATTTATTTATTTATTTATTTTGTTTTCAAATATTCCTATTTATCTCCTTAACCTTGAAACACAAGTGGCTATCTGATGAAAGTTTTCCTGCCAGACAGATGAAGACACTGTTTGAATACAGCTCATACACTCAGAAACAGAAAAACCAGCTGCTGCTAAACAGCATTAATTTCAGAGAATATTCATCTGTGTGTGGTTGTGGCTGTGCATGAGCACACTTGTATGTGTGTGTATACATGTGCTAAAGTAAAGTAAACTGGCAGTGATGTGGGTGATTAGTCAGCCAGGTCAATAGCTATGGGCCAATTTACTACCACAGTACTTTGGTCTTTAGAAATGATTGAGATAGAAGGAGCAGTGAGCCAATGGTGGTGGATCGCTTTGTGCAAATTGTTGTTCTGTTTGGCAAACTAATGCGTATCGATGTGAAGGAGAAGAGGTCTGTAAATAGTAGTATTTAAAATCACTTCAAATACTTCTTTGTGATTTATCAAGTTGGCACAATGGCACCACAGTGGAACCAGAGGAATCCAAAAAACAAAAAGTAAAAACTTGGGAGATGGGGAGAGAGGGGAAAAAATGAATTGTTGATAAAACACAGTGGAGCTACAGTGTATCGGGAAGGAAGCTGAGAGTTTTAGGTCTTTTCCTAAGAGTCGTTTTTTGATTTTGAACAGTGCAGATATGTTTCCCCTGTGAGAATTGAAGACATTCATTTGAAGATTAGAATTATTAGTTCGATTTCAAAATCAAAAACGTACCATTGTAAGTGAGCAGGTAGGTAACTAACTTGGGATTCTGGTTTCTGAAAAGTCTGAAAGATTTCAAAACCATGTTGTACAAACAAAACAGTCACCTCTGTTGCAAATATAGAGCTTCTCTCTCTCATCTGTACAGCGTTCCCTCTTTAGGAGGATGAGGAGCAGGTGTAGCAGGGGTTCACCAAGAGAAAAGACAGGTTTGTTTTTGGCTCAGCAGAGAGCACATTCCTCTTGGTAGAAAAGAAGAAATCAAATGTCTCGTCCATCGTACTGTTTGTCTCTGTTAGTGTGCACTTCTCAGATGAGAGGTTCAAAACAGTCAAAACACAGTCACACAACAGAGCCATGCCATATTCAAATAATAGAATATTAATGATGAGGATCATAGGAATAATAAGAAGACCAGTAATGATAATAAGAATAATTAATAGTAATAACAACATATCATTCTAAGTTTTTTAAATTCTGTATATAAAAACAGTGGCGAGGAGATGTTGGTACACAGTAGGGCTCTACTATTCCCTTGGTTGATTTGGCACATTATATTCACTCTCTGGTGAGAGCTACCTACTCATTCTCAGCACAGTTGAATATTTGTGTTGCCTGGCGACCCATCCAGAATTTCTTGTTCCGACGTTTTAAATCACGGCAAATCTTTCAGCGTATCTGCTCTCGCGGTTGTATCGCAGGACGCGATGCAAAAAACCACCTCCTCAGAAACACAAAAATCTTGATCAATCCACCGACATAATGAGAATCGGTGAGGTTAATCTGCCGTGGTCAGGAATGATGAATGTCAGTCTCAAGGCAGATCAAAAGCGTAGCCGGGCTGTTCAGGATGGGTTGCCCGGCAACAATTAAGGTTTCTGTTCTTAATGTTGATTCTTTTTTTTAAATTTCTTCATTCAAAACTTAGTACAAATAGCTACATCAGTCTGAGCTATAATTTTCATTACATTACAAAAAGTTACTCAGTCTCTCTATACGTTATGATTTTTGTTGTTCAATATAATATATTAGTTTGGTCCTCCTTCATGTTCTCAGAAGAAAAGGCTTAGTTTGTGTAAAGTGTGAGCCAGTGTTTGTGTGTATATCCATGTATGTGTGCAATCTGAATCTGTAGATCCTGCAAGTTGTGTGTGTTTGTGTGTATTTACAGGTCTTTTTTGTATTAGTCTGTGTATCTGCATCATTATGTTATGGGTGCAGTGCTATCTTTCCATCTTCAAAGTGTTTGGGGTCTTCAGGTGTGGGATCAGGCCTTCTGCTGGGCAGACACGCCCTTCCAGTAGTCCAGTATGTCGTGAAGATCCTCATCCTTGGCAAACTGAACCTTTCGCCTCAGCGCGTGTCCGGCTGCCACGTATCCTTCATCCTCCATTGATGCCTGCCGGTGCCTCTTACGGTGCAGCTTGAACCTCTCCCACAAGCCCAGGGTTGGGGTGCACAGGAGCCCTTCCTCCTCTTCATCTTCCTCGGGGCTGGAGCAGTAGCTGAGGTTGTGGTACTGGGGTGAGAGTGGGTAGTGAGGCGAGAGCTGGGAGTAGGCCAACTCCCGCTGCTTTGCCTGCCTGCTGAGGGTGAGGGGGTCTAACACGGAGGGCTTGCGACCCCCTGGGTGGTGGTGGAGCTCCTGCAAAATCTGAGGGTGGTGCTGCAGCTCCTGGAGGTGCTGCTGGGAGCCAGGATAAGAGTGGCGGTGTTCATTGTACTGGCGGATTCTCTGGGCTTCTGCTCGTAAAATAGCTGCTGCTGGGGTGACTGTGCGGATGGCCTCTCCTCCCCCGCCTCCTCCTCTCTCTCCAGGTGATGTCCTCTCGATATAGCGGGTCTCTGATGAGTGGTAACCTCCCTCTGAGCGGAAGGAGCGTGGGCTGCGGGCAGAGCCGGGGGAAGAGGAAGTGCTGGGCCTTTTGGAGGTTGGAGGAGCCTCCATGCTGTGGTGTCGCTGCAGAGAATGATGGTAGCTTCTCCCCCTCTCTTCTCTTCCTCCTCTCCCTCCTTTATACACCGGGGAGAGGAACTCACCACCTCTTTCCCCTCTCTCTCCTTGCTCTGAGAGAAGAACCAGCTGTGGCTCTGCAGTTGAAACAGCTCCTCCACCTGCGGAAGAGGGCGATTTGATCCCCTGCTGGAAGGAGGTTGACTCAGATTTGAGAGCATCTATACAGTTGTTAATGATCTGGTTAACTTTATCAACTTCTTTAGCAATGGTAGAGATCTCTGCTACAGAGCCCTGGGGATTTGCTTGTGGCGACATCTCCCTTTCTCTCTCTCGTTCTCTCTCCCGCTCTATTCCGGATCCTCTGACCTCCATGTAGTTAAGTTTAGCAGGCTTGTGCGCTGGTGTTTCTATCACCTCCTGCAGCTTGTATGGATCAATCTCACCACCCTGAGGCAGGTACGGCATTCGGGACAGACTGTCCCCAGCAGCAAGCTTCTGGGAAACAGATCCTCCACTCCCTCCCTCTATATCCCCTTCACCACCATACTTGAGCTCTATCAGAGTCCTCTGGATCCTGCTCATCTTTCTCTCCTTCTCCTCCATGATCCTCTTCTTCCTCAGGCAGTGGACAACGAGGCCAAGGAAGAGCAGCATGCCAAACAAGCAGCCCAAAATAGTCATGATGTAGTGAGTAGCTGATGACTGATTGGGTATCCTCTCAGGGTCCGCCCGGCGGCCAGTGGAGATGGTCAGACAGGTGTGGTTGAAGCGCAGGGAGTTTCGTATAGAGACCACACAGTATGTGTAGTCAGTGTTAGGTTTTAAGTTCTTGAGCTCAATATTTTCTCTCATATGTTTCAGAGTCTGGATATCTGTGAAGAAGCTGTTGTTATAAAGCACCAGGATGTACATTTTCTTGTACGGATGAGGGATCTGAACTGTTATCACAGCGCTTGAATGTAGCACCTGCTTAAGGGTCATTAGCGGACTGTCAAAGATGGGGCTCAAGCTGATTACCTCATCAGGAGGGGTCCCAGAAGCACAATCGTCCAGTCCGCAGGGAGAGGCAGCATCAGGGGACAGGGTGGTTGAATCAGCTGAACTGATGGCATAGAAAGGTGTCACGCTACTGCCATCATCTGTGCATACAATACTGAGCACGTGTAGAGCGGTGCGTTGGGTAGGCATACGAGGGTTCTGGCTCAGGAGGTTGAAGCCAGAGAATCCGACAGGGGAATCGCACACCATCCTCTCACTGGTCCTGTTGGGGAAGGCTGCGAGCCAGTGCAGGAAACCCAGAAGCTCACAAGAACAGTTGAAGGGGTTTGTGTAAAGTTCACAGGTAGTCAGCTTAGAGAGTCCAGAGAACAAACTGCCATCCAACACCTGGATCCTGAGGAGGACACAAAGGGAAAAAAAAAATCATAGATTTAAAGGGAAATTACACTCCTATATTTAAATACACTATGACTGTCAAATAGTACTCCATCAGTTTGGCATTTCACGTCTAGCACTGTCAGATTCATTTACAATTAAAAAATAAAAAAGCTTTTTGATACTTCTTCATCCCACATATTCTTCTTCCTTGTCAAAAAACCTAGCCCCTACATTACCCACAATGCAGCTTTTTCACCAACAGCTCAGTTGGAGATGTGTGATGCTAGCAGCAGCTAATATAGCATTGAGAAGAGATGAAGAACATGCTACAGTCACTTCTTCTCCCCCTTCTTCACTTCTTCACTCCACACCCCCGGATTTTTACATTTTTAAAGTTGTTCTCCAGTCTTGACGTAGACTCAAATGACATCACTTAAGGCAATTTTTCAGACTTCAGACAGCTCCCTCTGGAGCTATAAAAGGCTTCATAGCAGTTTTTTTTCACATATGCAGTAGTACTCCCGACAAGACTTTGGGGTGCAAAATTGCAGCACTTCCCTTCCAAATACACTTTTTCCTCTGTCCTCTCAGACTTGAGTTTATGGTCTTAAACATCCCCTAAAATACTTTTCAACAAGCCCAAAAGAACAGTTAAACTTGTTCCATCCAGTTGTTTCTTTTATATTTTGGTTATCAATACTAATTACATTACCAGTAGCAACAACAAAACTGTTACTCCCGCTGAGCAAAAAATAGGGATCTTAACTTTAATTGAAATGATGGTTTGTTGCAGCATTGCATCATGGTCTACTGAGAATACTGTCAGTGAGAGTTTGTATATCTGCATCTTCTGCAGTTTTTTCCCTGTAAGTTTTCCCAACATCAGTGCAAACTGGTGAATTTAGAAAGCAGCCTTTGATCTTTGATTTTGAGGTGATGACACTTAGCCTGACATTTAATATTTGATGTTTTGGGTGTGTTTGAGAAATGTGTATTCTGCTATCTGACTGTGACTAGTCTTTGTAAAAAAAAAAAAAAAAAAAAAAAAGTTTAGGGCTGTAATGATTATAATCATTAAATTGTTTAGTCAATAAAATATCAGAAAACAGTTTAAAAGTTCATTTTCTCAGAGCCTATAGTAGCATGTTCAGATTGCTTGTTTTGTCCAACTAACTGCTTAAGATATTTTTTTATGTGATTAAAATAAAAAACAAAACAAAAAAAGTTTATCCATTTATCCAGTACACATTGACTTAAACAGTTAACTGACTTGAAGTTGTTGTCAGTTAATTTTCATCAGTCATCAGATAAATTAATGACCTTATCATTTCAGCACTACCACTGTATTTTCTCACTCTCTCATGCACAGACCCAGGTCAATACCTGTTCATGGAGAGATCTATATTCTCTATGTTGGGACATTCCCAGAAGGTGTTAGGTGTAACAGTCTCGATGAGGTTGGCTTGCAGGTAGAGATACTGCAGCTTGCCCAGGCCTCGAAGCATCCCCTCTGTCAGGTTCCTCAACTTGTTAAAGCCCATCTGGAGAACCTGGGGAGACAAAGACAAGTGGGATTATTCTAATCTCTGAAGAGCCGGTTGGTGCCAGGCATCACTCACTACAAGCTGGAAACATACAGAACAAACAGATGATGGTTCAGTACAATTCATGTTTCACATGGTGATCTAAGCCGCTGTGCTGTGCTGAATTTACTCAGATCTTTCTTGTTCACATTTTACCTCCTGGCACAACTCCAGCAGCTAGGGTAGATGTGTAAGCATGCCAGCTCATTATGGCCGCGTGCAGCTAAGTTTGGTGAAGCACTTTTGCCTGAATATTTCTGGAGGCCATAATGAGCAAGTGCTGTCTTTCTTGTGTCTGTGTCCATCTGCGTGTGTGGTGGCGAACGAATTCAGATGCTTTACACAAGTAATGCTAGCAGTATCACAACGTAAAACAGTACTTGCTACAAATAGAGTTGTTCATTCAAACTTTTGCAGAAGTATTATCTGCAAAATTTACTTAAATATTTCATAATGCAGAATGGCCCCTTGATGCTTTTTTTGATTGCTTACTTAAAAATGTAAACATGTTTTTCTATAAAACAGTTACTGTACAAGTAGCACATACATACATAGGTGTTGACCTGTTCTTTTAAGGTATGTGGACACTGAGCATTTTAATAATGCTTATTTTTAAAACACACTAGTTTTGGCAGCATATCTCAAATGTGAGTAGCAGCTGACTACAGTTACATTAACTGCTTCACTCCCAGGTTACACCAAACTTCTGTAGTCAAAACTATATCTGTAGTAATGTCTCCTCAAAAATATTTTGTTATAGAGGTGGCTTGGTCTTAGGTGTACTTTTAGCAGCACAGATGCAACTGAATGATCATAGAAATAATATAGGAATATTGTAGGAATACTACAGGCAGTACATTGCTTCTTGTCACTTTGATCATGAAGGTGACACTGTTCTATAGAGTATATAGGCTACCATATAGTATAGAATTAAGTATTCATAGTATGTAGTTTATTTAGAGAATGTTATAGATCCAAGATGAAACTGACAGAAGGGCAGGGCTGAGAGAAAAAGGCATGATTACAAATCTGTCTGCTACTTCAGCACCATGGACAGCACCTTGGATTTTTCAATACACAGCTACTGATATTTCAGAGCCACGGTCAGGGCCATAGAATCTAACTTGCTCGAACCTCCGTCAGATAAAGGATCAATGAGTCAGGCAGAGTAGACCTACGTGTTCAACTGAACAACCTCTCTGCCGCTGCACTCTATCTGCTAGTAGGGAATAGAAAGGGGGGGATGGCAGGTTAACAAGGGGGATGCATTTTGGTCATTTTGCTAATAACAGGGATAGCATTCCCCCTCAAATTGCCTTCTGGCTATACTGTAACATTAACCAATGTTATAATAAATGTAGTGGAGTAAGAAGTAAAATATGTCCCCCTAAAATGTTGTAGTAGAGGAGTAAAGTAAACTTAACATACCAAAGTCATTCAAAATTCTACTCAGTGCAGTTAATCTCCTCTCTTGTGTTTATGTGCACAACAGGTGCATCTATGAACAGGCATTAGTCTGGATGTTAATATGTATGTCCAAGCGTATAAATGTAAATGATGTCATAACTCACCTGCAGGTTGAATTGTGCTGAGAACGCTCCATCTTCCACATAGCTGATATCGTTCTTGGTGAGGTTCAGATAGGTTAGGTTGCCAAAGCGACTGAGCGAAGAGTAATGGACAGACCGTATCTTGTTCTCATTCAGCCTCAGATCCACAATGGTGCTGTTGAGAGAGGTGTGAAGGCTGTAGGTGTTTGGAAAAGAGGCAAAATAATGTACAGAAAACTCCCCTTTAGTGTTAAGTTCTCTTACCTGTTAATGTGGGAGGGGATGGCCTCATAAGGCGGCTGGTTCATACTGCAGATAGCCAGCCACACAAAGCCCTTCTCCCCCTCGATGAGCCAACAGTCAGCTGTAACCATTGGCAGCCGCATTATTGACAGCAGTGTGAGCCAACAGATGAAGGAGCTGGCTCTGGACAGGACCACTGATGAAGAACCTCCAGTCACATTATGTCTCTGCTGTCCTCTGCACTGGGCCATTTGGGATGGTGTCGCAATATCCATTGGAGAAAGCCGTCCAGAGATGCTTGCCATCTAACATTTATTCAAGCAGGCTGGCGCCATTTGAAAGGGAATGAGGGCTTGGTTATACAGCAATATCTCAATGTGGTGACTTGGTGTTGCCGTTTTCTTCAGATTAATGTCTGTTCTGCTTTTGACGTGGTCACAGCATGGTAAATGCTCCGGTTTCTTGTAGGTGTATCGTAAATTGAAATTGTTAAACTAGTGTAAGGAATTAGGGATTTATCAAAGTAGAAATGAGTGCAGGAATGGGATATATCACTTCATTGGCAGTATGTGGGTCTAGGTAAACTGTATCAATTGTTTAATTAGGGGGTCACATTTGATTTGTTATGTATAAATTGGCAAGTAGAAGTCATCCTTGTGCCAGATTGGCTGATACTCATGTCTTCCGTGGCCATCTGCATCTCTGATTGGATAAGCACCTCTTTTCTTTCTTCCTCATTGCTCACTGCTCTGTACTTGGTGTGAGAACTCGTCCCTAGGGGCAGAAAGAGATGGGAGGAGGGTGTTAGAAAAGAAACACTAATAAAACACAGTGGTTTATTTGGTGAGGTACCAACAAACACAACCCTGTTACCAGCATGATGAGATAGCGGTAGTTATTTCTTCTTATATAACAGTCTGGTATGCATATGCCCACACACACACACACACACACACAAATTTATGCATGCACTCACACATTTCCTTCTTGACAAGTCCAATTAGTGCACACATTGGTGCGGGTACACAACAAGCACCTGCAAATCTTTAAAATACACACAGCTTTTTGTTGTACACACTCTCTCTCGCTCTCTCTCTCACACACACACACACACACACATTTTCTGCCACACCATTAGCCTTGGGGGCCTTGATAGGCCTAGGCTAAGAATGGCCATGGCTCTGATACTGTATCTAATTAATTAATCTGCTCTAAATAAAACACTTCCTGGGAAAAAACAGCTGATGTCTGATGGAACAGCAGAGACAGAGGGATGCAGGAAAATGAAAGAGGCTGGCAAAGTGCTGTGGAGTGGTGAGGAGGAGGAAAAAGTGCAAGAGAGTGGTGAGGAAAGATGTTTTGGGGGAGGGGAGCGAGAGATGGCGAGATCGAGCAAAGAGTGAGGCAGAGGGCGGGACAAGGCAGCAAGGAAAGAGAAAGAGGCAGTGATTCTGTGAGAAAAAAGAGGAGGCTGGGAAGAGAGAGGGATGTAGAGTGGCTCTCTGTCTATCTGGGGAATTTGCTAGAATAGTGGCTCTCTCTTCTCTTTGAGAGCCTTTTTCTCAGCTGTAAGAGCAACAAACAGGATGTGACATCATGGAGGTGAAGGAGAAAGAGTGGGAATGAGCAAAAGGTCCAGCCTTCCTCACAAGCATCACTTGGCTGCTGTTCCCTCCTTATTGATTACAGATGAATAGCAAGGCAAAGAGGTGCTGATGTGTCACCTCTAATCTGAGATGGAGGGTGAATGAGAGTAATACTTTGTGAGAATGGGACAAAAGTTCTCTGAACTTTTTTCTGCCCTTGTAGAAAACAAAACTCCTGATGTCACATCCTGGCTGTTCCGCTGGCTTCTGCGACCCATTGTTGATAGGGTTTGGGGATTGTGTGTGTTTTTGTGTTAGAATTTGTTGTATTAGAATGTGTACATTTAATGATTTCAACAACAATTAATCAGTTAACTTACGTTAAGCTTTACCAGCAATGTAGGCGTGTAATACAACATTCTCCTTATGCTATCTTTCCTGTTTCTTAACTGTAAAAATTCAATGGATACCTAAAGTATCAATACTACAGATAGCAAATCTTGTTTTGAGTATTAGTATGAGATTGATGCTGAAAAACAAAACAAAACTGTGTTCTTGTCATCTAACATGAATGTAGAAACCGTTATTGTCATTGTCAGTCATCCAATATTGTTATATGTTCTTATCTGGCAATAGGGTTGGATTTAGCAGGGCAGAGATATCCACAGTCATTATACTGTAGATCCAAATAATATAAAATGTAAAATACTTCATTGTATATATAATCCTCACAGAACAGTATACAGAAATACTTAATATTTGACAAACCATTTGTAGTGCAAATGAAAAGATGCAGTCACATCATAAATCATGGCAAATTTACTCTCCCTACATTTATCATATTCACTAATAAGAAGTATCATATTGATAATGGAGATTCTGGCACTGGCATAACTTTGTATCATATCAAAACCAGATTTTGTGGTATTGCCCTCCCTGGCAATTCTCATAGCTCATGTCTTCACTGATCTCTGTCAAACTTGTGACGTTCAGTTTGCAATGGTCTTTGGCTTGTGGAAAAAGTGTAATGAACACAACACACAATGTGGTACTATTAAGCAAGATTATGTTCTATGCATGGTTTTTAGCGGAGTTCCTAGTTTCATCTCAGCTCTTTATGGAAACGTCACAAACGTACAGTGGCGTACGTGAGTGTTTGTGGGTGTGTACACACATGCAGAGGCTTTTCCAGCCAGTCAGCACAATCTATAATTGATGGTGAGACTTCCTCCCACATAGCATGAGACAAACTACCAGGCCACCAGAGAAAGGCTAGGAACTGCTGCCAGCTACACACACAAACAGACACACATATGCACAGGAAATGTCCGTTTTGCTGACCAAGGGTTAAGCTTGGGTAAACAAACTGTTGAGAGCAGAGAACATGGGGGTGTCGTGAGGTGGCAGAGCAGGCGAGGAGACCAAACAGTTTAGTTAACATGCAGACATGACTGATTTTTGCCTGGCGTCTTTTTTTTTTTTCCTGAGGTAAGTGATGTCAGCTAAAGGGCCAGAAGATGAAACAGGAGTGCAGGGCAGCAGAAAGCAGGCAGAGATACAGTAGCAGTTATAGCTTGCACTTAACCTCCTTTTGTAGTAAATACACTTGTAGTAACTAACGTGATATGCGCAGAAGGAACTGTTAAGAGTCTGTCGGCCTCTTTTCCATTTTGCATCATTCATTGCCTTACCCGACTGCAGTTGCACTCTCCGTACGTACACACACACACACGCGCGGCACTGCCCCGGCTGCTGAGAACAGCCGTGTGGAATGTTCCAGCACTCAGCATCATGACCAGCTCGCTTTCCAGTCATGTCACACTCAAAGATTTATAGGGTACAAACCGTCATGAGGAGAAAAACTGAGGTGGACTCTGACTTTGCTTTACTGAAAGGATGGCAGTTATGGTGCCATGACTGCAGTTAGGTTCGGGATATATTATGTAGATGTGCATGTTTTCTGAGAAAAATATGTATGGGAGAAAAACTGGGCTTGCTGACACCATTCTGATACCCACACAGACAGCAGTGTGTCACCTTCCTCACACAGTCTGCTAAACAACAGGGTACTGAGCCTCGCTACAGGAGTGCGTTTTTCTGCTCAACATCCCAATTTTGTTAAGCACACTTTCACACCTATGTCAGATTTGCTGTTAAGAAGAAAAAAAACATAATGTGTTCAGTGTCATTTGACTGAATGCATCTAGGCGTCTTAAAACCTACATGACTGAGAATCTTCATAGACACTCATTTATCATAATCACAGCGAGCCAGTAGCTTGACAGAGAGAAATGTAACAGCGACAAATGAGGCCAGCTAGCAAAAAAATTTTTTAAATCGAAACACAAACTAAAAAGTTGAAGCCTCCACAAGAGAAAACAACATCTTTATTGTATTTCCAATGCTTGATTCTCCTCTAAGACCTCTTTGTGTCATAGACGTATCCAAAAACAGCTAAAAAGATCTACAGTATGACTCAGAGAGGTCTGAGAGAGTCAAGCTTGAAAAATACAATAAAGATGTTGAGGAGGGTTAAAGCTTTTCTTTCTGCCTTTGCCAAGAAAGCTACGTTTTCAGTCCTGTTTGTTGGAAATCTAACAGATTTCAAGTGACATCTGGTTGAAGGTTAGGCCACAAGCCAAGGACAATGTGGTTATCTTTTGGTGCAGATCCAGGAGTTTTTTAACTGCTGCTCTTACATGAATTAATAAAATGTGACACATGTATTCACTGTTTAGAGATGACGTGTGCATTTTAATGCAGATCCAGATGCAGATTTGCTTAGTACAATGTTCTTTTATTAAAATACCAAAATTAGAGGATTGTGCAGCCTTGGTTAAGGTATGCACTGTCCCCGCACGTTCTAATGTGGTGAAGTTTAGTTTCAAATGTTTTTTTATTAAATGGCCTTGTGAGCTGCTTTTCATTTATCTGACAAAAAGGTATTCCTCTCTAAGTATGAATGCACAGACTGAGCTAATGTCGGTGTGTCAGTGTCAGTAAAAGTCAATAATTCATACCACCTCATGTAAAAAAATCTGAATCTGAATTCTGATCCCTTTAAAGGAATATCTTAACGTTTTTAAAATCAAAGTGATTTTATATTTTTTTTAATTTTAAATTTCTTTGATTTTTTATGGACTAAACCAATTACTGTTTGTTATAGAGTGTAGCTGTTATCCCCTGCATAGTTAATGTACAAACATCAGAGTGGTATTGATCTCATCTAATTCTCAGAAAGAAAGCAAATAAGCATATTTTCAAAAAACTCTTAACAACTGACAAAAAACAACTGCTGCATATCACAACCCTTAGCCTGCGGACTCAGCACAATCATGATTCTAACTTTGAACTGAAAACAGTGTCTTTGTAACTCTACTTTACTACTGCTTGGGTCTTATTTTCATGGTTTTGTAAATCATTTAAAGAATATATATATTTATGACAACCTTTTTCTCATCAAAGTAATCCCTGAGATCAGAACAGCAACATGGTTACAACAAACCTCAGCAGGGCAAGAAACATGAGCAGTCAGATGATCAGACAGGTTGTAAACATGACTGTGTATGTATTATTACTAGATTATTTAATCCACCTAATTTGGAGGTAAAACTGAAAATTGTATTTGACTACAGAGATTACAGTAGGCCAAAGTTGCACCAGCAAGTTGGCCTGGAAACTGTGATTATAATGTACAGACTGTGTCATAATCTTACCTTTTGCTTTTTAGTTTAAAACTTGTATGATCTCCCAAAGTGGTCAGGTCAGATCAACAATTAATTTGCAGTATTAAATATTGTTATTCATAGAATTATAGGCAAAACTATGAAAAAAAAACTACTTGTAATAAACAGGAATTCTCTTGCAACACTGAAATAGACACACACACACACACCCCATTCCTACACCACACCACCCCTTATTTCCCCATGTGACTGATGAACAGCACTTAGGAGGTGGGTTATACTCCTGGACAGTTTGTGAGTGGGGCAGAAATATGAGCACATTAATAACATGCACACATCAATATATGCACATACATGCACAAAGAACCACACACACACGCATATTCCCGTTTCAGTGTGTAGTGGGGCGTCACACTCTGCCACTGCATGCCCATTACTATTCCAAACCGGTGTGGAAAATAGCAGCACCCAACAAGCTGCAAGGAGCCATCAACAGAAAAATGATGATGAAGGTAAAGGGAAAGCAGGGAGACAAATGAGCCATGATGCCCGCATACCATACACGTGTGTTTGCAGTCACTGCAGATCCATACTGTATCTGCATCTATTTGAAAATTCACTGAGAATAAGGTAATGATGAAAATTTTACTGTCCAGAAAAAGGAGGAAGATGTGACTGTATTTGTTGCAGTGTGGTTATCTGCACTACTTGCCCTGACTAAACCACAAATAAAATGTAACCGTTGCCCACACATAACATTTAGTGCAGATGTACATGTTTACCAGAAACCGAGACGTAACTGCAATACACCTTCTACAATATTATATTGCAATACAAGAAGATGTAACCGGCTTTAAAGCAACACTATGTAACTTCAGCAACAGTGGCCACTTCGGTGACGCTAATTCATTACCAAATGCTGGTGGATTAAATTCTGCTGGGCTCCGTGTCTAAGTGGCTAAGGCCAGCAGAAGCAGCATATCAAGCTAACAACTCATGAACTGAAAATAAAGCTTATCAATCACTCAGGCATCAAAACAATATGCATTGAAGGGATTGATAAATGATAGAATTACAGAGCAAGCTTCTCCTGTGTGTGATGTAGGGCCATGAAGCGTTACACACTTCTTGCATGTGATCGTACACACTCAAACCAAGTTACATAGTACAAGAAGAGGCATTCAGGGTTGAGGGAGGGAATGAAAGAGGCACCATTCTCCCTGTTACAAGTCAGTGTACTGTCAAAATGATTCTGAAGCTGGCTGTTATTTTAAAGTAAAATAATGTAGTTGCATAATATTGCTTTAATGTTTTTCTCGCTGCTCGCTGCAAAGTTCTTGATTTTACTTTGGAAACGCTCCCCGGCTGCACCGCAAATGCTGTCATACACGGCTTCTCTAAATGCCGTATGTTGATTTATAAGGCTATTTTAGGATTGCTCCCAAATAATTTAGATATTTATGTAACACAGAAATATGGACGTTAGTAGTGTACAGTTTTTCCCTTTGTTGCCTCCCTCAAGCCCTGACAGAGATGTGCTAGACAGTCTTTATGATGCTTTGAGTTCATCGTGTAAATTTGTCTGCTTAAAGGCTTGAAAATTCAGAAACTCATTTCTCTGCTGGAGTTCAAAGCCTTCGTTGGAGCTGTGCGAGATGAATCCATGGGAGTTGTCATAGCTCTGAATAAGTTGGGTGTTTTTTTTTTTTTTTTTTTTGGATGTTAGGCCTATGTCTCTCAGTCTGTCTGTCTATCTGTCCCCAGAACTTTCTCTGTATTATTTATCTCAAACTTAATCTATGGTATACTGCTGCCTTGTTGGGTTGGTCTCCCTTACAGATTTTGGATCTCAGAAGGTGTAACCCAGTTAAATATAGATTTACCTAAATAAAAGATAGAGAATTCCCTTCGCCTGTGTTTTTACTATGAAGCTTATTGATTCCCCAGGGCGTGGAGATGTCAAACTGTGGACGAGCTTGTGAAGAATTAATCTTTTCTCAGTGTCTTGGGACTTCACATCAAACCGTATTACACAATCTGTTCTGGGCAATACAAAACTACTTGCCCCCCAGTGTATACGCACTCGCTCAGACGCAAACACACACACACTTTACAAGGCACAAATGACACATGAGATTTGTGCAATCGATGAAAGTGAGTCATCTGGATTAGATTAGATTACAGGGCAAAAAGCAGTGAGGAGAAAAGGAGAAAAGAGAGGGAGAAAGGGAAAAGACGAGGTACAGGAATGAAAGAGAGTCAGATCAGGAAGCAGCTCGCTCCGAGGCAACTACACCTTTCACGACCGGGAGACACAGAGCGAGTGTGTGTGTGTCTGTCATCCGCATGATTCAAACACATCCATGAGAATGTAATTTGTTTTGACTCCTAAGTCTCACCCATCTTCACTTGCCCGTTCTACTACCCCCCCACCCCACCCCACCCCTTATCAGAGTGATTGACTTTTACGGAAATAAGTCTTCAACATCACACATCCCTGATGGGGGGAAGAATCCTGCGTCTTTTCTCCCCCGTCTTCTCCGCCTTGGGGGCTTTAAAAGAGGGGTGGGGTGGGGGTGGGGGTGATTGAGTGGGGGTGGGGGAGTTTGGGGGTTGAGCTGACGTCCAGACTTAGGGTGATGGACGTTTCTATAAGAGATATGGAAACATGGAGCGTGACGGACATTTCTATTATAGAAATATTCCACTGCCTGCTACCCAGCCTGTGGTGTTGACAGAGAGAGAGAGAGAGGGACAGTCACTGCTGGGTTGAAGGGGATGGCAACTGGGACAAAGTGGGGAAAATAACAATACTATTGATAAGAGCGCTTTTACTTTTCTCATCACGGTACAATATTTGTGTCTCATTTGTCTCTGTTTTCTTGTCAGTGGCGGAGCCCTGTCTGTCTATCTCTGTCTCTGTCTTTGCAGTGTGGGGGTTATGCCAGAATAATAGGCAGTGCTGATACAGATCTCCTCCATCGGCCCTGCGGTGCTCCACTTGTCACTCCCCTGCAGAGAGAAGTGAACATGTGAGATGCCATGGATGATCTTCTGTGGCGAAGCATTGTATGGTTACGTAATGCGTTTAGTATTCAGAGAGGAGAAAGGAAGAAGAGGAGAGCGGAGATAGAGAGAATAGAAGCAGGGTGGAAAGAAAGAGTCAAAATTACATTAAAGAAAGAAAAGAAGGAAATCACAGCAAGGACCAGGTAGGAATAAATCCTTGATTTTAATTTTGCTTGTCCTTGACAAACAGGCTGAGAGTAAATCTTGCTTTTTTATTGTCAAGTCACCTAAAGCTAAAATAACAGTAAATGTGGCTGCAAGTATGGAGCCTTGAGTGTCCTTAGAATAATTCTATATAATATATTTAAGAAATGGCTCAGGATGGGCGGTGTTATTGTGATTATATAACAGCTGGGAGGAGTTGTTCACGTGGGCTGACAACCCCCTTAGCCTCTTATTTTTCTCTTGTGGGTCATTGTGATTCTTTGTATGCTTGTTAAAGGCCAGTGTTGGATACTTAAGCCCGTTTTTTGTCTCTTTTGATTGCTGGTGATGTAGGTTTGGAAGCTGCTGATTGCCTTTATTTCCCCTCGCCCGAGGGGTATGGTTGAAACGTCAAACCACGCTTTGTTTACTAGCACCTTCTTCTTTATGGCTTTGATGTGTCGTCTTCTGATCGTGGCGCAGATATGAAATGCCGCGTTGAGTCTCTTTCTTTGTGCGGCTTTTTCACAATGCAGATTAGGACAGTTACACGTTGTTAACACTTTGTCTTTGAGGGGACAGCAGGACTGACTGAGTGGTGGGTGATTAATTAAATTTCATCAACCTGCTCCTTGGACACTGTTTTAAGGGCTAAAACTACACCTTTATCCTGGATGTCCACATATTTTGGCCATGTAGTGTATTTCCTCAGATTTTTGTACGATTAATTAAAACTTTAATTAACTTTAATAACTTTTTCTTCAAAAAAAGGCTTGAATGTACCATTTTAAAGTATGATAACAATAATAATAGTAATTTTGCTCTTCCATTTTAAATTATTATTGATTCATCACTTAAAGGCAGAATAAGAAGAAAATGTATTGCTTGTTTTTATTTGCATTTTGTTACATGCATCATTGAATTTAGTTAGGTTTTGCTCTATAAAATGTATCAGTTTAATTACTAACTGAAAAAGACTGTAAAATATGTACATGTTTTGGTAGCACAGTGAAGACTCCATAGGTAGGATGCCGGAACCAGGTAAAACCTGTGTCAGGTGTGAGACAGTGTTGGTGGTGTGAAATGTACATCAGAAAATTACCACTGTCACCTGACAGAGCACTTCTCTAAAAACTGATACACAAAGTCACACACATACACACACACTAACATGCACAGGCCTGCACAGAAAAACAAACATGTACACAGGTGTGATAACTGTGTGTGTGTGTGATCTGTCTCTCTCTCTCTCTCTCTGAGCAGGCAGTAGGCCAAAGAGAGGGTTTCTTTCCCCTTAATGGGATTTCACACTCCGAGTACACACACGTACACTCTAGGACACACACTAATATTGAAGATAAACATGTCTGAAAGCTATGTGTGATCCCAGACAAATAAACACACACCCACATGCACACACTCTGATATAAAAGGATTTGTCAGGCTCCCACATTGTACACGCGCCTGAAAACTAATGGACTCCAGTATCCACACAGTAACATTACTGTTACTCACTCATTTTCAAAGGACATGGCTTTACACCTACCGGGATGAAAACACACAGGCAGCCGATCCCCATACAGATCTGCCATTATTTCTCTGACCAGCATCAATGTTGTGTCAGAGCTGCAATCATTGTGACCTTGTTACTCTCAGGTGGTGTTGAAGGAGTACCCTACCCAGAAAAATCCATCTTTGAGTATCAAATACTTTGAGCCTGAAGGCTTGGAGGGTGGCTGTGAGGGTCAGAGGATGACAGGTGTAGTAAGACTGGATTCACAGCAGTTCCAATAGATCTTAATGGTGACTCAGGTATACCTAAAAAATGTGTCAAAATGTTCAGAGAAACTTTCAAACTAGTTTTGCACATTAATCCATTTCTCCTGTCGATCTGTACATTGGTTTGTCCCAGACACATGGCTAAAAGACAATACCTTTGGTGGAGTTACTCAGCCTACAGTACAAAGGCAATATTGCTACATAAAAGTAATAATGAAATTGTGGCTAAGTTGTGATGTTTGGAGCACACTGTTCAATACAGATCTTATTAGGCGCAAAAGTACATTATGCAGTTTAGCCAGAGAGTCTAAAATGAAAGAAACTACCATATCACTGAACAGTGAAAAACTGGCAGCAGATAAAAACAACAGATCTCATGTGAATCAATGTGAGAGACTGTAGCCATGGTCCAATTAATACATAGAAACAAATACCATATCTCCATCATGTTTTCTACATTGTTTTTGTTGAGGTTTGACTGGTACTTTTTGATTCACGATCCCTCATTGCAACATCTTCTCTGCAATGGTTTGATGGAAACTGTTCATCTTCGTGTCCCAGGACATCTGCTTATAAATCTATTGTTTAAAGTTTGTGCTGAATTTGGATGGACTGACTGTTGCTTTCCTGGCTACCATTCTCTCTCTCCCGTGTTCTTTGTCTGTATCTCAAGTGTTGTTTTCAGTAGGATAAAATGCGGGACAAAAATCTTTTAGGATATTAGCCATATTGTATTCTCAACTTTATATAATCCTTTTCTGTCAGAGTATAGCAGGAAACAGTGTTGTGTGTCAGTTGGTAATGTAGTGACAGTGGATGTTACAAGTAAGTTTCTTAGTTAACAGTGTTAACCATTGTCCTGGTTAACACCTGAGAGCATATCATCATGGTTTCACCAGATACTAACTGCTGTGAATCTTAATGCTGACCAGCTGCCATTCTCCATGAAGAACAAACTTTTCAGAGCCATCTTTCAACCTACAGGCAGCGAGAATTTGATACTCAGAAAATTGATTTTTCTGTGGTATTCCTCTGAGCACATCAGTTTAGACCAGACAATCCTCAAAAAACCAGCCGAGTTATGGATCAATCTAATGTTCCTCCAGAAAATAGTCTCCCGAGTTCTCTGAAAAGTGGACTGATTTTCCAAACAAGCAGCTCTACTGTAGTTATCTGTTGTCTTCAGAGCATGCAGTAAAATATGGGACCTCTTCACTGAGAGAGAGTGGCGAAACGCAGGAGAGATTTCTTAGTAATAGAAAGCCAGAGCTTATGTGCTCTGGTAGGTGGACCGTGTTATGGCCTGTCTGAAAACTTTTTGCAAAAGTTTGGCTTTAGAACTTCACCAGACAAATGACCCGGGGCTACATACCATAACTCATAATTGGAAAGCATCTCTCAGTCCCTCTCTCTTTATTTCTATCTGTCTCTCCCTCATACGAGCAACACGCACAGCTAGCAGCAGCTGAAGCAACACTCAGACACCTCAAGCTGTTCATTTCTTCCTGTCTTGATACATGCAGCCAAGTGTAAAATGTTATAAAAGCAACATCAGTGTGTCTATGAAGCACATGCCAAACACATGCATACACATCGTAATCACTTTTTTTTCACTGCCACTTCACAAATAAACACATTATGGTTAAAAGTATTCCTCACGACCTGTAACTCTGCCTTCAAGGACATGTTTCTCTGCAGGCCTGTCAGCTGGTTGTTGTTTGGTTTGCTTGTGCCTGCCTGTGCGTTTGTGTGTGACAGACACCAGTGAGTTGTTGACTGAATTTAGGAGGTTGACGTAATGGAGGTGCAGCTCACCTGCTCTCCAGGTTGCTGCTGTGTTGACAGAGATAGAGATAACCTCTGCGGTGATGGTGGGAATGGCAATTGAGATAAATGATGGAAATAATGGCACACCATGGCACTACCTTTTTTTTTCTGTCTCTCTCACAGTTGTACAATCTCTGTCACTCACACACAGACGACAAATAACACCACCAACACAGGGACGCGTCATGGATTCTGACTTCTCGAAACCATCATAACTCTTTTTTAACAACAAACTGTTGTACTTAAAGGAAGGAAATAGTGGATATAAAATCAGTGTGGCTTCATCTAATGGTTTCTAAATGATGTGAAGTGAGTAGACAGTTTATGGTTGCTGTCAAGGGTTCATTTTTGAAGCTGAAGAAAGTGTGGAGCCAAGGTGGGGCAGGGGAAACTTGAATGGAGAGCCGGATTGGCAATTTGTCAATCACAGCGGAAACAATTTGACTTTTATTGACAATTTATTGGTTTAGTGGTTTCAAACAACTTGTGACCCCTTAAAATGAAGCAAACCACGTTACAAGTTGCACATTTCTATTGATTTCTTAGTGGTTTCACCATGCTTTTGTGAAAGCACAGAGTTCCCTTCTAACCTTACATTGTTTATTTTGAGTAATTATTCAAGGCCGGAAATGACTAATGTAATTTTGTGTAGCAGAGCGTGCAGTGTTTTTCCTTCCCAGTGCCATTAATTATAATGTGTCGCCACCGATTTATCTTGCAACCTCTTTGAGGAGGCGTGACCCCCAGGTTAGAGATCACTGATCTAGTCCATTTTAATACAAGTGTTCCTATTGTTTCTCATGAGTTTTAGTATGTGCTGCTGTGTGCTGAAGGCCTTAATGTCCTCACATTAGTTAGCTTAGTGGCAGTCATTATACCAGGAATTTTTTTGAAGATACAGTGATGCACAGACGCTTACACTTGTAACGGCATTACGTGACCTGTCTCTGCTTTTGAGGACCAGTGTGTAGGATTTAGTTGCATCTACTGGTGTGGTTGTATATTGCAACCAACTAAATACCCCTCCCTTCCCACGTGCACACAGGAGAACCTACGGTGGCCCTCAGGTAACATAAAAATGAGAAGAGCCATCTTTCAGGTTGTACAACAGGCCTTTGTTTTCAGTATCAGTCTGGTCATTTGGCTTTAATGTTGTATCTTAACATTTTGTCCCACCTGTTTTTTTTGTCATAATGCACCTCCTATAGTTTTGCCCCGGAGTTGGGATCCAGCCACTGAATGAAATTACAGCAGCTGCCTCTGCTGCACTGCCATTAAAACTCATCTGTAGTTTTTAGTGCTTGGTCTAAAGTTGCACTTGCAATTTTGCTAACTGGCAATTTGGAAGGCTTTAATACCACGCCAAGTAATCATACAACATAATGTCATTTAACTGATTGTAAAGTCCAGCTTTCAGTTGATGGAGCTCTGACTCAAGTGAAATTACTGGCCTTTGCTTGAACCCCAGATAGGGAACTTTTATAAGATATTTAAGTTGAGAAGAAAAGAAAAGGTCATACTGAGCGAACATAAATCATTAAAATATTATGTAAAAAAAAATCCCACAAATATTTTGCTGTTTTACTTTGAAACTTAGTCCTGATGCTGAAGTGAGTCTCATTTAGTCTGGAATTCTTCTCTAATACTGCTCTGCTTTCATCAAATGTCTAAATTCTGAGATCAAGACAATTCCAGCAGCATGCTTGATCGTCTGTGTTGGCTGGGCATCATAACAGCTGTCACTGGTCCTGTGTATGGAGTGTCTCGTCTTTCTCAGAATCTAGCAGTATATTGTTCTCTGGTCTGCACTAAACCTATGCTGAAATTTACAAACAGTAGTTGCAGGGTATAGTCTCAATGACACAACAGGACAGTGGACAATGTGCTCATCCATACACACGCACACACACACACACAAAGAATAATTAGGCCAGGCTTGAAACATTAGTATGCCCTTGTGGTTGGTCATGTATGCAAATATTGTTGTGTGTCCGCAGAAAATGCACGTACAGTAAACATACAGTCCCCGTACACATAAACACATGGGTTAAGCAACATCAAAAGGACCTTCAAGAGCCTAATTTAATCTATCTTAGCCCATCTAAGTAAAGTGAGAGTCAGGAAAAGATGGCATGCATAAAAACATGGACCTGGTCTTTCTCAAAACAAAAGGCCTTTCCCAGGGACTTGGAAAAAAACAGGTGTGATTGAAATGTCATTGGAGCCTAGTGTGTGGTCATCTGCATTTTTATTAATGATGGTGGACCTTCAGTTGGGAAACTACTATTACTATTTATGTTGATCATCCTGTCTGGAATAATCAATGATATTTGACATTAGTTAGCTAAACTAGCCATTATTAATCATGTCACTTTACTAACTGATCCCTCTTCAGTTAGAGCCCACTCTATTAAGCAAAGTTAAAATGGACAACAGCAACCAGTAGCTTGTAGTTCAGAGGTAGATAGTAGCTGCATGGAGCTGCACCTACTGCAGGCCATTCATACACAGAACACAAATGTTATTGAGTGAAAGATGCAGCAATAACAGCTCAAGTTCTGACAGCTTCTGATTGATGTGTTTCCAACAGGTCCCCATCCACTTCAATGTAGCTTGAACACGGGCAGACAAAACACAAATTTGGAAATCTCTATCTATTTCTGTGTATAATACTGTGTTCATGTGGGAGCTTTTCTCTTACAAAGACTCATTCATTTTAAATATTCCATGAATGTGTATCAGTAGCAGATGCTAATACATTTTTAAAAAATGTTTTGGATAAAACCAAAATGTCTTATTTCATGTCTATATGAATGTAATTGTGTTCACACTCAGTACTTGTGAGAGTCGGCGTGTGTGTGCTTGGTAAATGTGTGTCTAGAAAATGGAGAAACCAGTGATTGATGGAAAGGTTAATCATTCTAGACAGATGGTATGTGCTGCTAAATCAGCATTAGGTGAAATCAGACTCTCTGTGTGTTTGTGTGTGTGTGTGTGTGTGTGTGTGTGCATCAATGTGTCCATGCCTCCTTAAGCTGTAATGAGCGAGTGTCTGCCACTTCATTGGCCGTGAGGGGAGGGGTACCCGACCAGTCAGGCATCATGGGAACCAGCAGCCTCATTATTTTCAGTGTATGGAGATGGGGGAAAAAACAGTGTATCCGCCTCCTAACTTGTATTGTGGGTGTGTGTGGGAAAGCTGCTCTGTGACATGAGACACAAAGCAGCTACCAATCAGGCAGGAGCTGAGGTCAACACCTCATCATGCTGGAGCTTCATCTGACTGCATGCAAACCTACAGAAAGCTTGCCAAGGTCATTTCATAGCAACAGTGACTCAAGAAGTGTGATTGGACTGACCCTGCATGAAGAGGTTGTGTGTGTGTGTTTGTAGGTATGTGTGTGTGACAAATCCAATGAGACTCTGTAAACCTTTTGTCTAAACCTCATGAAATCTGTTGACCTAAGGACACTGCTTCACTGAACTGGCCAATAAAAAGCTGACATTCATGCCAGCACACACACATATACAAAGACATATACACACACACAGTTTTAATGCATAGCTTGTTGATTTGCTAAGACATGCGTTGCAGCTGGAATGTTTGCATGCTAACGGATACATACATAAAACATGATTTTTGTGTAAACAAAATACCTTCGCACAAGAGAACTCATGCACCGACCCCCCCCCCCC
>BRZM01000130.1:0-210905 GCA_033238685.1 Lates japonicus | reverse complement strand
TGGAATGTTTGCATGCCGCGGATACATACATAAAACATGATTTTTGTGTAAACCAAATACCTTCGCCTACAAAGAGAACTCATGCACCGACCCCACACACACACACACACTCACTCACACATGAGTTGGAAAGGAGAGAGGAGGCAGCAAGCCACAGCTAGCACAATGTGATAAATGTGCTTTTCTAACTTGTATACACACACACAAACTCACATGCACAAACACATGCAGTTACAGAAAAGGAAGGAGAAGGAAAGAGAAGCAGAGAGAGAACGAGGAGTGGCAGAGGAAGGAGAAATTGTGAATGAATGGAGATGTTTCTGTGTATTTAGAATAGGTGCTTTGTTATTTTTGTGTATTTTTGAAGCTGTATTTTGCGAGTATAAAAAACCCTTGACCAATGACTTATTTTTAAGTTTTCCAGGGATGCAACCTCTTGCACACTGACTGACCTTTCTCAGTAGCAGAGGTAAAAATAGTATGATGTCATACTGCCACAAAACCTCTTAGGCTACATTCAAATTGTAAGTAAGGTAACACTTTGTTTAGAAAAACTCACAGGCCGGCATTAGTATCAGCATGTTGCTGCAGGTAGTGGTGAGAAGATGAAACACAATCCAGAAAGTACAGTTTGAGTGATACAGCCACAAGTTTCACACCATAACAGCTGTTTCAACTATAAAGCAATATTTTACTTCTCTGTAAAGTCATCACAAACACAAACATTTTCAATTTTATTCTGACTCAAGATGTCCACACTGATTGTAAAGATAAATGTCAGGGCTGATCCAGGCATATTTTAATGGATCATATCACCTAAAATAACACTACTCAAAATCTAATCCTTCCATTTCATGTACTCATACACAAATTCACCAGGTTCTGATGCTAACAGTCATTAGCAAAGCAGTGTAGAAAACACTGAGCTAGCAGCTTCTCATTTTTAGCTGTCGCCAGCAGTTCGTCATATCAGCTGTCACTAATTAATGCTCATTCTGTGAGTAACTTGATAAAAGGGCTAAATTCAGGGATTAAAGTTCCCTGTCACTACTACGGATTTCCTTCATTTGGATTCCAGAGAGGCCATGTATGAGATCAGTGTGGAGCCAAAGAGAAAAAAAGCAATGGGAGGGGGTTGTGACACCGTGAGATGTAGAACGTAGGGTATTTGAAAGGTGCAGACAGTTAATGACCCAAATGCAAATATTCGTGTAGGTTAGGGACGTGTACACACTGTCTGCCTTTTCCCTGCTACCTCTGCCTTTTTTGGGTGAAGCCATTATTACCTTAGTATGAGAACCCTTTGTATGAGGATGCTTCTCCATAAAGAAAAGGTTTTCCCAGTTTGGTGTGGAAAATCTTGACTATCCTGTACAGAGCAGTCACCCCAACTCTCATGCCCATCATCAGTGATCAACCTCACTAATGCTGGATGGGAGCAAATCCATGTAGCCAGATTCTCGTAAAGAGCTAAAAGAGTAGAGGCTGTAGTGATTTTGGAAATGTTTACATATGGATTTAATGTTCTGTTGTCCACATACTTTTGACCACACAGAGTATATGGATTACTCAGTGATAGTAAACTGATGAGGTCAGGCAATAGTAAAGCTATGGAATTGCAAAATGGTCTTATTGAGTTGTTATGTGATGTTTCTCTTGAAAAGGCACTTCAAATAATTTACCAAAATAATACAAGCAGACAGTTCTACATTCAAAACAGCAAATCATTTCTCTCCTCCAGTCTTTGTGTAAATACTCAGAAGAATTGCTTACTCAACCCGTACCACACAGTTTGATTGACATCTCTGAGTGAGCAGGAGGTGCTGCATCAGAGCCTCATTTTCACGGTTACAGTTCCACTCAGACACAACAAGCTGCTAATAATCTGTTTGACCACCGTCATATTTCACCACCGCTTCCTTCTTTGTTCTGTCAACCTCCTCATACTCTCTGTATTATGTTTTTGCAATTGAATACTTGGCGAACATGCACATATTAAAAAGGGCCATTCACTGCCAATCAGATGCACTGAAATCAGTGCTGCTCTTTTCATATGTCCACTGAAGTGCATTCAGTCATAAAACCACAAACAGAGCCTGAAATCAACTTAAACAACTGTCAAATATGATCAGATTTGAACAAAAAAAAAAAGGAATAAGACATAACTGTTTAAATTTCTTCCTTGAACCATCTTCTCCATCAAGTTACACTT
The DNA here is from genome assembly GCA_033238685.1 of Lates japonicus. Classification (NCBI taxonomy): domain Eukaryota; kingdom Metazoa; phylum Chordata; class Actinopteri; family Centropomidae; genus Lates; species Lates japonicus. Next base: position 208,693 of record BRZM01000130.1, on the reverse strand, counting down.
CGTATTAATGATTTATAATGTTTTGTACCAATGTTTTTGCCCATAAATCAACCAAACACATATTTATTTTTCCTTCAAAGATAAAACCAGCTGTGTTTGACATATTAGTCCCTGATAGAAGTCAGACTTCAGACTGTTTCTAGATGCATTTTGTTGATATTTCTTCATGTTTCAGCTCTGACAGGCTTGAAAATTGTAACTTTAACACTTGTAGAACAGCAGGAAAATCCACTACATTTGATGAAAATGCTGCTCTTATCTTTGAGGTGTCACATTTTCCTGAAAAACATGTGATACGCTGTAATACGCACCCTTACAAAGTCTCTCCCTCTGAGTATTATATGAATCCATCTTTATCAATTTTCCCAGATCACACACACACACACACACACACACACACACACACACTAAACACTGTCATGTACCAGTGGACCAGTCTGTTCCTATAGCAGCAAGTGACCTTTACATTTGTATATTTGAACATGTAGCTATTAATATCACAACAATATGCTCTGATTCAAATGCAGTTATGTGTTGATTGTAACTTGGTACATCTGAGGTATTTGTACTTTACTTGAATATCTACTTTTTACTCCACTAGTTACTACTTGCCTTGCAGAATATGATTTTACATATGAATGTTTTTATAATATGATGCTATTGATTAAATTACTACACAATATATAAACTAGGTAAATTAGATTCACTATGATCAACCACACACTGCTTATACAGCTTCAGCAACAATTAGCATGGAGTACACTGATGGGGCCATTCTGCTACATAATGAGTAATTTTACTTTTGTTAAAGGTCCCATATTTTACACTTTTCAGGTGTTTTATTTGAAGTTTTGATATCCACAAGAAGATATATTTGTGGTTTTAACATAGTTTTACGTCCTTTTTAAAGCTTCTCTCTGGAGCTCTAGCAAGAGCAGGTTTTGTGTCTGCCTCTGAGCCTCCCCTCTGATTGACAGTTTTTTGAGTGATGCATGGCCAGGCCAACCACAGGTAACGGATTGTAGCTGACTGTAGCTTGGTGGTGATGTGGCAATGGCCACAACTGAGGAGGCAGACCCTCGTTCAACCCCGAATCAGAGACGGCACGAAGCAACCAACCACCTCCTCATACATGCTTCCAACAGAATGTTTCAGAATTGTCATTTACATTTTGGTCAGATTTTTATAGTGTGTTATTGTAAGAGAGTAACAGTTCCTGTCTTGTAGTAGTGATGGAATTACAGCTTACAGAAGTCTTGGCGGTTCATTTAGAGGCATAGTGTCTGATTACAGCTGCATGCGTTTCTCCTCAGACTGAGCATTTTAATACTTTCACAGAGTTTACACATCAAAACTTCTTCTTTCTTAACCGTGTGATAGACCATTTTTGGACACTTGGAAGCAGTGGAAACAGTGACATATTATCACCTTGTCTAATTGATATTGTCGACTTGTTGGCTAACAGTAACAGCCTGAAACGAAAGCAACATTAGCATGAATTTGGAGCCATGTTTCTGACCTGCTGACAATTAAGTCTTTACCACCTCTTGAGAGAAATATCTGGTTTGTTAGCAGCTAAATAGTAAAGATCTGAATACTTCTCCGTCACTCCATACCAAAAAAGCTTTTAAAATCAAGAGAATTTGCCAGAATCACAGAAATACTTCACTGGCTAAACAGAGGAGCTTTCCCAGATGAATATTAATGTGATGAAACATGGCTGGGCACTTCTACAAATCTATTCTAAAATGAAGTACCTCACATTTATGCTTGCTATCACGGGACTTATCTCTCAAACACCATTTGATAGTGGAAAAGAGCTCTTCCTTTCACCGTAGCCTCACCTTCCTTCTCTGCCATGAAAACAGCATCTTCACAGCTTATTTTTGGTTTCCTCAGACTGGCATTGTTTTGGATTTGTGACGAGCTTAGAGTCGGGTTCTAAAGCAACGACGAGGGATTATTCTATTAGTCATTTTTCCTCACCAAAATAATGTACCAGGGGAGATTTAATATGGTTTTAGGTGCTGGGTGGAAAAGATCTGACTAGGCTGCAGATTTATGACCATTTTGCATAATCCCAAGAGACATCTGTCTGTTTATGTGAGTGTGAGTCCCACCTTGCAAATTTCACATTTGAAGAATTCAAATTAGATGCTTTAGGACAAGACACACAAACAGACTTTTGCAAACACATACAGGCAAAGATGCTAATTTCCAACAAATAATCGCCTATTTGAGGCTAATCTCTGTTGCCCCAAAGCGTGTATGCTCTTTGAAATCTGATTTTAATTCAAAAATAAACCATAACTGTTTAAAGAGCGTGTGTTTCTGTGGAGGGCATGTATGTGTGGGTGTGAATGAAGGGTAAACCCTCAGCCAGAAACTTTCCAGCTGCACTCCTGTTTATCTGTTCATCACTGAGTTCATATTATTTGTTCATTGGTTTTTCCTTGTTTGCAGAACTCGGTGGATAAGAAGCACTTTTGTCTCAAGTTATCCGACCCCCTCCAATTCGCACACACATTCAGTCACAGACACACACACACGCACCTCCATCTGTTAAGCTCTGTCCCTCTCTCTTGTTCCTGGTAGTTCTTCTGCATATGAAATGCACCCCCTCATACTTTGTGATTCGTTTTGTTTGTTTTCAGTTTTGTTTTTCCTCGTGCATCGGTTTGCTAGACGATCGTCTGTCACATCTCGGAGGCGTCTGTGCACGTGCGGCGTGGATGTGTGGGCCTGTGTTGAAGCGAGAAGTTATGTGGCTGATTTTGATTTTCTTTCAACTGTCAGCAGGCTGTGCATCGACTTCTCTCCGTCTGTCTTTTGCTCTGTCTGTCTCTCTTTCTACACCTGTCACCACCACGCTGTGGAGACAAATGAACTACACAGATGGTGACAGGATCTTCTTGGGACGTTTTTTTAACTTGTGTGCATGTGCTATTGCTTTCACTAAGCTTAGCATTTTAGAATAAATACATCATTACCACCTTAATTTTGGGATGTTAACGTAATCAGTACAAACAAACAATAGTATAACAGAGAGGACTGGCCTTCATGTGCCTCTGGATTGGATTTTGTGGGATGTCTGCTGTATTACTTCCAGCACAAAACAGGTGGAGGTTGCTGTTGTTACAAAATCTCCATCTTGGCAAGTCATTTTCGTCTGTCCATCATGTAAAAAAGAGCTAACTTCAGGCAATACAATATACAGTAGGAGAGCACACGCAATCATGGCTCATTCATGAAACAATTAAACCGGCTTAATCAGAGTTTAAATCAGGAGACAATACCTGAACCTGACCTTTTTTATGCATTCATTCAGAGGTTTGTCCTGATTGGATAATTGGTACGACAGATGGGAGATAATGAGTGTCATTAAGAAAAATCAGCAACACTCCAAACAATAAATCTTAAATAGAAAATTAAAGTAAACATAGTTAATGACTCAAATGAAAATCACAATGTACAGTGCATGAGTAATTATTATTAAAATATACTGAAATACTGTCACAAAAAGGGCCTGAAGTTTAAAAATATAAAACGTCTGTCTCTGGAGGAGTTTGCACAAACAATCACCTCTAAAAGATGGTTTAAAGGTGCTACATGCTATCACTACATGGCCAATGTTAGCATTAACAGCTGTTTACTTACCAGTCCAGAAACATTGTGAGTTCAGCATCATGCTTCATTCCTTTACTTGCCAAGAGTTGTCTCCAGCGGTGGTAAGTGACACTGATGTTAAATATTTTTCTACTGCAGTTAATATGCTAACCAGCTAGCCCTGGAACATCCCTTCTTGTAATGCCACTTTGTGACTGTGAGTCAAGTCTGTCCTCAGTCTGATATGAGAGAATGAGGAAGTAAGTAAGCAGCTGTTAATGCTAATGTTAGCTATGTAGGGATAGCAAAAAACCTCCGTATAGCACCTTAACCTATTAACTAAGTTGAAACTAACTGTTTCTGGAACAAAGCATGTAAACAATTAACCTTTTAATCGGCACACCACATTACTCCATCAGTGTTCTAAGTTTGCTGTTTTGTACATGTTTAAAGATTTAAACCCTTTTTCTTCAAGAGCACCACTGTTTGTTTACTGCATCGTTTTCCCACTGAGCTCACCACTATATTTTTGGACCAATTTTTGTTTGTTACTGAACCACAGTGTCATAAATATCTTGTTTTCTTAAAACAGATCACAAAAAATCTACTAGTGCAGTAAGATTCTTTAAACCAGCTTCCTGTATGAATGATATTTCATCAAGGATTTCTGAGAATAAGACAGATTGCTGCGCCGTTATAAAAGACAAATACTGTAACACTTGATTTTGCACAGTCTTTGAAAAACAGATAATTTGTATTGGTAACACTTGAAATTAATCCACCAAACTGGCAGATTTCTTTGCTTGTTTTCAAAAAGAGGACTTTTAGGACAATTAATGGCTTGAAAACATGGACTTCTGCAGTGCAGATAAACAGGTTTAATGCTGTGGTAGATGGTGGAAGGAGTAAAAAGGTTATAGTAAAATAAACTCCAACATCTTTATCATCTGCAGAAAATCTAAAGAGACAGTAAATATATGCGGATATATACCAGGGAGAGGCAGGAAGACAAAAACAGCATCTTTAGAAGAATATTTATGAGGAACTTGGTCTTAATTTTAACAGAAGCAAGGAAAATAGAGACTATTTAATGTCTTTTCCATGGTCCCATTTGTAATTACACTGAGGTATGGTAATTCATTTGACAAAAATATATCGATGTTTACAAATGGCACACGTAGCACCTGTTCAGTCAGGTAGATACATGGATAATTAGAGTGTGGCGCTGATGATGGCTGAGTGCTGAAATGCGTCTTCTGCTGTAGCTGCACCTTATCAATAAACCAAGATGGATCTGCTCTGCATGCTGCTCCGACTCCTCTAATTTGGATGTTTATTGGAGCCTACACTCAACCTGAGAGACGTCAGACGACTCTAATGATATCATATCAGGTTGTGGGCACTTATTCTAACTTTATCAAATTTAAGGAGTTATATTAAAGGAAAATCCTCCGCTCTTTATCCTAGCCTCCGTACCATCTCTCAGCATGAGGAAAAGACTATGAGAAAGTCGGTCAGATGCATAAAAGACAGGATTTGAAGCAAGAAAAGTTGTGTATGCACAAAGCTTTACACTTGCATGGACAGTATTTTCCAGAAAGTTCCTAAAACCTAAAACGAGTTCTCCCAGAAAATGCTCTCTCTATTTTTTAAACAACTTTTAGTTTTACTACTTTCATTGTCTCTCTTTCTTTATTTTTTATTTATAGAGAGGACTAGCCTGACCTCATTTTCACCTGGATTTTAGTGAGTAAAGTGAAGCGAAAACACAGATAGTTAAATTAGTTTGTTTTGAAAATAATCTTTATAATCTGTTTAATTCTTTATAATTAGCATTGCTCTCCACTTTTTTGATATTGATCAGATTTTCAACTCTTTAAATATGTTTTGTTCATTTATATGAGCTTAAAAAAAATGCACTCAATCAGCCTCCATCAAAATTGATTGTTGACACTCCCCCATTAAACCTGCTCTGAGCATAAACTTAAATCATCATCACAGGCCAGAAAATAAGACTTGCTCTGTCCTCAGCGTTGCATAGTCAGCATCCACTAACAGCCCCGCAGCAGCCATTGTATCATTACGCACCATTACATACTGTGAGTCCTAACAGCCTTGTGATTGATCGCTCAGGAGCAAGCATAATTTATGATCCAATGTGTGTTTTATTGCACATTTGGACTGACAGTGAATAAAGCTATTTACTGCAGCTGGAATGAAAATCAAGCTTGTAGAAATGACTCCGTATGAAACTCTGCTGAGACCTCATGACTCAACCTGGGAAAAGATTAAAGGGACACTGTGGAGTTTCTGACCACTGGTGGCACTGCTTGGTAATACTTTGATTACCAAGTCCTAGAACTGTTTGCAGGCTTATTTCATGTTCTACCAGCATGAGTCACATCAGATCTTGTGATGTTGATCATTAAAATGACACGGCAGCTGCATATTTTGCTTTTACAGCTGTGTTAGTGTTTTTACATAACTGAGAACAAACGCTTTCAGAGCAAAGGCCTAATAAGTACATTCAGGCTATAACCGTACAAGGCCTTTTTAGTGCTCTAGTAGTTATTCGTATTGCTCCAGGATCTTACCAGGACAAAATTTTAAATCTACTAGTTAATTTTTTTGTCTTCTTCTAAAATAAGTCAAATCTCAGCACAGTCAAGTCCAAGTCAAGGCTCAAATCCTCATTATCTGACTTCCTCTGCATAGCACAGGGTCAGTATGGCAAAGGCAGAATGTAAGGTATTAAGAGATGTGCTATTAAGATTTCTTATATGAATACTCAGCAGTAGCTTGAGTTCAAGCCTTCCCTTCTCAATCTTAGAGGTACGTTTATAAAGATCACGTTGAGCTGGGAAACATAATTGCACCCTGCTTTATGTTCATAAGCAACATTTTTCAGTTTTCAGTTGAATGAAGCCCTATATTCATGAACCACACATGGATTATGCAAGTATTTAAGCGCAAGACACTGGAGTCCAGGCTTCATGCAGATATGAGAAGAAAGTGTTTATTGATGCAAAGTATTTTGTCAATGATTTAACAACTTCTCCTGTGAAGACATCATTTATATGATTACAACTCTGTTTTACTATATTGTCAGACATTATCTGTTTATACACCAGCATCCACTTACATGAGTGGATGGGGGTTATAGTTGTTGACAAATGCATTAATAAACACTTACATCTGCTTACAACTGTATTATAGTGCATCATAAAACATTTTATACCAGCTGTGACAGCGGGCTGGTATTGTTTTCACCTTGTGAATCTCTATGTGTGTGTGTGTGTGTGTGTGATCGTAAAATGTGGTCCTGCAGACACCTACTGTAGCAGAAACTACAACAAAGGCAGTTTTGAGTACTTTGGCAGGTGTTTTTTTTCACGTCTGTGTACAGATTTTGTCACTGCGATAGCGTCTCAACTGTGCAAGATACATTCATGAAACTTTACGGGTCTGTGGTTGAGATCAAAATGAAGGCCGGGTTTGAAGATGGCTGCGGTGTGGTTGGAACATCTGTATTATAGACTTAGAAATGCTAAATAGGGTCATTAATGTCAAGTGTTACCAATTTGCACCAAATAACATGTCTCCCAAATCCCATATCACTTAACAGTCTGTGTGCATGAGTATGTATGATGGTACACACGCTATCACCAGTGGAAAATTGCATATGCATTGTTTTTGTGCGTCTGTATCATTTATTCATCCCCCCGCTGGGCTTCACAGGACGCACACAGCAGCACTTGTCTCTCCTGTCAGATTTATCTGCCCTGCTGTAATCTGAAATTCCACTTTCCCAAAAACCACTCGTCCCTCCACACACTCCTCTGTTCACACCTAACCACCCATGGCCTCTTTTCCTCCTCTATCTCTTCCTCTATCTCTTCTCCTATCTTTCTCACACATTCAAGCTCCTGCCAAGTTGTTAAATTTGAGCTCTCCATCTCCTTTCCCACACACACTCACAGAGGTAAACACACAGCCACACAGGCAAAAATAGCATTCATCTCTGCATCCATCTCTGATTCTGGGCTCAAAGATGAGAATCCTTTGGCAGGAATTTCTTGCTCTCTCTCTCTCTCTTTCTCCCTCACACACACACACACTATCTCTCTTTTTCTATCTCAACACACAAATTGAATCTGTGGTCTTGACAGGGCAAGAGGACAGGGAGGACGAATAAAAATCACCTCATTACGCACATCCTTACAGATACACATCGCCTCTCACAGCCGCATACACACATATGCACATACCCTGACAGACACAGACAAACAGGTCATTCACATGCATTAGGGATGGAAATAGAAAACCCTTGAATCCTGGTCAAACATCATTTGGTGTGTAAATGCTGACAGACGAGGGCAGGGGGCCAGATGTGACTCTGGAGGATCAGAGACGCTGTTTGGCACAGAGACGATGGGAATAACAGAGGGATGGATGTAGGCAACAATAGAGTGCACATTTGTGGAGGCTGAAATGATGATGATTATGATTAAACTGATGAATGATGAAGGTCACAGTGACAACATAAGCGATGAAACTGATGATAATGATAATGATGATGTTCTCTCAATCGTTATCTCGTCCCTCCCCTCAGTGAAGAAGAGTATGGTTTTTCAGACGCACATTAATGTTGTTGATGGCCTCCGTGATAATTCCAGGTTTGACTGACAACTTCCCGCGGTGCAACTGTGACTGCAGCTTAGAGCCCAAGGTTTCGCTGAAAAGTTTATTGATCGTGGCAGACTGGGTAGATATTATCGTAACAAGATCTGCAAAATCTCCTGCTGTTAAATTTGTTTTAAGAATCTTTATTTGTGCACAGCTCTGATAGACATCGGAGCCTGGCGGGTTTGAGGGGTAATACTTTTGATCATTTGAATAATTTCAATTTGTATCCATGGTATTCCATGGATGAACTACTGGTGTGTACGTATTAGCAGACCTGAAAATCTTTTCTTATCTTGTTAAGTACTGTACGTTAAGTGCATCAAGAACCTCCACCTTGATCTCCTCCACTGTGACAAAAGAGAAACCCCTCAGCTTGAATTTCATTTTGGGGAAAAGGAAGGAGTCACAGGGAGTGAAATCCAGCGAGTAGGCCAGGTGGGGAGCAATAGTTGCATCTGTGTTGCTGAATAACTTATAAGCAGGTGTGGTGTCATGATGGAGCTTACAATTCCCATCCTGCCACAGTTCAGGTCATTTGTGTCGAATGTCCTCCCTCAAGATGCCTCAGAACAGTGCAGTAGAATATGGTGTTGACAGTGTGACCCTGGGGAACAAGTTCATGGTGCATAACCCCACAAATGTTTAAAGAAGATGTGCCTTCTTTGGTCTTGGAGACTGTGGACTCTTCCATTGTGAAGATTGCAGTTTGGTCTCTGGGTCGTAGCCTTAGACCCAGCTGTTGTCACCTGTGATGATCCCTGACATGAAGGTTGGGCCATCCTGGCCCTGTTGATGGAATTCCTTGCACTTCATCACACTGCTGTTACATGGTGAAATTACAAATATGTACCAGGAAGTGGTCACAAAAATGCTTTTAACACCAGTCCAGATGTTGATCACACAACGTAATGTGGAATAATGACTCACAAAAGTTATTGCTTGCACCCTCTGCATGTGCATTACCTACTGTATTGTCACCTTTTAAAGCAGCTCTATGTAGATTTTACCAAACAACAGCCAATGTGACCACAAATTGCAATTACAAGATAACGGTAAATACTAAAATGTAGTGTAACTTTAGCATAAGCAGACAGGAGTCATGAAGTCAGTCATTTGGCTCACTCTTGTCACTTAACACATCAATATGCCATGTGTATTGACCTGACGACAAGTCCTTCTTATTGCTTATTAGCTGTAGAAGGAAGAAGACACCCCAGATACTGAGCAGCATTAACATGGATTTGGGTTTAGAGAGAGCTGTGAGAGTAGTGAGAATGAACCAGAACAGGACAGTTGCGGGCCATAAAACAAACAAACAAATACGAGGGGAAGTACAGACTCCACTACCACTTGCAATTCCTTTTGCATACAATAGTCATGTGATCCACTGTTACTTGTAGCCTAAAATCAGAAGAAAACAAATGGTAAAGATTAAAAAGGGGAGACTTGAAACAACATCCACTATAGCAGCAGCAGCCTAAAGGTTAGTGAAGCAGGTTATTGATCATCTCTTCAATCCCCACACAGAGCTCTTACTAAGATTTTCAAAATGCTGAGGTCATGACTCCAGGGTCCTCCCCAAGATATCCACCCTAGCAGCAAACAGAATCTTTCATGTTTTATTTACCCAGTAAACTGCTAACTGTTCAGTTACATTTAAAATTTTATTTCCAAGGATGAAGGTCAAAAATGAATGCTCTGAAATTTGAAGACTGTTTCAGAGTCTTCTCCACACTGGCAGGAATTAACATTGTGGTGAAGAAATCTTGAATGTTCACCAAAAAGGAGTCAAACTTAGTCTAAACATACTGGAATCAGCATAAAATATCCACCAAGTGTTACTGTTTTTTCAAATGCAGAAAGTCATTAGCCCCATGTTGCGAAAACACCTAAATTCCCAGAAAAAAAATACAAAGGACATGGTGTCTGTGTCCTCAGTGGTGGCTACAGCTCTGCCCCTTGACTAGCAGGACAAGTCTGGTGACAGAGCAGCATTACCACCATCGAGTTGCCCTTGAGCGAGGCCCCTAACCTGCCCTAACAACTGCACCACACTGCTCAGCGGCCAGCTGATCAGACTGTGGTTGTACTGGGCAGCTTCCAGGTGTGAATGTGTGTAACTGGCACCTTAACAATATTAATTTGAGAGAATTAATTTGGTAATTTGAGGGGACCTCAACACAAAGGCACAGCTGCTAACCTGCTGCTAACACTGGGTGCTCCTCCCTCACAGCCACAACACAATGAGCTGCATTTCATACTGCCACACTGACTGATGCTTATTTGAGACAAGACTGGGGGAAAAAACAGGCCTTGGCGAGATGCTACAAATGAGAATATACACATTGTTATCTCAATGTAATGTTCAATAATCTTGATCAGCTGTGATGCTGTCATTCGATACGCACACCTCCAAGCAGAGTGTACATTAACCAGCTCTGTTTTTCTGTTACAAATCCTGCTCTCCGTAGGTGGCTGTAATCCTTAAACCTTTGACAGCTTACAATTTCTCATAAAGGGAAAAGAAAATGGTAATTTTTTGTCCCTTCACACACACACACGCACATTCAATCACACAATACAAAATACACCCGTGTATTTGTGTCATGAATGTTTTCTCAAAGGAAATAAAGGGTAAATCACATGATGAATATCCTGCTCACTCTGGTGCATGCATGTGTGTACATGTGCATGGAGGCCTTGTGAGCATGCTATAGCGGGAAAGTTTATTCTTAATATTTGCTGCATGCCTTTTTCTGTCCGGACTTAAAGCAATGTTTTGTATTCTGCTGACGTCTTCTCACCTAGCAGAGAAGGTTGGCGTTCAGAGGCAGAGACAGAGAGCAGAATGGGAAACAGACAGAGGCAGAGGAAGGAGGAAAACTTTTTACCTTTGCAGATGGAGGACCTCTCCGAACCAGCTGCGCCTTCAGTCTCGGCGTGCTTTTCACATCACTATCAAAAAGAGAGAAAAAGGGGGGAAAGGAAACAGAAGGGGCGGGTGGAGACAGAGGGTGGTTAGAATGACAAAGGTGAGAAATATCTGAAGATCGTTTGGCAGCAGCAGAGACTGACAGTCTGCCACATTAAAAGTCTGAAACAGGGGCAGCTACGTAGGCTGCATCAGGAAAAAAACCCAGGAGTGGAAATTAAGCTTGGACTCAGCTTTTCCCTCTGGTTACTGTGGTAAAGTGAAACTAGTTAAATAATAATAAAAAATTGGATTTATATAACACAATTAATAGGACACCTCAAAGCTCTATGTGTGTCAGAGGGGGAGGAAAGATAGACTGAGAAATAGGACACAGAAGAGCAAAAAAAAGCGAGGGATTGTTGAAATAAGGGCTGTGTGAAGAGAAAACAGAGGGGGATTCCCATTAGAGAGACAGATGAAGGGACGGCTGAGGATGACAGCAGCATCTGACAGTTGGCAAGTCAATGATGGACAGAGAGAGGGAGATGGAGAGAAAGAGCTCCTATTTCCAAGGCTAATCTGAGGCTCTGCCTCACAGGAAAAACGCAATCTCTTACGAAGAGAGTTTACAACCTTCTCCGTCCTCTATCCTTGAGTGTCAAATAGACCTCTGTGTGTGTGTGTGTGTGTGTGTGTGTTTGAAGGGCTGAAGGGACATAAAAAAGACCTCAGCAATTCAGACAGTGGACAAAACAATAAAAGTAAGCCTGCAAAAATCCTGCAAGAGAAAACTACCTGTTACAGTAAAGTGTCCCTATTATTTTATCCGCCCCCACCAACACATGGCCAGTTCCTTGCAGCCTATTACAATGTGATACAACACAACAAACCGTGGATCCAAAAACACCTTGGACAAACGCTAAACTACATAAAGACACAATTAAATCCTGTCCCCAGGTAGTTTGCCCACTGTTGTTATGCCCGTCAGATTTTCTGCTGTGATACAGCACGTATGTAGTTTATAAAATATGTCCTTGATTTCACAAACAAACACAAGCAGGTCTCTGATTTCTGTAGACTTTGTCAGCTGAAAAGACGATTATAGCTAGCTGAGTGTATCAGCCGTAGATTGCGAGTGTAGGTTAATGCTAACGCTAAAACTCAGTGAATTACTTTTTCATGAGAAAAGGATTTGAGGGATTTAAGGTTGGCAAATGTAGCATTATCTAACTTTGGCTGCAGCTGCTGGAGCGTAAATTTCCCCAAACCAAATAAAGGGCAGGACAGAGCCGATATCATTACACAATGGATGTTTTAGTCCTGAAAAAGTGTTTTTTTTTAACTGAACCTCACAACCACACTTAATAATGCACTTAGCTAATGGTATGGGCCTTGCCCTAATAAGCTAGTTAGCCTAGTATGTTAACATAAGAGCAGGCAGATACACTGTTAATCCATTCCAAACTGTAAGGAATGGAAAGGTAAACAAAAAGACTTGACCCTCCAAACTCTTCATCACCACAGGCACACGCACATGCTGGTGAAATCACTGCACGATGGAGGGTTTAGTGACTCTTAGAATTAGTTTATCTCATGTTCATGATATTTTGTCCACCCCTTTAAGTCTGTTAAACCCGGTCCTCATAATCATAAGTGTTATTTGATTCTCCTGCAGCACATTTCCAAATGTCAAGTGTCTTTGCAGAATTATAAATTAGATTTGAAAATAATAATCTGATTATCTACATTTTGTAGGATAATTCAGTGCAAATTGACTGGATGTTTATATTATGCATGCACTATTTGGTTTGGTCTAGTCCTGTGTCAAGGTGCTTTTCTGCATCAAAATCTGTTCTGGTTTAATTTGACAAGCAAAGGTTGTCATCTGAGCAGTGCTGTGATTCCAAAATCAATCTTTCTTTTCTTTTTTGATTTGATTCATTGAAATATCTGTTGTCAGTGCAGAACAGACATGTAAAAGCAGCTAAAGCTTCAGACAAGGAAATGAATGCTAGATACTCTAGGGAGTTTGCATATGAAACTCTTACTGCAGTGACACCTGATATTAATAGTCTATGGATTTTGCACTGTTACCAACTTAAAGAACCTTGTATTTAACTGCTGACCTTCTCTCAGCCTCTCGCTCAGTCAGGTAATCACATTGCTTTACTTAATACTCAGCAGCAAAGGTATTGTGCTACATTAATGATAACTTCCGTTACTCAGCTGTCAGCTACCTCAATGCAGCCTTTAAATGACTCCATATCGTTTGTATTTACTGTGTAGAAACAGAAAATGAGACATTGTGGTTTACAGGCAGGCAGCCATACTGTTTGGAGGGATTTACTGACCATCCAGCAGCAAGCTTAGCTTCACTGACTACACACAGCTCTGGAGAAGTCTTGACCTCAGAGACACAGCTGCACACCCTCCAACTCTAAACAAAACTAGATGATTCCAGAATATCTTTTTTCATCCAGATCTTAAAAAAACAATATTGGAAATAGTGGAAATACTGAAATATTTCCATTTCATGTATTTGCAAATAAGCCATTAGAGTTAAACAACACAAACTTTCATAATACACCCTGCTCTATAATAAATACCATCTCTGCAGCATCATATTGAACAATATGACTGTATAGAAATGGCATAGTTAGGGGGAAATTCAAGGTTAATTCAAGCCATAGTTTTAAAGTGCTGCAGTTGGTCTGAGTCAAAACTTAGTACAAGTCAAGATGCCATTGTTTCAGGTCTTACAACATTGTCTTGTCCTTTCAATGCACAGACCTAATGAATAAATACTTAGAATGTGTGGCAAAGTTCCTGGATTTCATCAGGTCAGCACTTACTTGAGACTTCAATGTTTTTGCTTTCAAGTTTCTAATCAAGTCAAGTCTTTAGGGAGTCAAGTGCCAGAGCAGGAAGTCAAGTCAATAGGTCTAAAGTCTACAGCTGCTTCGGACTAAATCTGTTAAGTCTACTGCTACTCACACAATGAAAAGAAAACAAGAAGAATTATGGAAATAAACAGCCCTGCTACACAACTGAACATACAGCAACACACACACACTCATCCACAGACTGCAGCTTTGCTCTTTTAGTAGCATGAGAGCTGTTTTAGCCTGAGGAAGTAAAGATGGACAGAACCAACAGGGAAAGAGAAACTGAATGAGGAAGATAAAGAAGCTGGGAAACGAGAGAAGGCCTGAGTGAAAAGGTAGAACAGGTAGAATACTATTACAGATGAAAAGTTGTTGAGTGTAACTGACAGCTGAATGATATTGCTAACACATGTAGCGATTCTGACATGTTTCTGTGTGTCCATGCAGTCCTGTGAGCCCGCTGGATAGAACAAACAGTCAGACATTCATTCAACATCCCTGAGCTCCCGAGCTCTGATCTCTACTGCAGAGATCAATTTTTCATCACAGACATCACAAACGTTCTTTAATCACTGCAGGCGATGGAGACAAACTCCACACTTACTGTACCATCAACTATGAAGGCAGTTCGATCCTGGAAGTCACTTTTTTTGGCTCCAGTCCACTTGCCTATTATCTACCTCATTTGACATTAAAAACTCAGTGAAGACAACAGACATGAAAATCATTCAGGTGAAGCAGCATGAAGTGGAAGAGGAAACAGAGGAGGTGTGGTAGATTCAGTAGAGAAAAAAGAAAAACAAAAGCGAAACAAAGAGGAAAACACGGGGGGAGAGATGGATGAGAAGCCTGCAGAAAAACAAAGAATAACTAAAAACTGAGGCTCTGATGCATTACTGCTGGCAAATTAGCTAAACATAGAAACTACTACTGAACTGTCACACACACACACACACACGAGAGAGAGAGGGAGAAACAAACACACACAGCACTCTTTAGCTATTCCTTATGCATCAGCAGTGCGTTTGTTCCTCTGTAGTCCCCTTGACTGCGAATGGAGAGGACAGTAGAGAGAGGAGCTGGGTGTTTATTGTTATCCTCACAGACTAGTGTCTGTAAAGGCTAAAAACACAGTGACCAGCGAGCCCAGGAGCAGTGTGAGTGAGTCAGACTCAGCTGGTCTCCATCAGTGGGAGGCCTGCAGTGTGGGATATCTGATTTGTTGTGAAAAAAAAAAAAAAATCAGGTTGGCCACGGGCAAGCTCAGGGCGCGCCGAGCCGGTCATGGCAGCCTCGGTCTGAGTCTTCTGAATGTCACCTCTCTTGACTGCAAAGCAGTGTTGTATGTGTAATTTAGCGTGTGATATATGTTTAATGTATGTGTTGTTTAATATGTGACAACAAGACTTGTGAACCTTCAGTAATAAGGTTTATGTTATAATAAAAAGAGGGTTAAATTGGTGGATTAACCCTTTCCAGCCACCCTGATTTCATTTCCTCATCCTGCAGTGTGTTTGCTTGGATAAAGCAAAATTCCTTTTTCCTCATTTTCTGCCTCTGGCAACTCCATCCTCATCTTCCTTTCCTTCATTTTGCACACACTTTACTCAGTATGCAACTATACTTTCTTCATATGACGCACTTGCTTGATGCTGGAGTGGGATATAACACATTGAAAGATTTTTGGCTTCACTCCATTTTGTCATGCTAGGGTGAAAGGGCAGAGGAAACCCATTTAAACTGTGCAAATGTGCCATATCAGGTGGCAAGTAATGATGCTGAATCCCTGTCAGCTGATAATCAAACAACTGCAGGTGGAGGAGATGCTGTGGTAAACCTTAATTTCATCTTTTCACAGCTTTTAAGTGTTGGTAGAGACACCACAGTACCTTTTCCATTTGGGATCTGCCAAGACAAGCAATGTGAAATATGTGTTTATTAGTCTGTGTCGTTACAGATACTGTTCATACAGGAGGCATTTTGTTTACTTTCCACCTTGAGCCATTCATTCAGGTTGGCATAAGTGGCATGTGAGTGGTGGTGAGTTAAAGTGAGCTGAAAATTATACACACTATGCACCTGAAATTGCACCAGTTGAGTGTTGGAGCTCACTCGCTCTAAAGTGTAAACCACTGAAATATGAGTTAAGGCTAAAGGCTGTTAAAATCACAAAGAAATGTGATTAATTTGGTGGTTAAATCTCATGTTCGTGCCTTCTAGTGCAGTATGAGATTGCCATCAAAGATTTGCAGATGTACAGGAAATTAAAGTGCTCATTTCATTGAGTCATAAATTAATATTTTTATAATGTAAATGGAAGAAATGTTCATGTTTAATGTGAAAGGAGTTATTCATGATGAACCTGTAGAGAATTACCATTCAGCTCAGTTTTAGTGTCTTTTAGCTCATTGTTTTGGTTTTATAGCCCTCAACTTTACTGTCTTGGTTCAGTGGTGTGGTTCACCACAGTTAGCAACCAGCTGGTAAAACTAGTGGAGCGTTAAGCATCTAAAGACTTTAATATTTCATTGAGATTGATGAAGACCAAACCAGAGCCACAAGCATAGTGAATGTTTGACTTTGAGATTCATCAAAAGGAGACTCCAAATTAATGTAAATGTTGCTTCGTGTCTGTTGGATGTGTATATAAACCGCTGTTAGCTAGGACGTTCACCTTAATAATGTTATAAGGTGATGATATGTTAATACTGTGTTTACAGCTGGTTTCATTGCCCCCGAGTGGCCACTTATTCATGCACATGCAGAAGCAGAACATGAATTTACTTGTGGAGCTCCACCACCTCCTTCCTCTACTTAAAAATCAGACCATGACTTCATCCTTCTTTGCTGTCAAGCAGAAAGCCGTTCCTATTAGGACTGTGAGTTTGGTCTCAGGAGTGTGTGACAGTCTACAGGACTGTTAATGAATGCACAGACTCAAACCTGCTCTGTGGGACATCAAAGGACTCTCCCACGGTATTACAGATTACTTCAGTGCCTGTGTGGACACTTAAGATTCCAACAAAAAAACTGTTTTCCAAAGGACAAACTCTGGACAACAAAAGCCGTCAAATCCCCTCTAAATAGGAAGAAGAGAGCTCTCAGGGCTTTGGGACAGAGAGGAAGTTAAGTCTGTCCAGAGGGAGCTAAAGAGGAGAATGGAGGATGGGAAGAACACCTACCAGGAGAGGACAGAGAGCAATCTACGGCAAAAACAGCCTGAAGGAGGCGTGGAGTGTGATGAGAACAATCGAGCAGGCAGCCAGGCCAAACCAGGAGAGGAACAAGTGGATTGCTTACAGGGGAGACAGTTAGCGTGTAAAATTTTCATGCAGACTAGGAACTGGTACTTAGAGTGGATGATGCTTCTCTTCCCACTCCACAACCACATGAGTATATACTGATACTCTGTGGTGATACATAAGGCAGTGTTGTGTTAAAGTCCAAATAAGTCCTTCAACTTAAATGACCATATACTGTAGGTCACTTATCTCTACACTTGGATGTAATGGATATGACCCATAGGTCCATAGGAGCGTACTAGTGGCAGGTGTAGCCGATCTTCATCATCATGGTAACAGTTATAAACACGTGGTCGATGTTATGGAACACTCACAGTTTGATTCAGTTAGGGCACTAACTCCTCCACCCCGGCCTCCTCGTACCATGGACTGGAAGATCTAAATACTACATCACCTGACTTCCTCCTTTACTCCTGTCATATGTTACTACACACGGTAGAGGTTGTCTAACAATAAAACATAACTATGGCTCGTAATAAGCTGCTTGCACAGACGACCTATGGGGTCGCTTTTTGAAGGACAGCTGAAATTATAAGCGTCAGTCCTTTGTGAATGGTTTTTTATTACTGAAACAAAAAAAGCATCTCTTTTGAGATATGTCACAAATGTCTCTGTAGCCTCCGAGCCTCTGTGTGGGCAGACTGACAGCTGAGCAGGCAGGGACATGGACACGCAATGTAAATGAACTTGCACTGGTAATTGCAGCTTACAAGTCAAGGACAGGCAGCATTTTGTTAGCAGTGGCAGTGACATACAGTGGTGATGTGGGAGGAGTTATTTTAGGCATCTAAGATTTCATGCAAGTTTCCTTCATTTGCTGTAGCTGACTGGCAGTTGGAGCATTTCTAATGCTTGGATGAGCATTAACCTGTCCAGGATATATCATCAGTACAAAGGATTTTTTTTGTTTTGAGGTTTTTTTTGTTATAAGTAAACTAAAAATTCACAGGTTCAGTACAAGTGTGCATTTTGTTGAGGAACATCCAGTTGCTGACCTTAAATTTCTTTTGCATGTGCATGAGCAAATTTAGGCCAGAGATCTGTAGAAACTTGATGGTTTAAATTTGTTCACTTGTGGATTCTTGGTTTAATCTGCAATTTTGTGCAGTGTTTTTTCCAGTTCCAATGACAAAATCATAGTAATGCCTATATATAACAATACCAAACTCATGGAAATAAAGTGATTTAGAAGTCCATGAGGTTCATGAGTTATTAAATAAATCTATAGCATATTGAGGAGCTCACTTTGAAAATAGGACTTGCAGAAATACTTCTGGGAGCAGCTACTCCTCTAACTTTGCACTCTATTAAACAAAGAGGACTGATCCAAATCTAAACACCAATCTTAACATTTGCAAGTGCAAGTTTTTTGTTTTTTTTTTACAAGTTTTTAAGCTGGTCCAAATGCTACAGCTGACTTTTATCTTGGCAGCACGATGATGTTGGCTGTGTGCTTTTCCCCCGGTGAATGTTTGTTTGGTAGATTGTTCAACAAACTGTGGCACAGGACAAGAAATGTTTCCATGCACGTAAATAAAAGGATCACAGTATTTAGAGAGTTAAAGTGGGTTGCTATACAAAGTTTGTGGCTCTTTTTGTGTCATGGCTGTTAGTCTGTGTCACTGTCACTGTCACAGAAAAGTATTATTGACTGGTTTATGCAAATACCAAAATGTTTTGACTGGATATATGTGATGAATTTCAAACTGGTTCATCCGCAGACAGCAGGCGCAATAATGAAACCCAAGAATATAAAATATTAATTTCTTTCATTTGGGTAGCGATTTTTTTGTAATCTAATCTTACAAAGATCTGTACGCTGAAGTGGAAAAATAAACATTGCAATTTAATTTCAGTTGGACTTTAATATAAAATACAGTGAGAGTTGAGGCAGTAGAGATCATAATTGAGCTCCTTCTGGTATGAGGCAAAACGCCATTGTTCTTAGTCATTACTCCCAGCATGCTCTGCTGGGTCTTTCCCTGTCTGGCAGGGTGTCAAACCCGCTCCCCTGCATTGCTGACGACGTGGAGCCGATCTCTCCTCCAAACAAATGAAAGTGGATGCAGATAGAAAACCTCCACGAATCAGAGCTCACATTTCTATCGTCTATCTGCATGCACAGTCACGGGGGGGAAAAAAACAAAACATTTTCCATTTCCTGCTAATAGCAGCACTCCCAGACACACAGACGCACACGTGGTTGGGTCAGCGATAGGCTGCTGCACACTGGGCAAAGTTATGAGGCATTACTGCTGCGTGCATCCACAGAATAACACACAAACACATCCACACAAACACGCCTGAAAACACACTGCCTGAACACTGAATGCTGATTTGCTAATGAGCTGTCATGGTGACAGATACTGCCATTTAATTGGCTGGTAAAGGAGGCAATTAGAATTCAGTGCATAGATGCATAGATCAGAGAAGGAGAGTCAGGGAGTTGGTTTCTGTACATTATGTGTGAGAGTGTGGGCTTCAAAGTGAAACACACGCAGGGAGACCGCCGGCATGTCACTCACTTCTTTAAATTATTCTGATGATCCTATTTAACTGGTCCGTGATCTGCTACCTAATGTGTGTGTAATGTGGGTGTGTACACCCATTTACAGTTACTTTGCGTGCTACGTGTTTCTCCCCGTACTTCTTTCTCTGACGCTCCAGTTTAGTAAAACCACTTCCATCTCTCCGTCTGCTCTCTCTCGCTCTATTCCTCATCCTCATCTTCTACTCTATGTTGATGACTCTCTCTCTCTTTGTCTCTCTGTCTCCTTCTCCCCCCGTTTTCCCTTTTTTCCTTCCAACTGAACCATCTGCTGGCTCAGTATGCAGCATCTGTCCAACCCTCGTCCCATCTTTCCCTCGTTCTTATTCTCATTTTCTTCCTGTCTTTCCCTCAGAAATGTCTCTCCTTCTGTCCGTCTGTCTGAGTGATGTCATTTCATCCTCACTCAAATTCATATTTAATCTATAACTTAAGTTTTTAAAGGTAAACAATCATTATTTGTAAAAACACAGTCCTTTATTACACTATAAAGAGGATGGTACAGTATAAATATGATACCACACCACATTTCACTATACTAGGGTATTACCATATGGAAAAACTAACCATTGCAAACAAATCATTAAATGAAACCCTATTAAAAAAGAGAAAGGACCGTGGAAGAAAGGGGATGAGATAAAAATCAAGAAACTCAGTATAGACTATGTGTCGTCCTGCTGGTTTTCCTTCGGGCTTTGACATTCTGATCAATTTTGACAGATTTTTTTCTCCATTTGAGTTGGTTCTTATGTCTTTATACAGGCTGTAGTGGACCTCTGTGTCACTACAGCTACTCTGCATTGCCAGGTTTGTCTTTGTTCACTGGTCTTAATGGTTAAGTAGAGGTCTTTTAATCTGTATTTAGTTTGTGTCTTTCTCAGTCTCTGGTAGCCTACGGTGTCCAGGTAATCTGCTACTTGGCATTGTCTTTAAGGGCTGAATAGAATTGAACTTTACTTTGGTTTTTGTGGTAAAAGTCCAGTGATTGATGTACCTTTCTTCTTCTTTGGCAGTTTTCTCTTTCTCTCTCCATTGCTTACCTTACTATATGCGTGGCCACTTTCCATCCACCAGGAGGTTGCACACTGTCCAATAGAGCTGCGCCAGGAGGATAATAATTGTCCTCGGCCTAATTTTTGGCTCCTTTCTACCCTGCCATTCGCAGTGCCATTGTATGGGGTAGCGTTTAAAAGATGAGACTGAAGGATGAAGGTCTTCACAAGATCTTATATTCATTAAAAAGATCAACGAGTATGCTTTCTGCAGAAAAGTTAGACTAAAGGACAACGCCCTGGTGCTTAGAATATACCAGCAGGTCGGTAACTCTCTCAGAATAATCCTCCAATCAGCACTTTGTCTGTCTGTCCTGTGGCCCTATCAGAAGTTGACATCTGTGAAATCACATATCCTCTGTTAACTTCACTACTTGACCTTGCCTATTCTGATGGTCAAACCATTACCAAATAAGGCTTAGAATCAGTTGGAAAACAAAATGTTTGCACAAGACCTTTGACACAGTTAGGTGGAATCCAAAGGTCAGTTATATAGCTACTGTTGGCTCACACTTGAGAACAGTTCTGATAAATAACATGTATCATCATATTTTCACAGTGACCTGTCATTTTGGACTAATGTGTTCTCTATACACACAAAGCTTTCCTGTAATAGAACACATCACTTAAATTGTTACATTCTTACTATGATTATAGACAGACTATAAGTAATATGAGCAAACCAAACATATGTTAATGCTCAACATATATATATATATATATATATATATATATATATATATATAAGATGCAAGATGAATCTATGTGACATTGATTTTCCACCACACTCTCTTATGTCTCTCGCTCATCTGGCCACTCTGAAAAACCTCAGTCTCATGCCTCATGTATAATTTCTGTGGACATTTCTGTGTGCGTTTGAATGTGTGTTAGCGTGTTTGTTTCTTGTGTTTGTGTATGTATGTGAGTGTGTGTGCATGTGTGTGTGGACGTGCATGGTATGAGCCAGTGAGGAGCAAGCACGGATCAGTGACCTTCGCTCTGTTGCATTTTTAAAACAGGCCGTGAATAATAGATTACGTTAGAATAAAACAGCGAGGATGAAATATGAATTAAAATAATCTGAATTACAGAGATGGGGGCCGAGGGAGGGACAGAGAGGAGGGAGGTGGGTGAGTGTGAGTGGAGGGGGAGGCAGGGATGGAGTGAGAAAAGGAATCCATAGATCTCAAAGAGAATGGAAGAGTACATGTACATGAATGACACTACAGAGGAAATGTTATTTATAAAGACACATGGCTCGGCACTTACATTATGCACAGGCCACTGTCATTAGTTAAAGTTATAGTTCACCCAAACCAACATCTGCACGCTGTGTCCCTTTCTCCATGCAGAGATAAGACCCTGTTCACAACACACACTGCTGATTATTGTGATTAAACATCTCGTTATATTTGGAAAGCGACATCATTGATGCACACAGTTAAATGTAACTTGGTGCTGCTTTGAGGATCACCAGATGCCACTGAGCTACAGTTTTAAATGTCAGTTAATCATGTAAAAACCCAATAGGAAAAATATTTTTTGTACATTTCATGAGAGAAAGGTAGCTTTAACTAAATTAAATCATTTCACCTTGAAATGAAAATGAGGATCACTTAACTGAGCCAAAAATGAACATTGCACTTATTTAGAAAAGCTGAAATCTAAATTGAAAACAAAATGTTTACCTCCCCTGATTAAAATCAACTAATGGATCTCCTCTGGGGAAGAACTGAGACTCCTCTCATAATGAATTTGTCCAGATTAGCTGACAAACACAGCCTCAAAAGGAAAGCAGTTTTTAGTCTGCATGCATCAAACATCTTCTACAAACACACTGCAACAGAGTTAATGGCTGAAAAAACGCTATCAAATAGAAATAGGTAAAAGAAAATGAACAAATAAGACATTCATAAAGGTAAAGCATAACTAACTAAAATTATGGAAGTGTTTGGATTGAAGATTGTGTTCATTTAGTTTTAAGTTCATTTAATGTCCTTTAAACACAGAGGTATCTTATTTTGAAAGGAGCTTAATTCAGGTTTTGTCAAGTAAACAGTATGGTAACTTACAGAGCTATTATTGAGAATGTAATTTGAGTTTAGCTCCGCTTGGTAACAAGGTATTTTTAATGAATTTATGTGTTTGCAAGGTTTTTGGATTTATTTTTATGTGTTAAGTTCACTTAGGATTTGTTGCTATTACCCAGTGAATAGTCATGTTTCAAGTCAAGTCATGCTTCAGATGAGTTGTAAATTATTTTCTTGCCATTTGTTGAAGTGAACGGAAAGGATACAAACAGCATTAGGCCATAACTCAAGACCTTCCTTTGTTCAACTGGAATGCTACTAGGGGTGTAACAATTCGGAAACTGGGCCGAAAACTGTGATACAGACATCCACAATCTCATAAAATGTGAGTTTTTGCTATATAGAGAATCCTGCTGCACAAACACAGTGGCTAATGGCTCAGTACAAACAGAAAACTGGCTGAATACAAAAGTTTGATTTTTTTAAGCAAGAAAACTTTTTTTTTTATGAGTCAAGAAGAAGTCACTTTATCAGACTTCTATGAACTGTCGTCCACCTGACCTCTCGGCATTTATGACCTCTGCTTTCTCTTTCACTTCAGTCGTTCATGGAAAATTAGGGTTTTAATTTTTGATTTGACATTTCAGGAAAGTGTCCCTTCTTCATCGCTGCTGTGGAGATCTCCTGCCACACCATCCCATAGAAAATCTATTGAGACTTCCAACTTTGAAGTCCTACAGATAGCGAATGATCAAAACAAACGAGTTCTTGCTCATCAGCAAACCATCGACTGCTCCGCTGCAGATGCTCATTAAATTCAGAGAATGTAAAAATGAGCTCTGAGAGAGACAACCTTATGGCTGCTCTTCGCCTCACACTGGTGCAGAGAAATGAGAGGGGAAGAAGACTCAGAGTGAGGCTGACAGACAGCACTGACAAACCTCATCAGAGCGACAACAGATCATCCCGGGTAAAGCAAAAGCTCTCCACGGATAGTTAATGTCACGTTTAAAGCAAACTTTGCTTTGTTTTGTTGAGTTTGCTTCACACAAACAGTCTGCTGGAGGGAGAAGCTGCCAACCTAGTCATGCTCAATCAATAAACCAGTCCATCAAACAGCCAATCAATGAATCAATTTGCACCACAAAAGCTCAAATGGAAACAAACAATGCTACTTTGATGGTTGAATACCACAGTACCCTGGTCATCAGGTGATAAATTGAAGTCACTCGGTGTGAGGTGAGATGCTTTGCTCCCTTGAACCTCTGTGCTAACACTGATGACATTTTTCATAAATCATGTCATTTTTTTATGGAATAGTGTGAGATAGAGACAGAGAGCCATTGACAAACCTGGTCACCAAGGGAGCCCTGTCTGTAGAAAGAAGGCAATTTAGGTGACACTGAGAATGAAATGCATTTCGTTTCCCATTGTCCTTAATGTGACACGGCTGGAGAAACAAAATTCAAAAGATACCGGGATATGCACCATGTACTTTCCATTCTTTCCATTTCAGAATAAACCTCTCACTGACGGTAGAGGGGAACAGCTCACGTTGCAACAAGATGCAGATTCTTTTTTAATCTAAAGAATAAGCACCTTGAACAGATATATAATACATAAGATTCTTATTTCACAGTTTACATTGTAAAGTAGCATCTGTGACTAGAATTATAATTGAATCGAGTATGTACAGTAATTAACTAAAGGAGGTTAAGTTGAGGCTGTACGTAAGGCCTCTAATTTCCATACAACTCACAAACTACTCACTTTTTCAGAGTGAAGTATTCATTATCATCAGCATTATCATTAGTTTTAAGTGACAATGATCTATGCAATACAGTCATGCGTAATGACTTCATATCACCTATGTGATACGAGCCTTCCAAAACAGCCTAACCATGTGGGGGAATTTTGCTGAACGCAGCCACATCCTAATCTGGATTTGTCTAACTGTGGTCTCCAGAATTTAAATGGGATTTGTCAAACAACTATTAGTAGATAGTAGTAGAACAAACACAGTTGTTTTTCCAGTGAAGATGGTTCCTATTGTAAATTAGGCTGTTTTAAGTGGAGACGAGTGGCATATTTATGTAGCATTCAGGGTCCATCAATCCACCCACCCCAAGAGCTTCTCTTGCGATACTGATCCATGATCGTTCCACAGCCTTGACTGTGTGTTTATTACTGAAACCATGACAATGAGGGGCCTCAAATCTTGAGGAAGTACTCATTTTAACTCACAACATTTTTTTTGTAAACTTACCCAAGTGTTTTTTGTGCATAAACCTAGTCAAGCCACAGCAATAACTATAAATAAATTTATTAGTGTAACCATAACAACAACGTTCTGGTACACTAGTATGCTCCTGTGTCATAACCAAGGACAGGGACAAATGACCTATATGGTCATTTAGGTTGGAGGACTTGCTGTGAAAGTCAAGCTTGAGGATAGGTAAATATTTGCTTTTGAAGGCAAGGTATTCACTTTTGAAACTGCCACTATTTTATAAATTTTATCCTTGTATGTGTGGAAACTACACGGATAGCATTTCACAAAATGTCACAATACCTGCCTGGACATCACCTGTGCAGAGTCTGAGCTGTTCTGTAGTCTTTTTTTCTCTCTCTCTCTCTCTCTCTCCCTGTCACCCTCCTTCCTGTTTCCCTCTACCGCTCTCCCTTGCTCTCTGTCACAGGAACACACACATATACACACCTCTGATTTCACATCTCATCACCCCCATGACCCACATAGACCAGGTACTAATTCACACAGGCCAGAGAGAGACAGAGAGACAGAAAGAGAAACAGAAGGGTGATGGGAGGCAGACCAAACGAGGAGGACAGGAGGCAGATGCAAAATGAGAGGAAGTAGAAAGCTGAAGTAGAAAAGACAAGCAAGATGCAAGGGGGGTGCCCAGGGCGAGATGAGAGGAGGAATTGGTAAGGGCGAAAAAGGCAAGAGGGAGGAGGAATGGAGCTGGATAATGTAGCCGGTAAGTGATAGACTGAGCAGCGGGAGAGGTAGAGTGAGGTCAGATGGAGAGATGGATAGGAGGATAGAAGGAGAGGAGAAGAGAGGAGGGGTGGAAGAGAAATCTGGGTCGACGAAGTGCAGCTGCATCGGGAGAGAGCCGAGATGAGGAGGGTAAAAAGGGGGGAGAGAGACGGGAGGCAGGAAATCAGTTGAGCAGACAGAATGTAGAGTATGTGTAGAGAGGATAAATGGTGGGGGTGAAGATGAGAGAGAGGTAGAAAGAGGGGAGGAGGAGAGGAGGGGTGAGGAGTAGCAGTCATCAGTATTCCAGCCTCGTACTCAGTTTCCAGCCAAGACAAATGAGAGCCAACATCAGGGAGGAAGTGGATCAGCTGAAAACACACCATCCTCTCCCTCTGTCACCTCGCTCCCCTTTCTCTATTTTTCTCCCCATCTCACCTCCTCCCTCTCTCAAAAGAGAAAGAGCCTTATAGCTGCAGTAGCTCATACAGCCGGGACCTTTCCGAACATCACACAAACGCACACATACTCACAGCACCATAAATAAACAGTGCTGTGCTTGGTGTGTCATGTTCACTCTTTTCCCAGGTTATTTCACAGCAGAATGGGTGTCCTGTTCTGAGAGGGTGAGGACATTAGTCTCCTCCCCCTGGAGGACTTACTTGAGGTGCCATCAAGTCAGGATTTTTTTATTGACATTGTTTATTTATGACGCTTTAGAGCCCGTAACTTTAATGGAGAATATACAAATTTGTTCTCTGCTTCTGTTATATAGTGTCTAAGAACAACTGTACAAGAACTATTTAAAGAGAGATTTTTAGAAGCTTAGAAACAACTATCTGGTCACTGAATAAGTTATAAAGAATTTTACAGTTTTTATATTAATGCATTTCCAAAAGGTACTAAATAAATGCTGAGGTTTGGTACCCAGCTGTACTTTGACTTAATAACTATTGTAGTTCAGCAGTAGAACATAACTTAAAAGTTATTACACAGTTTTACAGTGAGATTTTTAGTAAAAGCGGGAAAAGTGGAATCAGTATATCCAATATTATTTTTTGTTCCAAATTTAATCAAACATAATTAAATCCTAAGCGGCTTATTTAGATTTAGATTACTTTCCCTTTTATTTCATTTCATAACTGCATAAACAGTGTCAAGGGACAAGGACGAACAATGGATGAAAAAAAACGGAGGATATTAATATGAACAGTGTGAATCTTAGTATTTTTTGGGCACCTCACACCTAAACTCTAGCCTGTTGCTAGCACTTTGTTCACCTTCTAATTGACTGGAGAAGACAAAAGAACCTTGAACTACAGTTGAGACTTACAGTAACTTTGACTTATTACCCTTTGACACCTGGCATTAAAGGAATAGTTCAACATTTTAGGAACTATGAGTATGTGTTTTCTGGTGGACAGTTAGACTCACATGTCTGCACAGTTAATGTGTTAGCTGGAGCCTGCAGCCAATTAGCTTAGCTTATACAAAGACTGGTAAGCGGTGAATCTGATAAATCAGGCTCTCTCAAAAGGCAATGTAATCCACCCACCAGCTTCTCTAAAGCTTACTAATTGATACACATGTTGTATCTTGTTTATTTAATCCATACACAAACCAAAGTCTTAAATTGACAGTTTGCAGTTTTATAAGCAACACCAGGATCAGCTTCACAGGAAAAAGTCCTTGCATGTAATTAATTTGTTGGGCAGATTTTTTTCTATGAATGTACAAAACTGTACAGACTGTACTAGGCTGCCTGAGATCCGATCGATTAACTTGGCATTCTGATTGTTTTCAGTATTTACTTCCTTCTGCATTTATATGTGTGTTGTTTATTTATCCAGCTAAGATATCCAGATACAGAGTGCATGTAGTACCAGGTGAAAATGTGGTTGTCAAATAGAGAGTACAAATTCACAAATTACATGCACTAGTAATTTCCCCTGAGCCTTTCCTCCTCCCATTTCTGTAATAAGCCTTATTGCAAGGAATGATTTGGCAATAATCAAGATTCTACAAATCACTTTATGTCCACAGTTTTTACTTCCTCTGACATGGACCAATGACATTTTCGTGCCAATGAAGGATGAAACCAGTGGTGCAGTGTTGCTAAATATACACTTGAACACATGCTTTTTAGCAGCTTTGCTGATTGTAGGGTGTTAGAGAGAAACGAACTATGATCTTGATGACACCATAATATCAACATCAGCCAGTCACATGCTCCAGTCCCGCCACGGCCTTCAATCAGCTTTGAGTTATCCCTCCAGTGTAATCTCCCTCATGCTCTCTCTCTCTCTCTCTCCTCCTCCCTTTCTCTCTGAAAAGCACAAACAGCAGCAGGCTCAGTAATGATTTCACCCACTCTTTCTCTCTCTCTCCTTCTCTCTCTCTCTCTCTCTCTCTCTCTCTCTCTCTCTCTCTCTCTCTCTCTCTCTCTGCCTGCCCCCACTGCCTTTTCCTGCTCTGATTACTGTTTGTCCATATAAAAACAAAAAACCACTGTGGCAGGATGTACACCTGACAGAAATGAGGTACATAGATTTATCATCTCTCTCTCTCTCTCTCTCTCTCACACACACACACACACATGTCCTGATGCAAGAGGATCAAATAGTTATCAGAACAATCCTACAAATCATCATAACCGACAGAGAGAACATTCCCTCTTTCCCTTTTTCTCTCATTAAAGGACAAGTCTGGTGATATTCTATATTTTCAACAAATCCCATGAGAAGACCAAACTAATAATGAACTGATCTTACTAACAAGCATTGTCTGTGTCGCCGGAAGCAGTGATATAGATTATTCTTCTGTGCCATAAAGCCCACTGTTCTCCAAAGCTACAACGGCATAAGATGACATGTACCTGTACTACCATGAGCATGGTCACCGGGGAGATTCAATTCAGTGGACGCCACATATTTCTACCTCTACATCCACAATTCTGACCTTCTAAATAACTGGTCATGACATCCTTGTGTGTGTCTAGTGATAGGTTTGTGTTGTCCAGTGGTTGATTAAGATGGTGATTGCCAGGGTACCCAGCTACATCCACAAAATAGTGTCAAAACAGAAATGATGAAAAAACATGAATATATGGATTGATCAACAGAGCTGTTCAGGTTAGAGGCCGACTTACATGGATAATTCTTATACTTACAACATTTTGGCAATCATAATGAAACTGAATCGGCCCCAGCAACTGCCATAACAGCTATACTGACTGCATCAGGACTCACTTTACTTTGGTAAGAGCACAACAAACAAATACTACTTATTCCAAAAAAAATTGGCTAGCATAACAGCATAATTATATATCCTGAATAAATGAAGTGAAACCAAAATGGCAACTCAGTCTTATTATCAGGCCAACATACAACACTTACAGCAATACATACTGCAAGCACAAATATGTAGAATCTGCAGCTGAGAGAGTAGTCCCCAAAGCAGACATTTTCCCTCCTCCTCAGTAATAAAGATAATGATGCTGATGATAAAGAACAATATCATGCTTTTAGCCATGATAGTAGCATGGTTTCAAGGCTGTTCCACATCAAGGCTAGTCATGAAATGCTCATGGTCCCCAGAGGATGATTCTAATGCCTTCTGTGACCCCTGACTTTTTTTGAGAATTACGCATACAGCATTTTGACTCGTTATCAAGTCAAAATTCCACCTGAAAATTGCTCATGACCAAAACAACTCAAAAATGCAATGACATTCCCAGCCCTCAGTTGTACTTTAGCCAATGACGATTAAAAAATAGCATGTTATAGTACTTAGGCCCAGCACCGCCAGCCCATGCAGCCTCACAGTCATAATATAACCTTGATTTGTTTAAACATATCTTTCAGAAGTTCTACACTTTAGATGAGATGCCTCACTCTTATTCTCCTCTCTATCCTCACTCTCTCTCTCTCTCTCTCTCCTCTCTTTCTGTGTTTCTGTCTCATTTACAGACTGACATAATCTTTAAATTCAAAATAACATTTAATTGCCAATATGCCTACAGGAAATTGGCATGCATTTCTTCAAATCAGCTTCTAAGCATTTATTTAAGGCTCCATATTTAGACATTAATGTTACTGCAGCAGGTAATTGTTGGAGAACAACAGCTCCACGGTTATTACGGGCCCGCTGTATTGTCCTCATTGCCCTTCCTTTCTCAAACAAACCAAAAACACACAAACACATTTACACACACGCTTGGATGGAGTAATAACGGGTAATGAGATAGCCAATTGTCTCTATTGTATCTTACTGGTAAATTAGGAAGATGATAATTGAACAGAATTAAAATGAAGGGGAGAACCAAAAAAAAAAAAAAAAAAAGTGTTGGGTTGAATTTAAAGTGCTCTGAAGAGGATAAGCGAGTAGGCCAGTCAAGAGAGGAGGAGAAAGAGGAGGAGGAGAGGAGAGGATGGGTGGAGAGGAGAGAGAACAGGATGGGGAATTGATAACTAGATCATTGTATGCAAGGAGCTGCTCTGCCTCTTCTTTCTGTCTTTCCCACATCTCCAACTACCCCCTCCACCCCCCTGACACCAGATAAACAGAATTTCTAACTCATCTGTTTACTGTAAATGAGTCTAAATAAGGCCAGAACACAGAGGATTCACACAAACACAAAGGATTCACACACACACACACACACACCCCAAACAGCTGTACTGTATAACGTCTTTTTATGTTTCACGCCTTGTCTTGTCTTGTCTTTTAGTTGTCAAGCGTCCTCTGCAAATGAGCTTCTGTGTGTGTTTACTCAAGGTTTTGACAGGACTCATGGCATAAACTCTTAACAGCACAACACACATTCACACAGAGTTACACACACAGCTACCCACAAGGCCCAGAGGCTCCTTTGACATACTGTATCTCTAATGGAGGAAGCTGGTGGACGATTAGATGTGAAAGAAACTCTGAGACTGACACACGGACACTCACTCTTCACAGATTTAATAGACAAACATAATACAAACACTGCAGGGCAGTAAAGACTTGTAGCACTGGTAGAAACATGACAGAGAGGAAAAAGCAGGAGAGGATGAAGAAAGCAGGGAGATACCATGGGGAATTTTCTCTCCATCTCGTGTGCAGAGACATCAGTAACTTTTCATTCGTGAGGTCCTTGAACACTGTGCATGTCTGAAAGCCTCTGTGGGGAATCTTACTGGCCAGCTGTTGGTTCAAAAGCATTATGTTGTGGCTACAGTGCATGCTGCATGATTCATGGGCACTATTACATTTTGATAGATACAAGGAGTTGTATAAGGCAGGAACAAGGTTTTGGTCTTTCTGTTTCTTCAGAGAAGCGTAAACTTTCCAGAAAAGCTCAAAGGCAGTAAAATCAGAAAAAAGAAGAAGAAAAAAAAAAACTCCAATGAGTGTATCTGATATTCCAGCTTCTCAGTGTCTCTCAGCTTTTGTTCTGCAGAGTAACACATCATCGCTGGGTTTGAGAGACTGTACTAAAATTGTTAGGGGGAAAGCAGGTTAGAGAAAGTAGAAAAATTGGTGAGGGGAAGGTGTCTGACTTTTTGGGAGAGCAGGGTGGTCTTTTAACGTTTACTCAATCCACAATATCACAGCCTTCCACTGCAAGATGATTTCTTTAAATAGAATCAAATAGTCACAAATGAAGACTTAGTGTGCACAGGGTCAGCAAGGCATCACGCACAGCACAACAACCCTGTCATTGTTTCCAGGGCAACATTATGTAAATCATTTATGTTAAAATAACAGCTCAAAATCATTTTGATGTAGACCGACGTAATAGGGAGTGATGCCTTCATTCCCATTCTGGAACCCAAATGCCTGCACTATGTAAATTATTAGCCAAAAGATCTCCCACTCACTATGATAGCTCAGGTTTAAACTGCCGGAATCAGGCTCCAGCAAGTTCAAGAGTAATGCCAAACTGTAGATCAGTTACAAGACATAGAAGTCATTAATCTTGTTAGAATTAACTTTGATATCCAGCGAGGAAACTTTGAAAATATGAAGAATTATAAATGGAGTTTCATGGTTCGTTACAGTGACACCACTTCCGGGATCATGAGGAATAATCACCACCTGCCGTTTGCTCCAGTGGAGGGATTACACAGTCGGAGCCTGGTCAAAACCACTGATAGGCTTTGTTTTGCATGAAAACCGCTTAACGGCTCAGACTCAGAGCCCAGAGCAATTACTACTTCAGGAGGGCGCTGCTACCAGCAAAGTTACATTTTGTTCCTTTAACCCAAACCACAATCTTTCCTAACTCCTAACCAAGTAGTATATTTGTGCCTAAACCAGACCAAACTACATTCATTCAGTGAGATTAACAATGTACTTATTACTGTTACCTTGGTGGTAAAGCTCTGTATGTTTCCTATTGGTCATATCTGAGGTTAGGACAAGCAACCTATGTGTCATTTAGATAGGAGGACCTCATGTTGCAGGAATACAAGATTCAACCCCTCCCACCCCAGTAATTTTCATAAAGTCTTATAAAGGTTTCGTGATGTTCTCTACTCTACCTCATGTTCAGTAGTGCCTGCATTTTCAGCAAACACACATTTGAGTACGTCCTCCATAACTCCCCTGAAACTTCTATTTTGTAATACAAGGCATTTAAACGCCACCTGTTCTCTCTGTCAGCTATGTCCCTCTGCAGTTTATTTGCAGCTGCAGCAGCAGCACACTCACTTACAGCCAGGCTCCGGTACTGCAGTAAATGACACTTAAAAAGTCTATAATAGAAAAACCTAATGAATATGAAATCCATAACAATTAGGAAGACTGTATATCGTGTCTCACATGAATAGAGCAATTTAGACACCCAGTCTGCCAAACAAGAGTTGTTGCGTCAATATATGAAACCTTCCTGACTGTAATTTTGCTGTCTTTTCATTAGTTCATCATCTTCAGTTTCATCATCTCCTGTCCTGACAAAGGTGTTATTGGCACAGATAAAAGACAAATAAAACACCAGAGAATGGGCACAGAATTGATTTGTTTCTGCCAGTCAGAAGATGTCTAGACATAAAAACTTTTTATATATATCTGTGGTTGAAAACTTAACTTCCTCTTCAATGCTAGCCAGATTATTGTATTATTTGTATCAAGATTTATCTTAAGTAATCTCTAAATGTTTTCTCAGATAAACAAATTGGGAGCCATTGAGTTCAGTGTCTGTCCAAGGCACTTAGATAGCACACACAGAAAGGACAGGTTTAGGAGAAGCAAACCACCACCAACCTTGCATTTTGCATTTAATGGCTAAACTCTGAGCCACAGCTGCTCCATTGTTACATCAAGCATTCAATTGTTGTTCTATTTAGCATTTGGAGTGGCACATCATATACTAAGAGAACGTGCAGGTGTTTCTTCTTGTTTTGTTTTGTTTTGACAGTTTATGATTATAAGGACGTGAAACACATGGTTTCAGTGTTGTCTTTTGTATCTAAATGATTTTACAAGATATTTCATAAATGTATTCAGTCATTATTTCCAATTCAATGCTGCTTGAATCAGCCTTTTTCAGTGATTTAGTCTTTTCTAACTATTAAGAATAGCTATGACCAAAAGTTCTCACCATAGATCTAAATGATCAGACCAAAGGTAACATGAATATTTACTTAAATACTTGTTTACAATCAAGTACTTAAGCTCAGTGTTTACTTTGTTCTGCCTGTACTTTACTGAAATGTATGCATTTAATTATATTTGCTAGTTGCTCACAACTATCACTAAATGATATAAAATAGTTAGATAATTAATCTATCTCTTGACTCGGACTAACTACAATACAGCTATAACAGCTGTTGCTAGCATATGTTAATACATCAGTAACAATAATAATAATAATAATAATAATACTATAATAACAATATAACACTTAGTGACCACTCCTTCTTGCTTAATCAGCAGAACATTTTGTAGACAATATATAATTTTATTAAGCAAAAATTAAATTGAAATTCATAACTTAACTCAACACTTAATTTGTAAATGGAGTATTTATATAGTTTAGTATAACTGCTTTACTTAAGAAAAGAGAATCTAAATACCTTGTCTATACTCGATAAAAAAAACAAAACAATGCAAACACCTAAACAGTTGTATCACACACAAAGGTCCATTCTATTAATTACACCATTAGACTTATAAATAAAGATATTATAATTAAGTGTCATTCATTTTAATATGAGCACTTTAGTCATAATGCTAACTACCAGTTCAAATGATTAAGTTGTCCCAGCTGGGAGGTAAGATGTGCTAAGCTGGTTTGTGTTGTTATTCAGCTGCTTATTAGTAAAGGCCAATTTCAATTCTAGACTCCACCTGTTACTCTTTGATCACTTCTGCCTGAACTTACAAACATGGAACAAGGCTCTCACTTATCCAGAAGAGACAGCCAGGGCTTCATTCCCCGAAGTGTTTATAGTCTTGTTCTTGGTTTCGCATGCTGATCCCTGCTCTCGTCTCTCCCAGATCTGTCGACTCCCATTATCTTACTAATATTTCAGAGTTTGTTTCCTCACACAAAACAGCAGGGATTCATTTAGTAGGCACTGCTCTGAAAGTACAAGAGGCTAAGAAACAAAAAACAATCCCAATCAATATAGGATCTCCAATATTAGTGCTATGGATTTTCATTTGTGTCCGCTGCAATATGATTCTAAAATGTATGTAGTTGTTGAGGGTGCACTGAGTAAGATTTTACTGTCGCATAAAATGACCCTAATATATCTGCAGGAGCTTTAATCAATACCAATGACTTTAACGATTACTTTGTATGCTGAGATGAGCGCTAAGATTTCTGGCCTCATAATCCATTTTGTCAGTCGACACACACACACCCTCAGAAAACTTTTTAAGATGGAAAAGCGAGCCTTACATCACATTTCATTCTTAAGCCATTAAAAACAAACAGCCTATTTTATTTACTCAGACCTGTGGATGCTGTACTTATTAGGAGTTGCACTGTTGATAACGGTCATAAATTACATAATGCTCTCTTAAACGCTCTAGTGAAGGAAAGGGCGAGATAAGACATCTGAGCAGAGACAATGAAAGTACATCCACACACATAACTCAGCTGGAAACATTAGTGAATGAGCTTCTACTATAAAACACAAAAACCAGCCACCTGCAGCTATTGGCAGCGCCAGTAAAGTCCATTCAAAGCAGCCAGGAACTGAAGTAACATTTCACACCATGTTTGTATTTTAGAACTAAATAAAAGCCCAACACCATCTCACTACATCACTCTAAAACATAGCCTTTTTTTCACAGCACACATTTTGATATGTCACAGTAAGAGAAGCACAGGTGTAAATAATAAGATTAATGTAGGCTGAATCACCAAGCCGGAATTGAGGGTCCTGGTATTAGGTATGCTCGTCTCTGTCACATTGTTATGGCTTCCCGGACAATTGAATAGAAGGGAGCGGTTGTTAATGTTATTAGTAACACTGAGTTTTTTTTACTATGACAAATCAAAATGTCTGCTGTGAAAAGGGCCTATTTTCAAGGTTTCTTCGAAACCTTCAACTCTGCAACTCTTCAAACCACTTGTCAGTCACATAATAATTTTCATGCTTCAATGCTTTATGACTGTAATCTGTAATGTCATCTTACACGCTAGAATTACTTATCAATATTACCTTCCTCACAACACAGAGTAAACCTCTGAAAGTCTGAACCCAAAGCCAAACTGATTCTCAAGTACGACTCTTACCTCATAAGTTTAGTAAGGTTACAGCAACACAGTCATGTTTAGTGCAGTGCACATAGTCAAGGGTCACTCCTAGTTTTTTCTCTTTTCTGATAGACTCTCTTAAATAATAAATAACACCTTCTAAGGCAAAACCACATCCAAAAGGCCAAGTTCAGATCTCTAGATTCCAGTGATGTGAATTCATTCTAGGCGGCATGACTGTAAAAGGCATCCATTATTGAGAATATTTCAACTTACGCAAACAGTATGTTTGTGCTCATCCCAAAGTTGTCTGACCCAGCAGCAAATAATTCCTCGACCTTCCTGTTTCACACATATCCTGCAATTGTGCAGGTCAGACTAGACATGTTCTACTTAAAGGTGCTATAAGATTTGCTATTGCTGTATAGCCAACATTAGCACAAGAGCTGTTTACTTACTAAGAACTTTGGCCATTGTTGCACTTATAAGGCAAGAGGTTAGAATGTGCCTTCTGTGCAGTGCTACTTCCACATTTTTCATGTTGACCAAGGGCAGAATGGACGCTACAGTCACCACTATCACAAAGTGATATTACAAGATGGAATGAGCTAGGTAGCTAAGGCGCTAACTTAAGTAGGAGGAAATAAAAGCAAAACAAGCGTTAACGTGAGTATGCTATGTCCACTGCTGAGACAGCTCTTTGGGACTGATAACAGCTGTTAATGCTAATGTTGGTTATGTAGCGAGAGCAAAACTTACATATAGCACCTTTAACATTAACTCCTCCAAGTGTAACTTTGTTGTAGTTGCTGAAAATTATTTAGTATGCAACAATGTTTTTCCTAGGAAGTGTTCTATTTCTAAGACCTGGTTTGATGCAACCATCTTAAATTTTATATTGCTTGAGTCAGTGCTGCTTTACAACTGATCTTGAACCTTTACTTTGGTGGAAAGTAGACCAATAGACATTTGTTTAACTACAGGATTATAAAGCAGTTTAAAAAAATGTCATGTCCCTCTCGACAAATAGCTAGTGACACTCTGACAACTCACTCAGAGACTGCTCTGTTTCCTCAGATCCGCTGTAATGTTTTGTTTGAAAGTATCTGACATGAGAATTTTTAGTGCTTAGTCGGATGCTGGATGCCATAGATGTCATGGCAACCACTGAACATAGCACAACATACCAGTTTACTCTGCATCAATACTCCATTTAGCCTTTGTATTAGTAGTAGTAGTAGTGTTTTCAAACATGTCTTTTTTTTTTTTTTTTTTGACAACTAACAGTGGTCTTCTCTCTAGGGATGATACGTTGCACAGCCGATGGAAGACAATGTCAGAGAAGACTAGAAGAAATATGTCTGTGTTCTGCACAGGCCTTTGAGTGTGATTACCAGAGTAAAGAGGGCTTTATTCTGAGCTCCCAGGCTAGAAGAATCACAGTATGTGGATTTTGACAGCCCGCATACTGTACTAATGATCGAATTCAGTTCATTTTTCATCAAATGCTAAACTGGGCGCTGTCTCAGAACTGTGGAGGCACATAACCGTGCAGTTAGCAGTCTTCAGAGGCAGTGAAATTTGCAAAATGTCTGTCATTCTGAAAATGTAAATTGGATTGATGTGGTTTGTTATCATGAGCTTTTTAAATGACTAACTCATGTTTTTTGTAAGCTCGAGTTAACACTGGAGTAACTACTACAGGGTGTTTATAGTGAAAAGAGTCTGAGAGCTGATGATTCATATGAAGATGGAAAACTGGGTTGTATTCATAAAATTCTAAGAATAGACAGCTGGTCTGGGGTGTATGGTCAGGTCATGTGAACATTTATACCTCCAAAGACTTTAGAGGAAAAACCTAGATCTGCATCTATGTAATAAATTACTCACCAATTAACTATTATATCTATTACAGAGCAGTTTGCATCTTGTTCTTTGCCTTCACATTCTCTTTTCCTCTGGCATGAAATACACATATTAATCAAGGACAAGTAGTTGTTATTACTGTATTTAAATTTAGGAAACTAAAATGGAAATCAATTTGTGTTTAGACAGACAGTAGCACTGTATGAAGATATGCTGCCTTCATTCATTTTAGTGGTTTGATACAGTTCAAAAGGTTAAACCTGACTAAACTTTGCTCCAAAGCAATGTATTGTCATCCAGCAACATATCACGCTGGTCAGTCCAACATGTGCAAGCACACAGTCCTGCTAAGTTACTTCAACAACAGACTTCTACTATTTATTCCACAATTGTCAAAAACAAGGATACAATTATTGCTGCCATAATAACTCTCCAGAGTTGTTAAATTTATAATATAAACTGCCGGGCAGTGTTCTGTATCTGACAGTTTTTTAAACCTTCAGCACCAGGCCCATACAGTGCCCACTATGCAGTCCATAGTGGCCTGTTCAGTCTCATTACACACATAGACTCATGCCTATAAACCCATTATAAGTGATTTTAGTGGCCCATCAAAATGCATATCCATTGTTACCATATATATAGAATTAGAAACCAAGGAAATCTCTAACTCAACGCTTAACGACGTTACATTTGTAACCCTGTACCTGGGGAAATGTTGCACTTCACGCGGAGCTACTGAGACAGCCAGTCATGCTTGTTTTGATTCCTCTGGAAAAGAAGTACAGTTGTTTTCATTCCACCAGCTACATAAAATATTTCAAACAAGCTTAAGGTTTCAGGAGAGCCTGGGCCACTTTAGGTCCGTATAGAACAGGAGAAAGACATAACCACATACATGTGCATTTACAGACT
This sequence comes from Lates japonicus, assembly GCA_033238685.1. Classification (NCBI taxonomy): domain Eukaryota; kingdom Metazoa; phylum Chordata; class Actinopteri; family Centropomidae; genus Lates; species Lates japonicus. Next base: position 170,194 of record BRZM01000130.1, on the reverse strand, counting down.
AAAGCACAGATTGGTATCCTTAAGACCCAATCAGAGATTTACAGTGTTAGAGACCGTGATAACATGCACCCAATGGTCTTAAGTACAATTGCTCATTATCTTTACCTCTAGTCCAGCCTGGTAATAAAGGTTTCCATTTTGAAAAGAACGCTTGTGACCAACTTTGTATATTTGACACCCAGTTGCTCGAGCTAATGGAGCAATGACCAAGTTTTTCTAGTGAGCAATAAACTTTATGAACACAACCTCTGAGTGTGAACAAGAAAATATAAATTGTTAAAACCCTTACGTATAGTAGTATTTAAAACAATGAGCCACTGAATTATTGGAAAGTTCCTACACAGTAGTTGGAGTTCGAGATACTGCTCTAGAGCGGAGTGCAGTTTGTAGTGTAGTGTATATATATACATGTGTCTACATGCATGCTGCAGATTTTTGGCCCATTTGCTTTTTTTTTGAACACACATTCTCACATATACATACACTATATACATGTGCACGACATGCACACACTGCTGCACCTTCATTGGCTCCATTTCAAACCTTTCAATAATTCAGCGATTCATCTTATAAATATGCATACTCAATTTGTAGAAGACTCTGTATGTTTGTGTGTGTGTGTGTGTGAGAGAGAGAGAGAGAGAGAGAGATCCATCTGGTTTTAAGTACTTTCTTTTGAACAATATGGCAAATGAGGAAGCAGAGCCCAACACTCACACACACACATAGTACAAGTAGATGTGTGTGTGTGTGTGTGTGTGTGTGTGTGTGTGTGTGTGTGTGTTCTAAATAGCTACAGTTAAGGAGCTGAGTCAGGTTTGTGCTCTCACCCTACTTAGTATGGCACGACCATTGGCCAAAAGGTCAAAGCCTTGCAGTATAAAGTGTGTGTGTGTGTGTGTTTGTCTCTGTGTCTGGGTGTGTTTGCACGCACATCTGTGTGTAAATGAGAGAGACATAGAGCCTCATCAGATTAGACCATAAAGACGTAACTCACATTTGGCACCAGGTAAACAGGGAAATATGCCTGAACAGCTCAATCGAAATAATATCAATGTGAAGGATATTCACTATATATTCACAATATGATGCTGTTAATGTCCTTTCTTCAAGTATCTTCTAGTGACTCAATGTGCAATAACTGCACATTATTACATGCTGCCCCAAATCAATTAAATTTCAGACATGTGATTTGTTATGTATGCAACTAGTATTTAAAAAGGCAACCTGTCCTCTCTAGAAATTACCATCACATACTAATAGCTTCACATTTATTAACCACAGAATATTGTCAGGAGGTGGTTTGGGTGATGGTGGTACAAAGCGCATGACTGTAACAGCAGGGACCTAAGTTTGCATTCAGTCCTGTCTGTGGTCCGGGCTTAGGGCAACAAAAGATCGGGGAAAGTATCAGTTTTGGCAAAATGTAAATGAACATATTATGTCTGGAAATCATTGCGAACTTTGTCTGTATAAAACCAGAGCATGATCTTTTCCCCAATCGTAACCAAATGAGTGCCTAAACATAACCATAAAACTAAACAATGCATTATTCACTATGAGGAGATAATGTACTGCAAGACTGCATAATTCAGGGTTAAAATGTTATCTGAGAACATTTCATTGACATGTTTAATATCAACATTTGCGACTTGCCAAATACATAAGTTAATAAAATTTACTCATTACATAACAAAAAGATATAATAGTCGGAATTACTTTCCTTTGAAACGTATTTGCTGCCATAGATTAGAAGTTGTATATGAACCCAATTTATAGAGCTAAAGAGGAACTCCACTGATTTTACACAAGAAAATCAAATTAATTGTCATTATAACCAGACACCCAGACGTAGGTGCAGTTCATATCAGTGATGAAGCATAGCTAAAGAGTTTTGGGGTTTAAGTTATTGGGGTAACTATTCCAAAAAGGAAGGAGAAATAAAGTAGATAAATATTGCCATCAATGTGACACATTATTTTGTTCATTTATTCAGCATAATACCTGCAAGGTAAACCTTGTAGGGTATTGTCCCTTATATTACCAGTTAAAGATTGTGGACTTTGGAGCTGGCAATGAGCTTAGTGATTAGTTGAATGTATAGTTCTGTGTCATTAGTTGTTGTAGCTGTTTTCAGTTTATAAAATTCTTAGATAATTTATTCACTGAAAACAGCAATGAGGGTAAATTCAGTTGTAAGAGATTATAATGTTTCTTGAATCATAAAATTTTGTTTAGAATTTCTTAAATAAGTTACCTCAGTTAGGCCATTATTTGCATACATTTTCTTAATATTTAAGCAGTAAAGGACCTAAATTTAATTTCAGTTTTTCTGAAAGAGTAAAAATATTGGTCATTCCCACACCTGATGTTCTATAAAATATAGTGAGAATTTACAGTACATAGGTCACCATTTTTTAGATTTTGTTTACTGCTGCATTTCCTGGATATATGCCAGACAACATGCACAGACAGATTTGCTTCTGTGCTGCTGCTTCTGCGAGTACATCACTATACACAGCACATTAGAAATATCTGGAGTGGGATTTACAACCTCCTGTGTGTGAATATGTTGTTTATGTGCCTCCTTCCCACTGTGCAGGGGAGCATCTTCTGCAGTAATGATAATTCACCATCATTAAGGTCTCCCATAATAATGATACAGGTTGTAGCTGCCAAGCAGACACCTCAATAATCCTCTAACAGCCTGCAGCATGCAGCATGCTCACCACCAGCAGCTGCACAAAAATCCACATTTGCACAGATGCGTGCTCTTTTCAAAGAGTACTGTATCAAATTCAACATTCAAATCACACACAGGCAGGCATACGTACACACACTTGCACAAAATCCATACATACACATGCAAACACAGATACAGCTGCAAGGACACCAAAGTCAATCAGTTATTAGTCTCATCTTCCACAACCTGTCACTGTCACTGCAGCTATCACACTTCACACACAGCGCCGTGTGTGGCTCTGTGTGTGTGTAAGTGCTGACACCTAGGTTACTAACGGTCTGTTCTGAACACCTGCACCTTGTACGCTGTAAGCATCCTTCTCCCACACACACACACACACACACACACACATACAATTTCACCCTTGCTTTGTGATTGATACAGACCATGCCTGTCACACTGGACAAAAAGATGTTCTCTCTCTCTCTCTCCCTCTCTTTCTCCCTCCATCCCTCATCCCCTGCTCCTTCTTCCTATCTGTCTCCCTCCTTCCCTTTCGGCTCTAATGTGTGTGTTTCTGTGTGTGTGTGTATGTGCGAGTGTGTGAACGCTCGCCTGGTGCAGCTCCCAGCCTTTCATTGAAATGTTATTTAGCCAACCAATTAGATGCAGGGAACAGCAGGTGAGCCCTGAGCTCTATCCAATCAATGACCTTAATCCTCCCTAATCAACCAATTAAGATTCTATTATCGGCACAAAATCACACACATACACACACATACACAACCACTCTGGAATTGCAGAAATGCAGCATTATCCCGTATCTTTGTGGAGATCTTATATCATCTTACCCTAAACTGAAAAGGCAGTATTATGACATTTATCATTTAAAAACACCTGAATGAAAGAAATGATCTTTGTGCTTTAGGTTAGTAATTTTATGTGAAGTATACAGTCCATAGAGTAATCTTTGCTTGTTTTATCAACTCCTTAGAGGTAATAATGATTATATTAACCAAATTATTTAGTTGAAAATACAGTCTGTAATCAGGAAATGTAATTTGCTGCTGTCTTGTTTAGTTAGGCGGAGAGTTATGGGCTCAGTAGAAATGTTGACACACGTGAAATGACTTCAGGAAATTTCCGTGTTATTCATGCCATTTGGTGATACCAGGCTTGTTGATAATATGATTCAAAAAGCAAAAATAAGCACAATAACAGTTTATGGATATTACATCTTACTCTGATCACTGTGTGTGGTGCAAGTCAGTGATGGTTTCTGGAAAACCAAATCCATTGCTATGAGCGCAGTTTGATCTGGTTCTATGAGTAGTGAAATCATAGATCATAAGGATATTTGTGAAATTATTTATTATTCACCATTGCTTTTTTGTAAATAAAAAATGTCTTATTTCAGTGCAGGGAAGAAATTAATGCAGATTAAGTTGAGAGAGGCCTACTTGAAATTGACATCTCTACTCGATATGGCCTAATTTAAACGAAAATTAGTTGGGGAAAAAATGTTTTAGTACCCAAACTAAAGGGTTAACCTAATCTGATTACCATGAACATCCTCCAACACTCTTCTTCTTCTTCCCACCTTCTCTCATCTTACTGTACAGAGTACAATAAAAGCCAGAAATGCCAGAAATGTTTTTAAATAATGGTGCATATGCATCCTCAAGAGTCCTGCAGGATGTTATTTGCAATTTAAATCCTCCCAGCTTTTTAAATCTCTTCCAAGATCTTAGAGTTGGTGCTGGAGAAAATCTCAAATGGAGGTCACTGTAAATGATGGACCAGTATTGCTGATTTCAGGGGATCCACTAATAACTTACAATAAAACAAAACATGAATATGCAGAGGAAAATAAAGGAGAGAGGCAAGAAATTAGATTTTTTTTTTTCTCCCAGAAACAATAAAAAGCCCTCAGGTCTGACAAGATTGTATGTTTTCTTTAGTAATCCAGTAGAAAAAACACTATTTCTTCTCTGCCTGTAGGGATATAACTCTCTTTAAAACAAGGCTTTGTTTCAGAAATAGGTGGACATTTATAATTGTGCATTTGTATGTTAAGAGTGCGAGGCAGAAAATGACAGGGAGGGCTATTATGGCATTCAGCAGCAGTGACATCCTCTTTGTATACCTCTTATTGCCTTCCTTCATCCATTCCTCCCTCACCCGCATTACATCTCTGTAGCGACTGAGATCCCTACATTTATTCAGATTTATTTTAGTCCAGAGTATCTCAAACAAGACAAGTAATTGTTTGCTCTGAGCAATAAGCTGTGGGAGGGAGCGGTGAAAGAGATAGACAGAGAAAGACAGCGAGAGGCAGGGAATTGAGTAAGACCTAGAAAAACTAAAACTGTACAATAACAAGGACATGCGAGTATGTGGATAGAGATGGATGAAAAGAAAGAGTGGGTGAAAGAGGAAAGTGTTAATATTTTAAGTATGTCACTTATTTATGTTCAAAGAAAGGGAAAAAACAGGAAAAGAAGTGGATGGGGATGTTGTTTGCATACAATCATCTGCTGTAAGAAAAGGCTAAACATTCATTGCTTATTGATAACTATGAAGCTTCTCTATGGAATGCTTTTGTTAGAAATGGTTTATTGTCATAGAAAAGATCACATTCACTGATTCTATAGGGTTTGGTCGCTTTTTACAATGACACTAATTCAACTTGAGTGGTAATTCAGGTCACTCATATGCAGATCAAGTGCAGATTGTTGAGATATTGTAGAGCCAGATACACCAACCATTAAGTGTGACATTGAACAGAGTGAGTGAGGTTTTATTCTTTAATGGAGTGAGCGGCTGCATTCTCTTAGGCAGCGGCACACACTGCCCTGATTTTCTGCCAGGCCTTGTGGCCAAAGTTCATCTAACCTGAACCCAACAGTTCGGCATCGACAGGTAGTTATGACAGCACCAGTAGCACTTTGGAAAGGAATGAAGGAGAAGCAAAGGAAAAAGCTCCTGATATATATTTTTTGTTATTTTGATGTCTCAATATAAATTTTTCATTTCTGTATAAAACAATGCCCATATTTTGCTTGTGTTTTTCCAACCTGTTATCACCAAATGAAAAGATTAAAATGTGACATGACACGCGTATGCTCTTTTATTATTTATACACAAGCTCACTTAAATCACGTTGATATTTTTCAAATAGAGAATTATTTTGGTGAAAATCAAATGCTCAGTCTCTAAGCGACTAAATGTAATTGTAATAATATGAGGAGGCATGCTAGGCCCAACTCATTAATACAAATGCCCATTCAATTTAATAGTGTTTGATATAAACTGAAACATTGTGGGTAGAATATCCTCATTTGCTTGTATATTGAAAATATTTTGTTATTTATTTGGTACTGTGGTTTTATTTGTTAGAAAGTATCACTACAAATGTGCTACACTAAGCTTAACTGGCTAAGGTTCCATTGAAGAAAGAATATTGGTAAAATGTTTTTATTCTAATTAATCATGAATCATTGGGCCAGTCTGTTTGTTTTGGAACATATATATTTGATCAAATTATTGCACAATAAATAGTCTAATGTAATTTAGAAACTGCATTGCTTCTTGTGGTGTAAAGTATAAATCATGAATTTCCTCTCACCTATTCATCCAGCTTCTGTCCATCATGGTGACAGTCATCCTGTTTAGCAAAATATAAAGCACTTTAAAAAGTAAAATGTATATGAACTGCAAAATGTCTTCAATATTTTAACACAGAGTTAGGAGAATACAGGAACCTTAATCAACTCAAAGCAGGGACTGTAAGATCCAATCATCAGTTTGTTTTGTGTTTATTCAGTCTCAGACCATTTTATCACTGAAACACACTATAATTACCTTGGTGGAATAATGGGGGGTCAGTAACACTTGAGACTGGCAACAACGAAAGTACAGTCAATAAGCTTCCTACGTTGGTCTGGAATTTGTTTGGTCAGTCTGATGTTGCCACTGACCCGCCATTCCACTCTTTAATCAATGAGGATGTTTATTTTTATACACAGCAGATGAAAAACATTTCTTTTGCTGATATTTTTTTCTCTGTTGAGTCAAAGCTTCACACCAGCATTTCTGTATAGACCCTAAGTCATAATCTAACCAGTCAAGCCTTTTAGTTGAATTCCAGCGCCTGGCATCCAGTGTCCTCTGTGTTGCTATCTTAAATACATCCTATAGCTCGTGAACAATTCCAGCTTCATTATGTAAGTCAGTGAACTTTTTTTAACACCTCCAGACATTGTTGTGTATTTCAGGGTATGAATGTATTTGTGTGTGACAGAGAGGAGAGGGATGTGTGCTCTGTATTGTGTTTAACAGGGCAGTACAAGCTGAGACTGGGGAACAGTTCTTACATCTGCCTTAATTGAACCGCACTCACATAAATTAGTCCAATCTCTGCCAACTCTGCACTTCTACTGTGTGTGTTGTGTGTGTGTATGTGTGTGTGTGTGGGCGGTGCCTGCCCACATGTGTTTGTGCATTTGTTAGATTCAAAGTGGACTATTTTTGTTTGTTTTTTTTCTGTTTTATCTCTCTCAACTTTTTACATTACATCTATTTTTTGCACTGTTTTAAATCGGTAGTTTATAATGACTGCAATTCAAAGATGATTTAAACTTCATCCTTTGATGATTTGTTTCAAACGTTGGTCATTTTTATGCTGCCTCTTTATGAGTTTCTGCCAGATGGCATTTCCAGCCTCTATTAATGCCACTCTCCAAACTCAACTTCTCGCTATTTTTCCATTGTCATATCTGGAGCACCTTTTATCAGCTTTGAAGCAACATTATGAAACTTTTCCTATTAAAAACAGCTTCAGGATCACTTTGATGGTACACTGACATGTAGGGACAGTGGTGCTCTGGTCACCCCTGGAACTGTTTTTACACTATGGGCCATTGGTGAGCAAGGACGATTTCTGTGATAAGTGCATACAGAGTGATAGTCGGCAGCTTAAATACGTAACTAGCGAGCAAGTTGTAGAGTAATGCCGAACAGTAGACGAAGGAAATGCTTGGAGTTCATTAAAACTGTACCATTTCAGCGAGGTAACTAACCTTCACAAACAGCACTTGGGTTCCCAGGAAGCCGGGGGTCAGTGAGGAATATATACACCGCTGACTGTTTCCAGTCCAGAGTAGATAAGTTGATAGTCTTGTTTTCTGTACATGAAAACCACTGAACCACTCGGAATCAGATCCCAACAGAATTAATTACCACTTCCGTCTCAGGAGGGCGCTATGGACTAAAGCAGCAAAAGTTACATTCCTGTTGCTTTAAATATTTATTTGGGATTCAGTCAGAACTTCTGCTTCCCCACTACCACCATGATCTGTGGCTTAGTGGGAAGTCGAATCAAGAGCGATCTTCACTGTTCAGGAGGAAGAGCAAGTTCTGGGCCCAGAGTTGGGCCTAAAGAGACTTTTCATATGTACAACCATTCTAAAAAGAAACAGATATAAAGCATCACGCCCCAACGTTAATGAAAAACGCGAATGAAAACTTCAGTTTGTCGGTCATGGACCCATCTGCTATTAAGATTTGATCACGGGTTAAAAAAGACCATCATGATTAAAATGAACAAACTTGACTATTGGTAGAAGAGAGAATAACTTGATCTTCAGTCAAAATTACACTCTGTTGACCCAAATCCACTGATTAGAGAAAATGGGCCCTGTGGCCCTACTACCCTACACAGATTCACACAAAATGACTACACTGCATCATTTGTAGTCGCTTTGTGTCAAGTATCATCATTTTGCTTGCCCATGGTAACTTTCTCGCCTCGATTTGTGGTCATTTTATCTCTTTACATGCTTGTGTCTTTTTAACTGAGCTTTATGACTTTCAAACAAAACATACATCAATTACTCATTAGAGACTCGGCCCAGGGGCCTCTGGGCCTGTGCCCGTAAGCCCATCTGGTAATTCATCCATGACCCAATCCATCCATATCTTCACGCCGCCACAAGAGAACCTCATCAGAACAAGTTTAAAATAAGTCATTTTAAGCATTTAATCAAAACGGACCAATGCTTTATTTTTCAATATGAGACAATCTTCCATAAAAGTAATTACAGAGATTACTCTGGGGCTGTAATACTGCATTTTCACAATTTGATCCATTACATCCAACAAAAATTAAAATCCTCACAGCGCCTGCATCAGTAAATTATTTTTATCCGTCAGGTGTGGGAAGTTGGCCAGCTCAGCCAGAGAAAAAATTCTAATATGTAAGTGCCCAAAAACGTGGAAGAGCTTTTTTCCACTTGGAGTGACTGGGGCACAGTCTTAAAATACAATATCCACTTCAAATCCATGGGGTCCCGTCCTTTGTTCTACCTTCATACACCTGCATTTTGGTGGACATGCTTTACCGTCTATTCGGCAAAAACCTGTTGCTGTTAATCCGCTCATCTTTGTTTTTTTTTAACTGACATCTCATTACTAAGCTGTCTTTATATAAGCAACAAAATAGGTCTCTTTTCTGTGTTGTCCAAATGACTTTTTATGACCATCCCAAAAACTTGCATAAGTCTTTTTAATTTTCCACTCTGCCCGACGTAGGCAAATAAATCTGTCAATAAGGCTGGAAAGGATAGTATTGCGTGTAAAAGAACCGACTTCTGACTGATTGTAGACATGATATGAGCTGCTCCTTCATCACTTTATTCGCAGAAGAGGTCACTTGTCAGGAGAGCAGAAACATGGGTTTGTTTAATGTCTCCTGGGTCTGTGGTGGTTTTGCAGTGTTTTAAGGTGCACTTTTATTTTCAAGGCATGCATCCTTTTCACTGAAACTTTATGCCTGAGAAAGAACCTGTCACATCCCCAGAATAGCTAAACCTCACCATGTAACTGGCATCATTCATATACCTTTCTTCAAGCCAATCACATCCCGCTCATCAGTATGCTGCACTGAGAAGACCCACTTCCTCCACTCTTGGCCGGGCAATTTTAGTGCCTGTCACTCCCCACTCTCCTCCTCCCTCCTCCTCCCTTCCCACCTTCCCGATCCATCTCTCAGCATCTGCTTCACTACTACAGGGACCAGAGGAAGAATGAGGGCTCACTAATCAAGCCATCTGCACTCGAAAAAAAAAAAAACTTTCACTTTCTGATTCTTTTCTCCACCTCTCTCCGCTTAGCTCTCTGCAGGAGACAAGACATACAAAATGCCCTGATGGGCTCCGGAGGGGTGGATGAGGAAAAGTTGGTGCTGAGAAAAAGTAGGGAAAGGACAGGATAGGAGCAGGAAAGGAGAGGAGAGGGGCAGTACACAACGGGGAGGGACGGGGAGGACAGGAGAGGGCCTAGAGGAGAAGGGAGGAGGAGGAGAGTGAGCTGAGGAGAGGGAGATCAGTTGAAACAGAAAAGCCTTTGAGTGCAGAGTTGGTTGAAGTATATTGTGCTGTTGCTCCAGTCACACCCAGTCCAGTAAGCCAGGTGTCTGGGGGCATACAGGGAGTGTGTCAGCATCAGATGATGGAGACAACTGTGATCAGAAGCTATCAGGGCATCAGATTCTTGGTCCTGCTTTGAAACTGGGGCACTTAGCCGGATTTCTCTTGTGAGTGTAAAAGGAGTGTGGGTGTGTGAGGGAGACAACCTTCTCAGGTCACACCACCGCACAAAGAGACGACATTGTGTGTTTTGATTTTGAATTTGGAATATTTAACCCCTAATTACAGGAAGCACAGTCAAAGAATGGTAAAATCCATTGTTGAACCGACACTTCAAACACAATGGGAGATGAGAGCACTGGTATGAGAGAGACTGCAGGGGAGAGGAGGAGGAGGAGGAGAAGGAAGTCCCAGGGCAGAGAGGGAGGAGAAGAAGGAGATGCCGTGTTAAGAAAAAACAAGGTCAAGAAAGGGAAGTGATGTTACAGTAACGTAACGCTTTTCCCTGGGTGTAACAACTTAAAATTCAGTATTTATGCATTACAGTTACTAATCCCAGTAATGCGCTAACTCAGTCTTACCAGGGTTGCAAGTAGGAGCGCTTTGTATCTATTTTGTCTCATTCAGCAGAGAGGCTGATTCAGGAATATGCTGCTGTAGTTAAAGGGTCGGGAAGCAGCCTCAGTGAAGAAGGAGCAATACGCCTACAACTCCAGAGCTGTCTAATTTATATGTTGTTTTTTCTTACCTGGTTACTGAAAAACCAGCCCAGTACCCCAAGAATTGCACTATCTGATAGTAGATATCACAGGTCATACAATTTATCCAGTCCCACTGCATGCCTACGTCTGACTTTCATGTGGTGTCGTGCAGTTCTTGCCTGTCGTAGCCCTGCAAATTAATGCCAGCTTTTCCTTTTCCCTAATCTTAGTGTTTTAGTTGTTTAAACCACTGGTCTCAACTTCCTTTGTCGATGGCCCCACAACCTGAAAACAGATGAACTCAACCACCCACACCCACCATATGTTTCAAATATGTTCTATCTGTGAATTATAAACTGATGCTATTTAACACGAGTAAAATATTAGCACTGCCATCTCTGTCTCATGATGGGGATGGGGTTGAGTAGCTTACTGTCAGGAATCACCTGGGTTTGTTCCCAGGAGTGCTGTGCTCTACAATCTGGGAGGCTGCTTAACTGTTGCGTTTAATAAATGAGTCCAACTGCAGGCTGGTTGCTTATTAAACCACAGTGTTGTGTGTTACATGCATGCCTGTGTTAAAACAGAAGTTGATGTTGATGTTTAGGAGCTTTAGAGTTGCTAGGGCACCTTTTTGGCTGAGCCAGCTGAGTAATGGAGTAGTAATGTAACCACTGCTTCTGCTGCTGTGTATTATTTGCTAATATGACAACCTTCAATGACTAATACATTTTGAGGCGTCGTAATTATGTCCATTCTTTATGCATAGTGCAGTGTGCCAGATATTGAAACTGTATTTATCAAAAGTATAAGCTCACATATACAGTATGCACACACACTGAAATGAAAGCACACAGCCACACACACAAATGCACACACTCAAACAGAGTGTTGTGGATCTCGTGCCTGGTCTCCATGGGGACCTGAGAGCAGAATATTCTGGGATAGAGATGAGCACAGCAGAACTTCAGGGCCATATGGGTGTAGTTGAGTTAAAAGGTGCCTACCTCTCAAATTTAGAACTCACACAGTGCACGAATACAGCTCGCAAGATTATGAGGTAGCTGAAGGAGAATCTTTCCTGAAAAGTGTGGAAATTAAGAGCTCTTTTGTCAAGTGCATATTTGCATGCCTTTGGTTTGCCATAGAATAAGACAGTTAAAGAAGTTGTGAAAAAGCTAAATTCTGCTTCTTCTGCAAAAGATCTCTCCCAGTCGCTCAGTTAACGCTATTGGTATCCCATAGGAGTAGCTGCAGATAAGTGGATTGTAGTAGTAGATATTTTTTCTATTGTTCTTCAGTTAGTGTCATAGTAAAAGCAGTATTATTGATTGAATTCATAATTAACTGATTTCTAAAGGAAGAAATCAGTGAAATAAAAGCTGGAGTGTGGGACTTTACATGTAAATGAACATCTGTTACATTCAAGCCAAGTACTAAATGAGTTCACAATGCTGGCTAGTGTTATACTTTCTGAATCTGAGTATGTGAGGGTCCACATTACGAGATTTCTGTCTTTGCAGGGTATACACAAGGCTCTGCAGACAACCTGAATTTACTTCCTAACTAAATAATGTATTATCGCCTTTAAAGTAGGTATTTACATAAGCATGCAACAGTGTTGTGTAATCACTCTCATTGCCAGAAGGGGAGACAAAAGTTCATTGCAGGTTTAACCATTTTAATATTTGATAGAGTTGAAAAATCCCAGCAGGGGTGTTGTCTTAACCTGGTGTGATTCCATGTGAAATTACCTGAATATACTTCTGGTCAGTTTCATGAGGAAACTGTTTTTGACCTGGCAGCTGTAGCGTTACATCACTCAGATGTCATTCTTGACGCAATAAGGACCAATTTGTGTTTCAGTAAATTCTGCATTCAAATGATTTCCAAGCTTGATTTAATGATGCTGAATGAAATCAGCAGTAACCTTTAGTGTGAAAATTATTTTCCAGACCTCTGAGAGCCTCTTTATACAGAGACAAACATTAGAGACATCGCCATTGATTGAGTAGAAGCAGACCACCTCTTCATTGTCATTTTGTCTTTAGGGGACATAAGTCAGCTTTTATCCTCAGACTGAGTCACCCCAGGCACAGGGGCAGATATCTGAATACTGGAGCAGTATAACCATTGGCACCATCTAATGCTACAATGTTATTATAATTCACCTAATTGTGTATCCAGTTGTGATCCTTTTCCCATCAGTAAATCATTTATTTTTAGCAACTCACAAGTAGCTGCAAAAAGACTCTCGTCACAACACATAATTCAGGAGACAGCAATTACTGACATCACACAGCAACATGCAGGGGAAACATGCTAACAGGGACATTTAGAGAATGACACTACTGTCCAAATACAACTAGCCAGGCAGCAGTGTGTTTTTGGGTGGCAGATCATTTTAAGCAAGTCACAGAAGACTTGAGACTGTGTGGAAGATGCGCGCTGCAGGCCAAGTGCAGTGATCATAGTGGTACTTCACAATGGAGTGTGTCCAAAACGAACGTAAGTGATGATTTGAAAAGTTTACCCTGACTTTACTTTTAAAAATACATCAGTCAGAGCTCAGTAGATTCTGTGACTACCCAAAACTTGCATTATTGGCAAATGTTCAAATAGAGATGGGTATCAATTTGATAATCTTTTTACTTTTTACCCCTTGTATCCTGCCTGAAAACATACAAGACAAAATGTAAGTTATTTAATCATAATCTTGCTTATACAGCAGAGACTGAAACCTAATATGAACAGTGATGACAAACAATTAAGATGTTTGCATCACAGAAGAGAATACGGCAGGAGTAAAATTGTGTTGGCAATATTTATGGAGAGATGATTAGTTTAGCATGTCAGCATGCTAACATTTCCACAATTGGCACCACACAGTACAGCAGAGGCTGGGATGGAGATGTCATTTGTTTAGCAGGTATACGGGTCATAAAACCAAAGTATTGAAGAAAAGGTGAAGTGGTCACCAAAGTTCTAACAGTTAACTCTCAGTGGGGAAACAATTACCAAATTTCATGACATAGCTTTTGACATATTAAACTATGTGGTACTAAAAAGAAAAGTCAGGATGACCAGTCTGTAGGACTCATCCTCTGGGGACCACAAATGTCTGTGCCATATTTTGTGGAAATCATCCAGAGTTGTTGAACATTTGCCCGCACTCTCAGTGGGACCAGCTGACATCACTGGGGTTTCTAGAGCCACGCTGCAAGCATGTGTAAGAATTAAGTTTAAAATACATCAGTCACCTCTGTAGAATTTACTATGGAGTTTGAATGTAACTGTGGAAGTATGTACTATGGCCTTAAAGTGACATTTTTCTCTCAAGGTCAGATTTAGAGAGGTCACTGCAGCAAATTATGAGATGATTTAGAGAAGTATGGACATATTAAATATGGTTATAGTGGTGTTATATTTGTGCAGTATAGGTCACAGGGACATGCACATACATGGTGTGCTGTAATTTATTTATCTTCCTGGGATATAAATGTTAATCTGTCAGAAATTTAAGAAAAGCACATGTTACTGAGTGTAATCGCATGATGAGTCATTTTTTGAATTAAATTAGAATTCAGCTCAGTCATTTTACTTACTCACATACAGTTGACTGACCTATTAAATCAGTTTGGCCAAGGCGTGTTTTTAAATGGGAATTTCACTGAAAATGAACTTCTTAGTTATTACAAGGATACTTACAGAATGGAATTTCAGGATAGACCCAAAACCTGCCTGCTTTCAAATGATTTTTTTTTAGAAAAAATTAGAACCTATGTGTAAAATTCATTAATCATTGATTGACAAACTTTAATTCTACACTGTAATGGGACAATCATCTGAATGATACAAATGGCCTTATCTCAGCCTAAACCCAATTTATTTATTTGCCAAGTCAACAGTGCATCATATATAGCAGTGACTGTGACTTACTTGTAATTTCAATGCTTAAAGTGCTTCCATAATGCTCTGCCTAGGGCTGTGAGTGATACTCAGAGGAGTTAAGTTGTTCTCAAATTCCAGATAAAGATGAGAATTCAATCAGACTGCAGCAAAACAATAAAACAGAAAACGGGAGCAGATTAGTGCTGAAGTGAGATACTGGGGTGAATGTAACCTAAAAATGTATTCCAAGTGAATTTATAGTCATCCATATGAAGAGGAATTTTATTGATCATGTATTTAAGTCTGAGGCGGAGGAAAATCTTTCTAAAGGCCTCCTTTTTTCAATCACAAGGGGCACAATGAGATGAGGGAGAAAGTTCCAGATTTCATAGTCCTAATTATATTATTATATTTACAACAAGCACTGTAATTAAAGGAATTATAATATGCCTTGAATATAGTCAATACCAAATATGTTTCAGCTATCTATTTATCAGGCAATAAAAGTAATGCAGAAAAGGACTTTCCTCCTTGGGCTCACAGAGCAATCTTACAAAAATCCATTTTAGAAAAGACAAAATCAAATCCAGATTCTTCTGTGAGCAGCAGCCTTGACAGACTGAACATATAATGCAGCTTTGAGGCATCGCTTCATCTGTGAACGTGTGGCTCTCATGCTTTTCTTGACCTAGAAAATCTCACTCAGGATACATATAGTACTGTGTAATCCATAGCTGAATGATACCGATTCGCTCTGGAGGGAAATTGCTAACTGAACTAAAAAATATGAGGGTATGCTTAGGGAGAGCAAATTACAGCACTTTATCGCATAATAATTTTTGGAATGTACTGAACATCAACGCCTTAATGGCTGAAAATAATGATGCACAGTCTCTGAGGGTGAATTCTTCTTAATGCCACTTGCCTTTCTATTGTGCAAAAAACCATTGTAACAGAAGCTGTCTGACTGTTTGAGCTTTTGTGTCCTTCACACTGCACCCAGTCTTTTAGATCTGTACATGTTATTATAACACGACAAAAAACACGTGATCTTACAGGCGAGTTGCTCATTGAGTTGAAGTATTTTTTCTGTAGTTACCTCCCATAGAGAAGCTTTTACTATTTTCAAAGGTTTCTGAACGAACTTTGATAATGAGTTCAGTAAAATGATGCCTACAAACTGTAGCCCGCCTAAAAACATCTGACAAATCAGCTCTGTGGTTTCTTTTGGCTGCGCTTTTAAACAGATTTTTTCATAGCAGAGATTCTTACATGGTTTGTTTGTGAACTAACACTTGTCATTTAGAACAGAGCCATGGTTTCTGTATTACTAAATGCCCTCACTGATGAAGCCACAAATGTTGCCAAATCTAATCAACAATGACCAGAATTTTAAGCACTATAACTAGATTTTAAATGTTGAGAATTTTAACTTATAGTTGAGTAGTAGTAGGATGTGGGTTGGGATTAGGTATCCAGCTGTGATGTTACATTTAAGTCCAGTGTTATTGATGAGACTGTTCTTTATGTCAGTCAGTGTGTTTAGATTAGTAACCAGGGCTGGCACTGGGAAATCAGGTTATGCAGGTAGTCAGGCACATGTTTACATGCACTGTAGTAAACTGATTATTGTAAATCCATGTACACATACAGCAGATCAGTAACCAGATTTCTCATCTACCCCTAACTTATTTTGGCTCACTGATTTTAATCAAGAGCAAGAAGATGCTTCCTGACAGCAGTAATACTGACTTATTCAGACGTCTACAGGCCACTTTGTGTTGGTTTCAGCTTCGCCAAACGAAGGCGGATCAGTTTTAATACGAGGACGCATTGCACCTGTAGTGTGATCTTCCTTTCATCTAGCCTCTCCACTCCGCTTCATTCCCCGTCTGCCATTTTTGTCATGCACATGCACACTTGTAAAAAGTAAATTAGAAACCCGATTACCTGTCTAAATGGCAGACATCAGCATTCTCCAGGAGAAATCTACCCGGGGGAAATCAGGTTTCTCTGATCCCCCACCACAACTACAGAAACCAGGTTTCTCATTTACATGACATTTAAGAAATTATCTTACTGAAGAAAGCCAAATGTAACCTGGTTATTTAAGTATATGTAAACACAGCCAATGAGGATTCTCTCAGGTATAGTTATGCAAACGTGTGGCTTCTTTGTAGTTATGTCTTTTGGGGTTAACGAGCTTTTAATTTTGGGAGTGAGGAAAAACTTTGACATTTTTTCAAACTTGTATTTTACTTCAGGGTTAACACTTTAGGAGGATATTTACAAAAGCTATGTGGCCATGGTTTGGCCAATAAAAAGTCCAATTCTCTTATTTACTTAAGGACCACAGAGAGTTTTGCACAGAAAAACGACTATGAAAATTGCAATGTATTCTCTCAGGCTCATGCTCATATGTATCTTAAGGTTTTCCTGTTTATCAGGGTAAGACGTAGGAGGAGGTAATGAAAATAAAATAGAAAGATTGTGGTGACTTTAACTTTTGACAGGCTTAGTAAATATCCCCGCTGGTTGTAAGTTTAATGCTAGAATTAGGTTAGAGGCTTAGGAAAGCCATGTCCATGAGGGTCCTCAAAAGTATAGAAATACAAACATGAGTGTGTATGTGCATGTGTGGGCACGTCAGATGTTAGACTGTCAAGGACCACTGGTCTGATGTGTAACACACATTTTACCCTGTGCATAGACTCATAAGTACACACACACACACACACACACATTCATGCACACACACACAGGTCTTCAGAGAGATAGCAATGTAATATTCATCTTCTGTACAGAGATAAGAGAAGCAGAAAGTAATAACATCCCTTCCTCAGCCCTGTCCTGTGTTTATGATACTCTTCATATGCTAACATTGCACATCTTTGAGTAAAACACTATACACCAAAATCTGACCCGAGCATGGGAGACAAAATGAGCTAAACAATACCTGATTTAATCAAGCTGCAGTTTGAAAATCTCACAGGCAGTTTACAATTATTTTCCAGTGAGCACAAAGCCAAATAAGCAGCACGTGCCTTAAAGCTCAGTTGTGACACTGTGAGGAGCAAAACACTTTGATTTCATCAGCCAGAGAACATGCATTGAATTGCTAATGTTCCTTCTATTTCAAATTCAAACCTAAAACCACAGCGCAGTCTTTAAAATGGCATGTGGATGCTCCAGGCAGAGCTGAGAATCCCTCCAGCATCATTTAGGTCTGTTAGAAGGCATAAGGACAAGTAGTGCACAATGTGAGGAGTGGATGCCTGTTGCCTTCCAGCCTGTGGCAATACATTAAATATGTAAAGTCATTTGGCCCAACATCACGAGTGCCACACTGGAGCAGGAAGAGAGGAGGCTATAATAACTCTTCTCACCATAGCAGTAAAGCAGCCGCTCCCTGCTGCAGGATGATTTGGACCTTATTGTGACCGCCTTATACATTACTAACGTGGAGGTGAAATGAAACCAATATGTAGACAGAAGACCTACAGTACCTTCTTACTCAGAGTCGTAGAAAGTCAATTCTGACTGGCTCAGGCAGCAAAACCGCACCAATGCTTTACTTTCTGGACTTTTAAATTTGGGTACAAAATAAAATGGTTCCCTAATGAATAATTAGCCCATGTTCCTCCTCCTCATTATTCTCTCCACAAATGATTGCAAAGGTATTCCTTGATTAATTAACATGTTTCTCGTCACCAGAAAACACACAAAACAATGCTGTCTATTTTGTTTGATGTTAGAAAGAAAGAAAGTGGTACAGAATGTCCCCGATCATATGAAGCACATTATGAACTGTGGTTTTCTGAACCCTTCCCCATTGGTCTTTACAATTCCTCCCATTCGCACCCCTGTTCTGCGAAAGACATTGCCTAGCACTTGAATATGTAGCTGTCCAGACTCTGTTATTAAGAAAAATGGCTTTCATCTAGGATTTGAGCTAGCAAATTACCCTCTGGTGGTATAGATCACTTTAAGGAGGTAGGTTTAGACACTGTATAGAGAGAGGCTGGGAAAAGAACAGCAGTAGAAAATGCTGTATTTTGATAAAAAGTAAAAGAGTTGGGAGGATGAGTCAAAGAGAATAAGAAGGAGCATTAATGAGGTAGTACAATTTGATCTTGTGGTGTTTCATTGGGGACTCAACAACAGCAGTGGCAGTCGATTTCGTAAACTACCCATATAAATCTGACATGTGCAAATCCACCGAGAAGCCGTGAGTAACCTGGAGAGGACAACTGTCTAGGTGGTCAACATCATATCTAAACCAGGATTTTTTTTCAGCAAAACAACACAAATATAGAAGTTCTTCTGTGACAAGTGAATGACCCAAATCTTTTCCTCAATATTTGTTTTTTGTCATTTTCTCAGCCTCAGGGGAGATGAATTTCAAAAGTTTCGTCAGACACAAGTTTAATCAGTAAGCAGAGACACTGTGCACAGAACTTCATTTACTGGAAAATGTTTGACATCCATTTTTAATTGAATTCGCCAAACATGACACAGACAAGAAAGAGAAAGAGGTTCAAGACAGGAAAGCAAGAGAAAGGGAAAGGAAGGAAGGAGAGAGTGTAAGGAACGGAAAAGTACATGAAAGTAAATGAAATTAAAGAAAGGAAACTAAATAGAGGTAAAAAGGAAGGAGCCATCGTGACAGAAAGAAAAGGGAAATTAAAGCAAGGAAGAAATAGAGGCCAGAACAGGGAAGGAGAAAGGAAAGGAAAAGAGAGAAAAGGAAAGCAAAGGGCATGGACCTTTCAGTATGAGGAGTGAAACAAAGGAGCGGGAGAATGATAAACTAACGCTGCCCTGAAGCATATGTGTACAGTTGTGCCAACAACATACGCACAATTATCTAATGACAAAACCTCCTGAAGCACGTCCCTTGTCTCACCCGGCATATCACACAGTCACCTGGTGTTGACTCAGTCTTGACACACACACCACACAAGTCCATCCATCAGGCTGTAGTGATGGCAATGAGGAAGTGGCTGCAGGCGAGCTGGGTGATAGGTGCGCTTTGACAGATGGTCCCGCCAGCTCGGCCAGAACTACATCGAACTTTCTCTTTATCATTCCCACTGGACCTCTTATCTTCCTTATCAATTCATTCACTTTCTTCCCATACTTTTCCCCAGACTATCACAGTGCCACATGAAAATCTGATATCTCAAAAAGTTCATTTTGACTTTTTTCAACTTTTAGCTCATCAACCATGTATTTTAAGAGAAATTACACAAGAGGGATTGTGAGAATGTACACAAAAAATGATGTGATGAAAGAGAAGAGAAATGGGGTTAAAGAAATGGGACAGATAGAGTAAAGAGGTGCAAGAAATTACATAATATGGAGAAGTGAGATAGATACATGAGATCCAAGAAATGAGATGGTAAAGAGGAATGAGATAGAAGAAATATATAGTAATATTGAAAAAGTTAAAGAATATATGAGATTAGAGAACTTAGATGAAAAGACAGAGCTGACAAAGAAATGCAAAGCAATAGAGAAAATAAGCAAAATTAGATTAAAGAGCCTGAGCAGACATTTGATGCCATCTGTCAGGCACGTAACCTCAATATTTTGGTTGGTACTCATAGAGTACTGAGCTCATTAGACATCATTCTGGTTCCACATAATCTGCAGCAATGCTCAGAATCATCCATAGTCCATTTTGCAGGAATGAAATATCGCCCACTGAGTTCACAAAATATCCCATTAAAGTTGAAACATGACTGTTGGGTTCATACCTTATAAAACAAATTGATAGCCAACAGAAAAAATAAGTTTTGGCCCTAGGCCTAGTTAGCAATTTGATGGAAGCTTGGATTTGATAAAAGGGAATTTTTGATGGGTTTGTATTGTGAGCTAAAATGAGAGAGATCAATGCTGGTGCCAGACAAATGACAGCTTAGGCATTTATATTAGCCACAGTATGTGACAGACAGAGCTATCACGAGACTAGACCTTCCGGGCGGCTGCTAAGATACTCTGGGCAGCCTGATAAGATGTGACACATGGGCCAAATTATGTCCAATGCATATAAAATCCTACAGTGTATTTCTGCTTCCCTGAAGCTTCTTCCAGCTCGAGGCACCCTGCAGGTATCATCACTTTCCTCCCTCCACAGCAGCACACAGAGGTGGACTGATCATTATGACTTTGGTTTCAAAAAACCACGCTTGCCCATATCGACTAACTCCCATCTCCATGTTCATCGCCCAAGGACATCTGTCACGATGCAAAGAACATGTAAATGGGGAATTTTAAAAAGAGGGTAAATCTCATCACATAAGCAGAAAAAATATTAGAAGGAAGAGATTAGAGACCTGGGCTGCTAGTCACATCAAAGACATCACATCTCTCCCTCTCTTTCTTTCACTCTCTTGTTCTCCTGTCTCTCTGTGGCTCCGTGCCTTCCTCCATGAATGCGGCGCAGCTGGGTCTTATGGCAATGCCAGTCTTTCTAAGCTCGACCTATGTCCCTCTCAGAGTACTGCTACTTCATTAAGTATGGACACATACGGCAAGACTGGAAGCATTTCCTTTACATTTATTTGATCTATGACGCAATATTTGTATTTATTGGGCCATCATGCAAATATGTGACAAGTTCCTTTTGAAGATGATCATTTCAGGCTGAGATCAGACTGTTAAGCAGGAAACAGCACATCCAAAATCTAAATTCCTAGTTTTCCGTTTTTAAATTCTCAGTGCTGCGATAAGACTGATAAGAAAAGACTCTTCAATGATAATTAAATCAGGTGTTCATCATCGCACATCAGGGCCACTGATACACTAGCACAATGTGATACTCTGTTTATCCCTCTAGGAGTTTCTCTTTCGGCTGCCTCCGCCACAGAGCAGCCCCTCATTTAGAGCTGATAGGAAGTCTGTACCTTGCTCAAGGACGCCCAGCAGCCTAGATGCTCCCCGTCAAGCTGCTGCTGTTTCTAGCAGCTAGTGAGAAACAAAGCAGGAAGACAAGCACAGTAATCAACCAGTGTGACAAGCAGCAGATGGCTCTAGGGACCTGTTCAGGGGGTATCTACCCGGAAAACCAGCCACAGGGGAGGTATTAGAAGACTGATCGAAAGAACTTACAGGTTGAGAAATAGGTCAGTTTACAGTGAAATGGCTGACTTTTCAAAGTGATGCACATACAAGCTGATGTGGAAAAGATGAGACCACAGTCACAGATTTGTCTCTGATTCCCTCAGAGCCCCGCATATGGTAGAATAATAACTATGACATTCACACAAGGGGTACACTTGTGAGGTTTTGGATAATCCAGCAAATTAAATACCCCTACAGATCTCAGGCCTTTATCACACTGATATAAAAGCCTACCTAGTGACTTGCAATATGGCCTACAATATCCTACTACACCCAAAGATACTACTTATACTACTCCCAGCTTTCTATTTAAGTAATGAAGCAACTTTAACCCCAAAATATAATAAGTGAATTAGAATATAATTATTTCACAATGATGGATGGACAATGAAGATGTGTGATTAGTGACTGGTTTTATTTTAAAAAAAAGAAAGAAATAACCCTATCGAATGACATGTTATTGGTCATGTTAATGCATCAATAGACCAGCATGCTCATTTTAAACATTTGTGTGCATGAATGCTGTTTGTACTCTAGCACCGTATTGTGAATGTATGTTTTGAAAGTTTAAGCTTTTTTAAGTCCTTGAGAAAATCTGAATGCCCTCTGTATTTATTGGACCCTGTTAACATCATTATTCACCAATGCCCCAGGTTCAATAGTACACTCAGATAGTATTATGTGTCTCAAGGTTTTGGGATAATCAAGTCTTTGGAGCCTATAAGAAAACATGTCCAAACAAATAGTAACCATTTCTGTGAAATTTAAACATGAAGTAGAGTAGGTTGTTATATGAATATGTGCTACCCAGTTGCACTCCATATTAAAAAGAGCATATTTTGCTATTTTTTGCTATTTCTTACAATGAACTGTTGCTATACCGCCTGGCAGTGCCAGCTCACAGTTTCCTTTGGTGGCATTTTTTTTTAAAAGACAAATCTAAACAAGCTGTAGTAGTAGTTCTCCTCACTCTAGGACTTTAAAGATATTTAGAGTTAAGTTTGTAGTTAGCCCCTCACACAAAAATATCGCTTAGGATATTCTACTGAATGCTGCTTAATTGATTTATGGTCACCCCTTTCTATACTGCCTAGAAAAATAATTTTAACAGGAAGGAAGGAAGAATCTAGATCCAAAACTCATAAACAACTACTATCTGACTCCCAACCATGCTGAAGCATAAGCCACCAAAGCAGGAAATGCTCCTTCAGGATGCTTGCAAATTTGAAAGTAACTATGCCATAGATTCTCTGCTCCTCTGGGCAAAACAAATTTAAAAATTGGAAACACTGTGACATTTTCCAAAGACATCCACCAAAATCAGATTCTCAGCAAAGCTGAGGCAAGAAATAGACACAGCAATCTAGGTGAATTTATTTTCCCTGAATCAACGAAAGTTTAAAAACAGATTTTTTAAAAGTGTCTGAGTCATATAATCATCATCTAAACTTTTCCCGTAGTTCACATTAATTTGTCCAGCACATACAATATTTAGCTGGGCCTAGTCAGATTCTGTGGATGTTTTCAGACTTGAGTTTAGTAGCCTTGCCAGTCTTTGCAACACCACTGTGGCTGGCTTTAGTCTGACTGGTATAGAGTTCCAGGACACTAATTAAAGTGGGCTATAGCATGCTTGTGCAATATGTATATATGGCTCTACTTATATATTGGGCGCAGAAAGGCCTACGCTAAATCGCCATAAATAGAGGGTAGATGTGGCAACAGACGTGGTAAATACACCGCATACACAGACTCATCAAAAAGTCCTGAATCCACAGTTGACCTCACTCTGTTCCATTTTATCATCCTCTGAACACAAAATGATCATGTCAACAACCAAAGAGTCCAGTGTTTGCAGACAATAAAGTATAAGGAGCCCTAGTTGTCTTCTGATTGGCTCCTGGCCCACAGATACACAGCTGCTGGCTGCACACATCAAAGGGCTTTGAGGATGGAAAGGAGAGGAGCCAAATATTCCGACAGTCACTCAGTTCTAATTGTAGAAAACGTGGACAGACGGACAGTACTCAACTGTTTAGCCATTATAGAGAGCTCCATTCACACACACAAACACACACACACAGGGCACATGAGCACACACAAACAACCACACGTACACACAGCAAAACACAATCATATGCAAGCAAACATATCTACACATACACATGCCTCCCTAAGGACCTCATTACTGTGATTGGCTTCGGGACCTTTTGCTGATCAGGACACTCTTTTATGTTGCATTTGCATCTTAAGTATATAAAGTGCCTTAAACGTGTGTGTGCAGTGCGGGCACGTATGTGTTCGTGTACGTGAGTGGTTTTGTTAAGACTTATAGAGCAGCAGAAGGCCAATAGAGAGAGAGGAGAACAGAGGAGAACAGGAGGAAGAGAAAGGAGGGGTGAGGCCATGCATGGTCAGAGAGGGCAGACGTGAGCTAAATAGCTGAGTTGGCAACTGTAGAGCAGTGAGGGAAGAGAAGGGTGGGTGAGTCACATACTGCTGTGTGATGAGGTACAGTGTAAGGACAGTAGACTTTTTCTGTTTCTTCCTGTGGGGATATGTTCTCTGTGGCTGGAAACAGTGAGCTGTATGTCTGCATGGTGTTTTGTCTCATCTGTTTTCTACTGTATTTCCTGTTGTGATGGTTTTATTGTCTGTAAACTGTGGTGCCATTTTGGCCAGGAAAAAGAGCCCAATCTCAAGAGACTGATCTGATACAATAAAAATTAAATCAAATAGAAAATATCACATGGACAGAAGTATATGGACATACAGCCTCCAGTCTCCTGGAAAAGGCTTTCTACGACAGTTTGGATGCTGGCTGCAGGGATTTGCTCCCATTCAGCCACAAGAGCATTAGTGAGGTTAGCCACTGATGTGTTGCGATAAGGCCTGGCACACAGTTGGCGAAGGATTAGGTTTGCATTTTCACAAGTCTATCTCAAGCATCTCCCATTGCATGTTCCTCTTGTTCATTCTGGCTAAAAACAGATCCTTCCTAATGCAATTCTATTATAAGAGACGGGGGGGACAAAACCCTGAGAGTCCTGTTTCTGTGTAAATATAAAGCTTCAGCAGTCTGAATCTTCCAAAGCTACAGTCTTGTTAGCTAACTCCCCTTTTTGTGTCTCCAGGAAGTGTTTCCTCACTGAGCTTTGGTGGAGGAATAGTAACAAAGACAAAATTTGGTGCTGAAACTTACTGAAAATAGCTACTTGGTTTGTCTAACCGAGACTGCTAAAGCCTCATATCAGCTCATGTTAGGGATCTCTTCTTGGCCAGTGCAGACAGAAGGAACGATTACATCGACCAAAAATGATTTCATTGTACACAGAGATATGTGACTATTGTTTTAGGACAGACTTAAAAAGAATATGAAACTAGTTTTCCACAACAAACTAGGAAAACTGTGCTATGAAAAATGAAAGCACCTTTCTACAACTACTGTTGTCTTAAATAGTCAGTCATATTAGTCAGTGAATCATTCTATAATAATTTTTGCAGTCAAATTATAATTTTAGTCATTTTTTCATTTGTTGGTTCAATCTCCTTCTTTACTAAATATGATTAGTAAACTGAGTATCTGGATTTGGACCATTCATAGGACAAGACAGGACATCATATTGAGTATTTTTCACTGTTTTCTGACATTTTATAAACATGTTGATAAATTGAGAAAATAACTGTCAGATGCTAGCTGCAGTCCAAGCTCAAACGATGAAAAACAGCCCCACACCAAAACAGGAAAGTTTCTGGTTCTGTATATTTAATATCATAGGTAATAATATTCAGTGTTTCACAGAAAGACCCTCTTCTTTATATATGTGTGTGGGTATATACAGTAGGTGTGTAGTGTAGTGCAGCTCTTGTTATCTAGAGAGGGGATAAGGAAGAGCCTTGTATCCACTTTCATGTGTGAGTATATGAACATACCTGTCCAGATACTTTGGGCCAGTTAGTGTATCAGTAGTCAATGAGAGTGCAGGGATTTGAAAGCAGCAATTTTGTTCAGAGAATCAGAACTGTGTGTAAATGTGTGGCATTTGTGTGTTTGTGTGTGTGTGGTACAGAAACATCATAATGGTGCATCCAACTTTGTGTGACATGCATACAGACACAGACACACAACAGATACAACCTCCCGTGTGTGATATTTTGAGTTTACACGTCTCAATGTGTCCTTGACTGAGCTCGCTCTGAGTGACGCACAAAGAAGCTCTGCGCTCTGTAAAGTCCCCAACACTCACATCTCTCCCTCTCTTTCTCTCTTCTCTCTCTGTCTCTCGCCCGAACACCCCACCCAGCAATCCGGTCTTGATTCTAAGGGACATATCTGGGATTTAATACAATTTGTAGGGGAAGGAGGCAGAGAGGGATGAATGATATATTGACTTCTATATAAAAGCAAGGCTGGGGTGGTAATCTCATTTCAGGATGCTGTGATGAGATTTTGGCCTGTTTTCTCTCCAAGATGATGTGACTTTGGTCCTGACATCATCATGCTGGTGTGTGTCTGTGTGTGTGAGTGTGTGTGAGTGCTTCATGATATGCTACTCTGATTTTATCTGGAAGCTCAGCTAAAATTGCATCTTTGTATTTTTTGTGAGCATGGTGGAAAATACAATCAAAGTATTATTTTTGCTCTCTAAAGTTACTCTTCGCTTATAAATAAAAGCACCACTAAAGCATTGCTGGTTCTTAAGATGGTGAAATACTCTACCTTTTAAAACAAGCCTGCTCTCCTTGCTTATGTAAGAAATATTCATGAGGAAGGCAGCATCAACACAGAAGGTATGAAGGCAGAACAAAAGGTCAGGCAGTGGTTGACCAACATTAACTACACATTCACGCCCTCAGAGCAGATTCTTGGGTCTAACTTATATGAAAATGTGATGTTTTAAGCCTCCTTCCAATTAAGAAAATGACTGTTCATATTCAAGTCAGATGTTATGTTTTAAAACTCCTTTGTCTTCGTGTGATTGTGAACGGACACCAACTTTCCATTCAGCTACCAGTTCCGCTCCTCTCGTTCAAGAACAGGCGTACTGTGTGACAGTGCAATGTATACCAGCCAGTGTCGCTAAGCAACAAGTTACTGTATTCATTAATGTTTTGTGCGATACTTTTTTACTTCTTTTAGTTTTTTGGGTTATGTATAAAGCACTCTCAGTAACATCCCTACATCCTTTCTCATGTTCTTTTATTAACATGTTACCTCTTGCGTCTTTTGTTAAATGTTAGCCTATTTAGTGTTGCTGTTTGCACTTTAATTTAAAGTACACTGAGTTTATTTGCCGTTAAATGTGCTATGTAAATAACTTGTAGGTATGTCTTGCCTACCTTCTTCTGAACAACGAAACATTATTTAAAAATGTAAATTTGAAAAAAAAAAATCATGACACCTTGGAAAGACTATTTTGTCAGCTGCTCTTTCCAAGGTCAAGAAAGAACTTTCAGTCTTAAAATGATCTCACATTCCTTTCCTGATAGATTTAGTAACTTATGGGCTTGACTTTGCAGAAAAGACAAGTCAGACTTGCAACATCTTGGCACCTAATAATTTGGACTTTGTACTCCCAGTGAAGTGGCAGAGAAAAAAAAGAATTTACAGAAACTGAGAAGTGTCACAGTGTTATTCAGTCTAGTACAACTGATATAAATAGGCTTTCAGGTATCACATGATTATTGTAGCTTGCTGCTCACAAATTATCATTTAAAAAAAGGTCAAACTAAATTGTAAAAATGTGGGCCTTGGTTAAGTTTCTCTGTATCACTGAGCAGAGCAATACATGCTGTAGCTCTGGATTACTAGAACAGTCCTGAGCGGTTGACAGCGCTGCTTGTTTGTCATTACCCAGGATTCTCAGGGTTGTCATGGTAATGCATGTCTGTGGGAGATCTAAGGGGGATAGAGAAATAAGGTTGGGAGTACATCTAACATTGAGCTATTGTGATACATTTAGAAACTCTTTACCTTTGCCTTGCCTAAGTTCTTTTCATTTTGTTCCCACCTTCAAAAGATGTTGTGTAATTTGCGGAGTATTTCATTTCTGCATTCTTAACAAATGTGTGCTGCTACACTGGATGCTTACTTTAGCTGCAATTTTAATTATCAATAGAAACTTTTTTTTTCATTTTTGCTTTTTCAAATTTTTGACAAAATCTCATTTCTATTTATGTCCAAAAACTAATTTTACAAGTACAGAAACTGTCGAGTGTGTAGAATGGTAGAAAATAAACAGATTCAAAGGTATTTAGACAGAATGTTAAAAGGAATAGTTCAACATCTTATTGACCTATTAAATGGAAAACAGTTTACCAGGCTCTGTTTAAAGGTAACTACTCTAAAGCTCAAAAACCAAAGTGTAAAACTGACTTGTGGTTTTAACTTTTAACTCTTAATACTGGAGTGTTGTTGTTACTTAGGCTACTGCACTCAGCCAAGAAAGTCTGACATATAACACTCTGTAAAACCACAACAGTTGTCATTTTTCACTTTGGTTTCTGTACAACAAAGAGATGACACTTTACTCAGCGAGAATCAGATTCTGTTGCCTTTGCAAACGGCACCTGCTGTTTCCGCACATTTCCAGTCATAATGTTAAGTTAAGCTAACGAGCTGGTTGTAGCTTCATATTTACTGTACAGACACAGTCTTCCTGTGTAACTCTCACTGAGAAAATTTTTTTTCCCAAAATGTCAAACTGTTCCTTTAAATATGTGCATCTGAAGAGACTCATGGAAATGTGGTCATTTTGTTTACAAAGAATGGTTGCCTTTATATTCCTGATGTGAGATTTAAAAAGCAAAGATTTAAATGCAGGTTTCAGCTTCTCCAATGTGAGGATTTGCTGCTTTTCTCTGTTTAATTTCATTGTATATTTAATAGATTTGTTTATTGGACTGTTGAATAGACCAAACAAGATGTTTGAAGATGTTACTTTGGGCTCTGGGGAAAAAAAATATGGAATTTTTTTTTTTCAAGCATTTTCTGACATTTTATAAACCAAACACTTAATTAATCAATCGAGAACATAACTGACAGATTCATTGATAAAGAAATCTTTAGTGGCAGCCCTCGTCTGGATAGCTGCTGTTCTGATGCTCACAGCTCTGAACAGCATGTTTTTATCTCCTCAGATGAGCTGAAATTAAGGCGTAAATTCTTAAGGTCCACCCACTCATACACTCACATAATAATTCACACAAAACAGACGTATTCACAGACACACAAACACACACACTCCCCACCCCAAACACACATGCACACTTGGCTGCCAAGCACTGGTATTTTCCCCTGGTGTTACTGAGTGCTAATTGACAAAAGGTTTGTATGGTTTAGCCCCTGTTGTGATTGCCAATTGGCTGATTTCACAAAGCTTGTGAATAACTAGGGTGCTAAATTGAACAAAAAACGGGGGAAAAAATCTGATACAGAAACTGCATAGAACAAAACATCAATGAAGTGGAAACACCGGCAATGTTTAGTCAGAGAACCTGAAAAAACCATGCAGCAGTAAGAATTAGTCAATATCTCACTACCATTAAGTATCAGCATCACCATGCATCAGCTTTTACACTCTTATGTTTATAAACTGCAGGTGCTATTTTTACATTAAAATGCACACACTACATCTCTACATTTTATGAATTCAAATAATTGTCATTTAATGCCCCAAAAGTCTTTTTTATCTTATGGATGGGAAGTGTCTGTGAACTGCCATCTTCAGGTCTCCCCACAGATGTTCTATGGGGTTTAAGACTGAGCTTTGGCTGGGCCTCTCAAGGACAGAGACTTGTTCCGAAGCCACTTCAGCTGCTTGTTTCAAGTCATTGTTGTGCTGAAAGGTGAACCATCATTCCAGTGTCAAGTCAAATGCACTGCAGAGCAAGTTTTCTTCAAGAACCTCTCTGTATGTGGCTGCATACATCCTTCCCTCAGTTCTGACCAGCCCCCCTGTCCCTGCCACTGAGAATCACCCCCATAGCATGATGCTGCCAACACCATGCTTCACCATAGGAATGGTATCATCCAAGTGATGAGCAGTGCCTGGTGTTCACCAAATATTGAGCTTTGAGTTCTGCTCAAAGGGTTCGGTTTTTGTCTCATCAGTACAGACCATCTTTTTCCTCATGTTCTCAGAGTCCTTTAAAATGGCTTTTGTCAAACTCTAAATGGGCTGTCATATGCTCTTTACTTAAAGTGACTTCTGTGTTGCCACTCTACCATACAGCTCTGACTAATTGAGTGCTGCTGAGATAGTTTTCCTCCCAGTAGGCTTTCCCATCTCTGTAGATGACTTCTAAAGGTCTGCTAGAGTGACTGTTGGGTTCTTGGTCACCTTCCTGACCATGGCCCTTATTGCCCGGTTACTCAGTTTGGCCGGATGGCCAACTCTAAGAAGAGTTCTGGTGGTTCCAAACTTCTTCCATTTCACAATTATTGTGGCCAGTGTGCTCCTATGAACACTCAAAGCTTTTAAAATGCCCTTGCTCTGATTTATTCTTCACCACAATTTTCGCAGATGTTCTTATTTTTAGCTGTGTCTATTTCTATCTTCCTGAAAATTGTTCTTGAAACTAAACTACCACTAGAAACCAAAGTCACATACCTTGTATGCACACACATATGTGGCCCATAAAATTGATTATGATTCTATACAGTTGAGGTACTTGCTCTGCATGTTTCTGAAAAGGGGTTTTATATGGCTCAGTAATGGACAAAAATATTTTTGCGATTAAGATTGCGATGTATAGTAGATACTATCAGCTTAAAGACATTAAACTATGACTCAGGTTGTTTTCTTTTTCATGACAAGATTATGTGCTGCCCTTCATCTCAACTGGTTTGTAAGTAAATGTCACTGTTTGGCGAACGTCACTGCTAAAGTTAGATTGCACTGAGACCAACAGTAGCTCTTCATCATGAATCAATTCATTTCAATTTAACTACCACCGTGGCACAGTTGGAGCAACGGCACAGTTGACCTTGCCTCAACTTTCTGACTTGATGATTTGAAATGTCATGATCATTGACACACGCCTGAGTCACTTTCAAACTGGACTGCACAAGCTATTTCACACAGTAATACAAACGTAACATAGAAACATTCAAATAATAGATCATTTTTACATACATCTGAAGTTTTCTGCCGCTGACATAAATATGGTAGCTGAGGAGGTAGATTCTCTTTTTAAATTTCCTCTCAAAGTTTGTTCCATTTTTTATGTGATAACATTTTTGGGGGAGTTTTTTCCTTGTCTTCTTAGAAAGCCTGGGCTCAGAGCCGTTGCTGTTGTGGGCCTGTAAAGCCCATTGAGACACTGAATAGGATATTGGACTATACAAACAAACTTGACATGACGTGACTTGACAGACTGAAACCACAAAAAATATGATTTTTCTCTTTGTAGATGCCCACTTCACACATGTACCACAAATGCACATAAGCAGTTTCTTCAGTCCCTCAGTGATTCCTTTTGATCTTCTACCATAACACAAAGAGAAAGAAAGAAAGATCTTACTTGCCAACCATACTCAGATATTTCAGGTTTTAATGTTGTCCTAATAATTGCAGTTTCCTATAAATTGCTCATTATTACTTGTTCACCCCCTTAGTTTCTGTTACATCTGTCAAGCTTTCCATTCTCACACAGTACGTATGCATTTTACAGTGATAACAGGGGCAGATTTAGCATCAAACTATTTGTAACTCTTGAAATAATTGGTTCTTGGTTTCAGACAGGGATAGACTACTGAAATCACAACTGGGAGACAACAAGGGGATTTTATCAGATGCAGCTAACTAATTAAGCTAATTTTAGCAGTTGGTTGAAAACACTGTCTGACTGACTTTTTAATGTTTTTAAATGGACCCTATAAGGAGCTCTTAAATACACACTTGATGGCTACAATAAATGATAATGTACTAAAATGTTCCAGGCAAAAGTCAGCATCCTCACAAGTTTATGATCTATGTAAAAGTAGACATGGAAATAAAGAAACAGCATTGTTCTTGTATTGCTGTGTAAAGCTAATTGGACATCTTAATGTCAATCATCTCAACTCCAAGTGATCACTGATGATGAGTAAAGTCTGACTGCTGTGTCAACTTAAGATAAATCTGAGTGCATCTTACATACTTAAAGCAACATTTATGCTTCATCGTCTGTATTTTCAAATAATGTGTTTTAACAGAGAAAAGGCCGAGGATGAGAACTAACCACTGTGTATGGTAAACTCAACACTGTCAAAGATAAGGAGTTTGGCTGTTGTTGTTGGAGTGTAACCTTCCCTGAATCCAAGAGCAGGACAGAGACACTAAGTTTAGTTTAAACTGTGATAGCATTCTGTACTAGCCTCCATACTGTGGGGACATACCACACTATAACTTGTAACCTCATAAAATAAGGAGGAAATGCTGAGTTAGCTTGCAGTTGTGGTAGCATGCTAGTTAGTGGGGACTTGCTAATGTTTGTAGCATACATTACAGCATGTACACAGTTTAATCCGCTCCTTACACTTTTGTTCTTGTATTATTTGCCTTGAAAAGCCAAACAAAAAAACAAAAAAAAACACAGTCCTCCAAACTCTTTGAATGCACAGCACTACTTTTACAATAGCCCAATGCACTTTGTTTCAACATGCAGAGGAATTCAACTCCCACACCAAAATAGCAGTTGCTAAGCTATACTTAAGCAGTTGTTGTTGGGGAGGAGGTTAGCTAATGGTCTATTGCCATTTCCAAATGTCTAGCAAAACATATTACATTAAAAACTGTGTCTCTAGTGCCAAAAGAGCATATACCACAAGAAAAAAAAAAAAAAAAAGAAAAAGATTTATATATATATATATATATATATATATATGTAAATCATATATATTATCAGCTGGTTGTAAAAGGAGCTTCTGGGTATGAAATGGACCCACTACGGGTTTTTCAAGCAGGGAGTAAAAACATTTTAGGATTCAAACGATCCCTCAAATATGAAAGTTATCTGTTAGCTAACAGAGAATCATCTTCGCCCCTTCTCTTCTATCATCGTCTCTGTTGGAGCTGCTCTCAGGATATTTCAAGCAACAGGAAGGGGATACAAATGATGCCCAAACCCTAGAGAAATTTGTCACCAGAGAAGAGAGAAAACAGAGAGATGCCTGAAAGATAAGAGAAGAAAGACAAATCAAAAAACAATCTCTCTGTTGCGCTCCTGATTCTGATATCTTGGGGCTCTGAACGACAGATCTTTGTTGGGAAATGGAGGGAGAGCCGATGTGCTGCTCAGTGAGGGGAGGTAATACCATTTCAATAGTCCAGTCTCTAGTAGTTAATGGGACAGCCAGCGAGATTTCTCCTCTTGGCCCTGAAGAGCACCTCAGAACAGGACATCAGAGGGTTTTTCAAGTCTCTGCCAGGCCACAGTGTCTCAAAACTACCTTTGCCACAGAGACGGTGCTGTCTGCAGAACAGAGGGCAGAGGTAATGAAACAGAATTGAGACGAACAGGCTGGGAAGAAAACACATCTATTGAACACTTTCTCATCCCACCCTTTGTTATTTTTTTCCTCTGCCTTTTCATTTCACCCTATGGCATCCCTATCCCTCTCTCCATCTCTTTTTTCTGTCTCTATCAACTCTCGCCCTATTCGCCTTCCCTCTTCCCCTTGCTCTTTCTTCCTCTCCCTCTGCCTCTTTCAGCATACACACCACGATCTCTCCTTGATTTCCAGAGAGGGCTGGTATAGCAGCAGCCGGCATACAAACTAGCTGACTCAATACACACACACACACATACACACACACAGTCTGCATGAATAGGGTGTGTACATTGTGGCAGTATGGAAAGATGGAGG
The DNA here is from genome assembly GCA_033238685.1 of Lates japonicus. Classification (NCBI taxonomy): domain Eukaryota; kingdom Metazoa; phylum Chordata; class Actinopteri; family Centropomidae; genus Lates; species Lates japonicus. The sequence continues at coordinate 136,516 of BRZM01000130.1, read as the reverse complement.
CATAGATGGCAAGAGATGAGAGGGAAAGGGGGGAGGAGGGAAAAGGTGTATGGGGAGGGGATATAGAGAGAAAAAGAGAAGGTGTGGGACCTTTGCTGGAGAGTTTAGGCACGGATTAGCTCCAGTTCTGGTGTGCTGGCATCAGCAAGACATGCGTCAGCATACATTAGGCAGCTCATTCATCATTCACGCTATGAACATGAGGTATGAGGTCACCGTTAGGTTGTCTCATCATTTCAAAACGTAACGCTCTGGTTAATGAAACCGAGTCTCGGGGATTCTTAAACTACAGCTTGAGACTCAAAACCATTCTAGTTTTTAGGATTCCCAGGCGAAAAGAAAACAAAATTTGATGAGCCTGGAGCCAAAAAAGTTTAGGCACCATGTCAGCGCAGGGAATGAGGTAAAATTCTGGGTTATGGAAGCATGGATCTGCGCCCATAAATTACCTACATATATATCTGGACTATCTTAAAGGGTCAGTCCAGCCAGATATAAAAGAAAATATATGTTCTCGCTTACCTCTTACAGCTTTTGTCCATATAGTTTGGAAGGTTTTGAGGTCTATGTTTAGGACTTCTGCAACCACTGTAATTTGATGAATGGAACTTCTCTTAACTGGAACTACTTTCTTCCGACAGGGAGACTTTTTTTGCTTTTTGTGAAAAGAGATGTTACTGTTGAATTTTTAAATGTGATTTTTCAGTGCTCTGCACACCACAAACTATATTCCATTCACTCATGTTGTATTGTGCTGCAGAACTCTTTTCTTGCCGCTGCTGTTCTAGATATTTAGATATTTTTTAATTTTAATGTGTTCATCTCATGTAGACAGCTCCTGGTTGTTTGTAAATTACTATTTAAGTTGTTTCTTGGGTAAAGTTTTTCATAGTACTGTGTTAGAAATTTTATAAATTACATGTCTGTGTAATTCTTACTGTGACTATGTACTTTGCTGTTTGTCTTCTGTTGTTTGTAACACGTTGTTACTGCTGCCTGTCTTTGCCAGGACAATCTTAAAAGAAGGATTTTTGATATCAGCAAGGCTTTCCTGGTCAAATAAGGGCTGAAGTAATGAAAAAAACATTTGAAATAGGGATGATATCTATCTCAAATCAGACCAAAGCTATCTGCGCTAAGAAAATGTTTTTACATATTTAGATGAAATTTGTGTTCCTGTACGGTTTGAGAACAGCAGAAAGAGCAGGCAAAGTACATAGCACACAGACAGATAAGATGCAGATCAGGAGTAACGGATAGTAAAGCACACCCCTCCCACTGCTTCACTATTTGCATACTGTGCGTGTGCATGTGTGAGGGTGTGTGCGTAAGTTGCAACTTGTAACAATAACTTCCTAATTACAGTTCCCCAGTGCTAGTGCAATCTTCCTGAAATGCTAACTAGCCTCCTACAGGGAATATGGTACATTATTAATCCATGTGTTTGCTTGAGCGTGTGCATCCCGTGCTGGGAAGTGTGAGTCTGCAGCGCTCGTGTGTGCGCGCCCACGTTTGTGCATGCACTTGTCTGTTTGCATGTCTCCAAACATCCTTCTTACCCTCTTATACAGATGCTGTGATCGCACTGTATATGTGTATGTGCGTCTGTGTATGTTAGACCCATAATGTCATGTTAGGAGCATGGGGATGTGTTTGTGCATAAAAACGCTACACAGGATTATTGTGTGTATGTGCTTGGCTACTTTTCTCATGGCAAGTAGCCTAATCTAAGATTTGTTTACAACTTATTTGTATTCTGATTGTATTTCAGTAACAAAACAGAGAATGAATAAATGTAACAGTAGACAATTTCTCAACAATAGCACAGTAAAAAATATATATCTTCACATTCAGACCCAGTCAGCAGGGAGGTGCCATGTTAACTATGCATGCAGATTTGCTTCCACACCATGGGGTATTCCCTCTCAACAAAGATCAACATTATGACAAGAGATACTGCTGCCTCTCTGTGCACCGACATGCTTAATATGGGGAGCTGGTTTCTGTTGAAATATGGATGGCTTTGACAAATAACAACTGATGAGAGTTGATTCTGAAATTTAGCCTGGGATTTCAACAGATACGTGCTTGCAGTGGCAGCTAAAGGGGCGAAAAATGCAGTAAATGGATGGGAGAGCGAAGAGGGATCTCCCATTACGCAGCAGTGTTTCTTTAGAATTCCTGGAGAACTTGCCCCACAGTGATGCCTCTAGGTACTTAGATTGTACCATGGATGGATAGCTCACTCCTGAGTCTACAGTAAATGATACAGAGAAGAAAGAAAAAACCCGGTTTCAGGGTTTCAAGGTTCAGAGCAACAACCTGGTACAATGACAAGACAGCACAGACATTAAACCCATCACATTTCATTCATTTTGTACTCGCAGACACTCTGGCAGTTCCTCTCTACTAAAGTTGTCACTTTTCATTACAGCTGATTTTTAATGTTGCCACCTGCCTTATTACAGATGTAACCATTAGAGTCCCACCATTTTTGACATTTCTGCTGCTGCAGCACAAAAAGCTTTCACTGTGTAGCTACGCTTGTAGAGAGAGGTTGCTTAGTTTTGTTTGGTAAAGTTTTTAGCTCTCAAAAATCAAACGCAGCAGTTTGGTAACCACAGGTTTTTAGGGACTCTTTTGTTGCAGCCCGATCAGAAGTGTCCTGCTCTTTTAACTCTGGAGACTCAAGAAGTGTACTGCAGCAAGCACTGCAGTACTAATGCAGGATGAAAGCAAGATGAGCGACCTCTAAGATAGTTATCAATGAATTCCCAGGACAACTGAAGTCTTCACAGTGACTGATGATCTCGGGCCTTGACAAAAGCCGGCCAACCATTTCTCATACCCAAACACATAATGTCCTAAAATGAGTCTTTGAAGCTTGCTCTGTTTTACTGGCTCTACCTCATGTCTATTCATGGTGCTAGGAGTGGGACCCATTTTCTCTCTCTCTCTCTTTCTATCAATCGTTCTGTCTTCCTCTTCTTTCCCTCTCTCCCTCTGTGGCACTCAGCCAACAATTGGAGTCAGTCAGTGGAAAAACTCTGTTAGTAGTCCATGCCCTATGGGACAAAGTGGCAACAACATCCGTTACAAGAGATAGTGGGGCAGTAGGCAGGAGGCACAGGGCACAGCAGCCAAAATTTAACTGGTTGAGCGACTTTGTGTCACACACATGCACTCACTGGGCTACTGTGTTTTAACTGCACATCAAGACAGTTTTAACAGGCCTGGACTTTGGCTGCATAGCCACATATTAACTGGGTAATGCTTTTGCATTTATGCCAAAGTGGTGTTTGTGCTGCCTTACAGTACAGATGGGTGAAAAACCAACATAAAATTTCTTGGTAAAGCCCTGGGCCATCACCACATGCCTCCTAGCCTGGACTTTAGAAGTCTGCTCTACTGGAGGGAAGAGCACCATTTCTCCAAAGGATATTCCCTCATTTGTAGTTTTGATGATGGTGGTGGTGGGGGGCACTATCTAGCACATCCATCCAAAATCTCCCATAGGTGTTTAATTAGGTTGAGATCTGGTGACTGTGAAAGCCATAGCATATGATTCACAACATTTTCATGCTCATTAAACCATCTAGTGACCCCTTGTGACCTATATAGAAGCATCTACATTCATTATCTTTCTCCACTCATTTATTCAGCTTTTTCCTTTACAGGGGCACTCCACCAATTTCACTCACAAAGTTCAGTGTACTTGTAATGAGATGTACAGTTGTGTAATGTTCTCTGTGGATCTGGAGGGAGCTTTCCAAAGTTTGAAAAAATAACCCTGATGATGTGTATTACGGGAACGGTAGAGCCCAGTGTTATGGGGTTTCTGCTGTTTCAATTATAATATAATTCATTATGAAAATGCAAACTAGATCGCTGGAGTGCCCCTTTAATTTGTCACCTGTCTGCACATGGTTATCTCTTGCATGCACAAGCACTCGTGGTGGAATGTTCTGCTCTGTGTGGGTCTGCCCTTCCAGACTGGCATCAGGAAAAACAGGCATGCTAAGACCTGTGCATAGTTCCACTGAGATCAATGGAGGTAATACATCTCTCTCCTGGCAGCTTAGAATATGAAGTGATGTAGTTTTAGGCCCGACGCGTTAAAGTTTTCCCTTCCACAGACTTCTCAGATCTAAAATAAGAAACCTTCTGACAAGAACATACAGATGAAACTACCATTTTCAAAGAGGAAAAAGAGGAGTTCACTGGGGGTGTTTTTTTTTTCACTGCCTGCAGCCCGGAGTGTGTGGAGCCGCTGTCCAGGGTGCTGAACACTCAGCCTGCTGGATTGCGATGCGGGTATGAGGTTAAACCACGCCGGTCCCTCACTCTGGAGCTGAAGCCCGTCTCGGGACAAAACACTGATTTGGTACTAAGTGGCCAGTCTAAATGTTGACACGTTCCAGACATATCTTTAAAAGCTGAATAGGCTCAGAGTTGCACAGTTATAGGCTGCAGAGACTGGAGGAGCACGGGATATTCAAGCACCGCACACGTTCACCAGGAGCCAATAATGTGAATCCGGATCTATGTATGTGCGCCCGCATTATCAATGGATACACAGGGATGGAGATAAGACAAGCAAGGCTGCCTGAGAATAAGCCAACCAGCAAATTTGCCCCTCATTCATCACGACTGTACTCACACACACACACTCTCTCTCTCTCTCTCTCTCTCACACACACACACGGATGGGTTCAGTGTCGGTGATTTCAGAACCGCAGGAATGCCAGAGCTGTTGGCGTATTTCAAAGTTGCCTACGCAGTGCGAGTCCAGCCATCACAAGGCAGGCACATGAAACGAAGCCAAAGCTCTGTGCGCAATCTACAGATGTTCGCCTGTGGTTTTCACTTTACCTGTTCCAGATGCCAACGTGGAAGAGGACGCCGCTTCGCCTCGCGGGTCTCTCCTCAGCAAAACGGTCCGCTCGTTGCCTCTGGTAGTATGTGTGGTTGTGTTGATATGCTTCTCTCTCTCTCTCTTTCTTTTTTCTTTTTTTCTTTTTTTAGTCTCTGTCTGTCACTGATTTGATCCCAGCTCGCTCCTGTCTCCTCTGCGGTCTCTGTGAAGAGCAGTGACCGGGAAGGGGCTCGGTGCTCGCAGCAGCAGCAGCAGCAGCAGCAGCCAGTGTGGCGATTCACCCGCGTCAAGGTTTTGGGATGCAAAACGGCGCCTGATGTGATGTGCTGCCTCCTCGCCTCTGTCTCCCTCGTTCTCTGTCTCTCTCCTCTCAGTTTCTGCCTCTCACACTGCGTCAGGCTCCACTCCCCCCTCCTCTCTCTCTCTCTCTCTCTCTCTCTCTCTCTCTCCCTCTATTTGACAGTCTTTGACTCGCTCTCTCTCTCACACACACACAGTGGAACAGACGGTGATTAATTCGCTGAAATTCAGTTTCTCTGCTCCCTCTCTTTCTCTTTCTCTCTTTCCTCCTCTTTCTATATGTGCTTCAATCAACCTCAATCCGTCGCCTCTCTTCTGAACTGAAGCGACCGCCAGCCAGCTGTTCCGGTGGAGGAGAGAGGGTTGCATTGCACTTCAAGCGCCGCAGACAGTCATTTAGATTAGATACTTTCCCATTTGGACAGCGAGATAGCCTGATAAGTACTGTACTATCAAACCCAAACTGGGAAAGTTCTTGACGAAATTGTATGAAATTCAGGCTATTGGAGTATTGGAGAGAATGAAACAGCCATAGCCTACAGCCACAGCATTAGAGAAACGCTGTATTTTATTTTATTTATTTTATTTTTTTGGAATGATGGGAATCCACATTTCTGGGTATTTCTCTGCACTCCAGCTGCTGGTGGATGCATCAGGTCTCTGCTCCTGGAGGCAGAGCTACAGTAGCTCACCAGAATGAACAGTCCAATGTTATTTGAGGTTGGCTGTTTGCCTAAATGCACTATGGGGCAACCTGATGTCCTGCCAGCAGACATGGTCAGATTAACTGCCTCTTTAGTAGAGGCACAGACAGGCACACATGCACATACACATATATGGGCGTGGAGGAAGATAAGTTTAAACTTGAAAGAGAAATGAGCATCAACCACATTATCAGTCCAACATGCACATGCTTTGTAGTAAAAAAAAAAAACATGGCTCCTGTTCAAAGTCTTGCACATCCACAGATAGCATAAATCCACAGTTGTATGTCCTCTGGCTTACATCATATGTCGCATTAGTGGATATAGAGACTATATATAAACTCTGTAATCTGCTGCTATATGGCTGTAGGTGATGGCTGACATTGGAGTGAACCATACCCTGGTGACCCCCATAATGCATGACGTAGTAATTAGGAATTAGGGGGATAAGAGGCAGATGAGGTCAGAGTGGGAACAAGGGAAGAAACATAACAGAGACATTGTAAATTCACAGAAATCCCTCCTGCTGTCTGTCTCTGTGGCTATGTCTAGAGAGAATAGAATAGAATAGAATAGAATCAGGCACACCATGCTGAAGTGTCCATGAATAATACTATATAATTTGCATCTGTTCTGGGGGGTGCTGACCTTTGACCTGACATCTGACCTGATGGATAATTTCTCCACAGGGGATGAATATATAAAGAATCATCATATTATTATTGATAGAAATAAAAGGTCAGTCAGATGACTGTCCATTTCCTAATCCGCGGTGGTGCCATGGTGCTGTTACAGGAAGCACATTGTCATGACAGCCGGGGATGCTGCTACTCCAGAGGACAGTGAGGCCGCAGTGAGGTATTTTATATGCTGATTGAAGTTTGTTTTCATCTTTAATTTCACAAAATATGTTTTAAAGCAACATTATGTAACTATTTTACCAGAATCATTTGATGGCACACTGACTTGTAATAGGAGAATGGTGTTTCTGTCATCCCCACTCCATGCTCCAATTATCTGTTCTTGTTCTATATACTTTGATAAGTCGGTTCGATCTCCCTCTAACTGAGTGATAGTCAGCAGTTTAAACTGCTGGAGTCAGGCCCAGTAAGTTCAAGAAAAATGGTGAACTGTAGATCAGTTAAAAAGACTTAAACATCATTGAAAATCAGTGTTCTTCTCTGATGTCCAGCAAGGAAAGTTTGAAAATATCAAGACTTATAAATAGAGTTTGGTGTGTTTGTTATAACGACTGCACTTCAGGCTCTTGAAGCTGCCATTCTGCCATGTTTCAGGTCATCCCCTTGGTTACTGTTATGCCAATAAGAGGGTTGGGTGGGAGGTGTAATGATTCAGTCATTGCATCAATGCATTGATTCTACGTTATCCCAACTCAATACATACATCTATTAACAGACATAATCAATTCACAAGGCTCTTTTTTAAGCAATAGTCAATCTGAATATTCTTTTTAAAAATCAAACCGAATCCAAACAAACCCCTCCCCTGTATAGACTGGAGATCTGAAACTTGTACAATCACAACCACAGTTATTAATACTATCAGTACATTGAATCAATATCAATATCAATTTTGGAAGAGTGAGCTAAGGAGTCGAAAGCTCCAGAAAATGATGAAACACAAATTTTGAAGTCTTACTTGAATGTATAAAACAAAAGTCTGCTATCCACTCTTTTACCCTGCTGGAGTGAATATATTCACCTAATCATTACTGAATGGAACTATCATTTCTGAAATTAAAAGAAAGAAAAATAAAAATCCATCTTGAATAGTCAAGATGCGAGATCAAATTTATTCACTGTTAAACCAATGATTTGCACCCCTGGTGTTTATGTAACAGTTTGTTGTTACACTTTTCTCACCATGCCTCATCTGTCTCCCATCATTCAGGGTTTGTTTTTACAGTTAACGCAGTGACTATTAAAAACACCCCCCCAAAAAAGGGAAGGAAGTTGTGGCCACAGCTGTGAGTCATACATGTTGACAGGACTTTAACAGATCCAGTATCTCAAAAGTAAGAGCTTTGATGCCCCCTAACTCAAAATGTGTCATGCATTGTGATTTTTTTGTGGCTGTAAATGGCATTGGCATCTCTTCCTGATTGTTGAACATAACTGAAAAATGTTAATTATGGAGAATGGCTGTTGCTCTTTGTTGTTGGATGACAGACACCACAATCTGATGGTTACTAGTCATGTCTCAGAAAAAAGAAAAAAAAAACTTTCAGACTCTTCTTGAGCTAGAACTGGAAACATGTTGATGTGATGTCACATCACATCAATATATTTTGCTACCTTTGGCCAGTTTTCTGTTGGAACAAGAAACACAAAAACAGTAAACAACAAAACGGACCCAGGAAAGCAAAGTGGATCAACAAACGCTGCTAAAATGCTCAGATTCTCCTCTGAGCAGCGTCTTTCCTGTCATCAGAGGTCATTTATACGAAGCTGCTGTCCCAGTTCTTGACATTGACCAGTTTGAGTGTGTGTGTGTGTACATGTATTTGTGCATTTGTGTTATTAATTAGACATGATCTTACTGACCCAAATGTGTAGTATGACTGCAGGGGCTATACTATCATTTCAACAGACTGTGATTTGATTAATTGTGAGTGAAAAGTGTCTCTGGATTACAACAGTGAAGTGTAATAGCCAAAAAAAAGTCCACGCACACGTATGGAAGTCAGATATGTGTACATATTTGTAATTTATTGTAACTGTAGTTTACTACATGAACAAACAGTATATCTGCATCTCATATATTATGAACCATATGAATGCAACATGGTTGAAAATGATGTTACTAAATGTATTATACATGTGAAGTATGTAACTTATATATGTCCCAAACCCATGTAGACCTTCACAAATAATAAGTACATGTGCTCATATTTATTATTTATACACATAAACGCAGCCAAGAGAAATTATTTGTTCTACAACCACAGCGGATATAATTTGACATTGCTGCTGGGCTGCACAGTAACATAGATGAACACATCTGTTAACACAATGAAAACAGTTTTCATTGTGTAACTTGTTAACATTTAATATTTATTTCTAGATAACACGCTAACCCCTTATTAAGCATTTATTGGTAGAATATACACAACAAATGGTTTATCACACTACTAAAGTAGTTGTAAGGAGATACAAGGACACTTCTAAGAGTTAATTGATGTATTTGTTAATAGTTGCAACTCTTGAGGCATTCTATGACAACTGTGCAAACTGCATCGACTAATCAAGGCCATGAAGAATGAAACAGTCAAGCCCAACATGTTTATTTAGGTTTGTAAGCTATTACCATAATAAGAATATACAATATGTTTGAAGTGGGGGGATATGGGAGCAGGCATACAGATCAAAGGGGGTTGAAAACAGTCTGTCATCCCACTAGGAAGCATCAACTCTCATACATATTCACCAGAGGATGTGTGCGTGTTCATGTGCGTGTGCATGTGTGTTTGAATGAAGCCCACTCGTCTGCTGTAGTGTAGGCCTACATAATTTGCTGCTAATCATATAACTTCCTTAGTTAAAGGAACAGTTTGACATGTTGGAAATGAGAAGATTGATACCACTCTTGCATCTGTTGTGGCTGCAGCCAGCAGCCAGGTAGCTTATCTTAGCATTAAGAGTAGCAACAGGGGGAAATAGCTAGTCTTAGCTAGCTGAACTATTTCTTGGCAGTTGGCAGGCTACCACTGGAAAATGCACGAAGTTACTGCTCCCAGCCAAGAAATAGTCCAGTACATAAGTCTCATAAAACAGTGAACTGACATTTTTACACTTTGGTTTTTTTATACAGATTACACAAACAAGATAAAGGGTGTTAATTAGTGAGATTCAGAGGTGGGGGTAGCTGGATTTTGTTACCTTTGGACAGAGCCAGGCTATTTTTTCCCCCTTGTTAACCAACTGCTGGCTCCAGCCACATATTTACCATACAGACTATTGATCTACTCATCTAACTCACAGCGAGAAAGCAAATAAGCCTATTTTTCAAATATCAAACAATCCCTTTTAAATGATGACAGCCACATTAATCACTAAATGCTCATTAATGTTAGTTATATTTGCACTTGAAACCTGCATTAACTTATTTTTGGCTGCTTGAGGGGCTGTGGAAACCAGAAAACACAGAGATATTGTCAGATTTCACAATGATATGGCAAACTTCAGCTACCAGTACACATCCAGCAGATGCACAGCAGCATTGTCATTCATTTGGAGTCATACTTGTGTCCCCCTGATGAATTTATGTCCAATACTTTCTTACTTTAGCTCTGTTTTTTGGTCTCTACCAACTCCTGAGGGAATTATCAGGCTCTTTAGCTGCTAAATGCTCCGATATGTTCGCCAGCTGATCACTAAATTTGTCTGTCTGCCATTTGGTGCTAAGCAGATAACGTATGGTGGATTTTTAGACCCTTTATTCTGAAAACAGCTGCCTGCTGTGGTCAAAAACAACACTTGGAGCAGTGAGAGAGAACCAAAAGTTGTGGGCCAGAAAAGCAGAACAATGAACTGAGAGTGGCTAATCCTCCATACAAGCAGGTGGTGGTGTTCTCAGGGACAGAAAAGATGTGTTTACCTGTAGCTTGAAGACATATGCACGCAAATACAAAGATTCATGCTAACCAACTAAATAAACAATCGATAAATTGACAAAAACACAATTAGTCAAAGAAAAAGCAAGGCATATTGTATTGAAATAATCAGAAAAATAGCCAAAACACATAAATATATAAGGTCTTGGCCCAGTTCAGAACCTGTTTGGATAGTGTATTAAAGGCCAAACAGTGTCGTAGGTCTGTGAGAAGCGAAGAGAGATGCCAATAAAGCAAGAGGCTTATTATAGATGGTCCCTTTGGGCAAATGAAAATATCCAGTAAAGCAAAAAAAAAGTTGAGGGTTAAATCCAAGCAGAAAAGGGTGAAGATTTAAAAAAAAAATCAATCATAGCCACTCCAGGGATCGGCACTCTGTCTAGCAGCACATGGTTGCCCAAGTAGGAAATCTAGCTGGTTCTGCATACAAACAGACTCTCACATTCTTCCAAACAAAACCCCTTTTCTTGGTCTTGAAAGTACAGGAACTCTAAATCTGGCTTTATTGTAATCCTGCAGTTGTATGTGGAAGATCTACATAAGTTTCAGGCTGTTTTAACTGTGAACAACATGATAAGCATCTGTTGGGGAATCTTTCCAAAATTATGTCCACTTGACTGTCCATCTTCCTGCCAGTTTGTAAATCCCCACAGGTGTTATACTGGCAGTTCACTGAGCAGCAGAGCTAAAGGCACAGCTGAACTCTGGATGATATTTAATCAATTCACAGTGATTTTCATCCACACAGGAGACTATTTCATAGAACACTGAAAAGTACAAAGGTTCCAAACCTTTTTTTGTTTGTTTGTGATCCGATAATACAAAGCACTGCACATCTATGATTTGCTAACAGCTTATTTAATAATTTATTTTCCCTTCACAGGCTGTTTTACTTAACCTAAACACTGCCTTGCAAAAAAAAAAATATATTTTTCATATTTTCTGATCCCCCTGTGATCCCTCCAATTCATCTCACAACTCTTTCCGTGGGTCATGACCCAGAGGGTGGGAAATTATGCTTCTGAGCCCAAGGCAGCTGGACGTGCAGGTGTGTCTAGATGAAAGATGTTTTCAATCCAGCTGCCTCTGATTTAGCTCTCGGGATATCCTGCCTGGATTACTGAGCGTCTTCATAGACATGTAGTTGGGGCTATATTTTAAAGTAAAGTTCTTTCTGTCAGTCATATCAGCCTGTGGATGTTGAGCTTTGTGGTTGGAGGTCATGGGCCATAGTTTGAGTTTGTGGAAGCCAGGAAGCCATGTAAGTATCAAACTGAAATCTTTTCACCTCACAAAGACTTCCTTCTCCAGAAACAAGCAACTGTGTGTTTTTGTATCAGTTAAGTTTGACCCATCAGGTGAATTATTACACAGTTAACAGCACAAATTTGTTCCTTTCCTGACTTCGCATTCTTGTTTATAACTTGCTGCTGCAATGCCAAAATTTCCCTTTGTGGGATCAATAAAGTTTCATCTCCTCATTTGCCTGGACTCTGTTATTATTTCCTGTTTCGTTTTGATATTATCTTCCTTGTGTGTCTGTTATGGTTTTACTTCCTGTCTTTATTTTTCCCGCCTGTGTGATTGCTTGCGCCACCCTAATTAGTTTCACCTGTTCCCTATTGTCTTCCGCTCACTGGTGTGTTTAAATTTCCTTCACTCTTTGTCAGTTCATCTGTTCAGTTCCCATCGAGTTGCCTCATGAATCTGTTTCTGTTCCCAGTGTTTTCTGTGTTTTTACCTCAGTTCTTGAATCATTTTGGACTTTTTGCCTGTTTTTGATACCTTGTTGCCCCAGACTGGACTTGTTTGCCTTCTTTGACCTACCTTTATTTTGGAGTCCAGTTTGACCATTGTCTGCTTCGCCATAGAGTAAGCCTTCTCTGTATAATTGTTAAATAAATCTTTGAACTGTATTTGGATCCTTTCTCTTGTGTTCATGGTTACACTGTGACACATTATGACTTTTGGCTGGACTCTTTCCAACAAGCTTCTACTTATCTGTGTACAAATGCAGACAAATCTTGCAATGCCTGAGAAAGTTTTATGTTCCAAGCTGGTAAACAACTTAAAGTATTTTATACAGTACATTTTGAAAAATTGAGCTCACCAACTTGTAGCTGATTGAGTTAGAATGTGTGGGATGTAACATCTGTAATGGAGATGATTCTCTTTTTTTTTTTTTTTTTTTTTTTTTTTACAGTACAACAAAATCCTGTTCCATTCTGCTTGTTATTTAAAGATTTGCTCTATATCACCATCTTTACATGGTCTTTAAGTTTTAAACACAACGCTGCCATGTGGTAATCTCGTTTGCAAAAAGTGTTTCCATTAATCAAAGTAATCTGTTTATAGCTTCCTTTTTTTTTAAAGCATCTACTGGTTTTAGGCAAAGAATGAACTGTTTCAGTGAGGGCAATGGAAACCAATATGCAAGAGACCCCTCATGTGAAAATCTAATGGCTGCTATAACTCACCAGCACCTTAACCATTCCCATAAGACCCTGTTTATGTGTGTATCAGTGTGACACTGATTAATCTCTTCTCAGACGATTTATGCCTTGTCTGTTTTAAATGAACCCATTTAATGGCCTACTATGTTAACAAGTGCTGCAGGACTCTTCAGCTATGGAGCTGTTTAAATAGAGGACGAGAGACAGAAAGTACCACTGAGAGATCCAACCAAAAGGTGAAAAATTGGTTTTCTTTTCACAACTTTACAGGATTAAAGTGGTTGTGTTCGAACAAAGGCCTAAATGAAAAGCATACATAATTTGAGACTCGCATGAGAGGTTTTTTCCACCTGTCATACAGTGCAGGAAGTATGAGGTGGTGATATGAGTGCTTTGGCCTCGTGGGCTTCTCCTGTGCCCATCCTGTGGAATCGCTTCTTTCCCTGTAAAAATGTGCCCTCAGGCAACAATAGACAGGCTTAGTTTGAGTGCGAGTGCGTGCGCTCTGCATGAACGTGTCCGTGTACATGCCTTTTGTCTGCGTGCCTGCATGGGTATTTGTGTGCGGCGTATGTGTCAAGGACAGCTGTTCCTTCTGTTTCTTAGTAGGGCTTCAGGCAAAATCCCCATCCAGCCTGTCCAAACGCTCCTTTCTTTGGGGGACAGCAATAGATTGTCACCGTTCTCCGCCCTCAATAAATCCTTCCCAGTGGCAATCAACACAATCTGAAACCTCTGCTGCTCAAATTTTCTGTTTGTTTAATTCAAGTGCTGGTAGCCTTGGATTTGCTGGCTGGAAGAGATGAATATAATTTAGACTCTCCCTCCATCTCTCAGACGTCACTCTCTGCATATAGTGTAGTGCATAAGTAAGACTGTGTAGATGAAGTCAATGCTGCTGCACTTGAGCAAAATCAGGACACTGAGAGAAGTCACTGGTGTGTATGCCAAGCTTTGCAAATTATCATCTCAATAAATGGCAACCAGGGAATTTTTTAATACAGCCATGAAGCAAATAAAAGGCGAGAATTACAAGAACAGACACAACCAAAATGGGTTGTGGGTGGTTGTGCTGTATGTGTGGGAGGAGAGAGCAGTGGCAAATTTTGAACAATTTAAGTGATAAGGTATTTCAACTCATTAAAACCAATTGTATTGTCTTATGCTCAAACTGCAAATGACTCAATTGAATGTTCACTAAACCCTTTCCCCGAGCAGCGATTGTCGTATCATCAGCTTAGTAATTTTAACGAGGCACAGCAGGCCTGTCAAGCTTTTGATTTCTCCACATGGTGAAGCGGTGTGCAAGCGATACTTGGCATTTAAAGAGTTTGGATGGTGGTGTTTTTTGTTTTTTCTGTTTTTTTTTTTTTGTTGTTGTTTTTAGGCTTTACAAAATCAAAAGCACAAGAGCAAACATGTAAGTAATGGGATAAACAGTGTGTTTATCTGCTGTAACATAAGCTGCAATCATCAGCATGTCAGGATACCTCCTACAATAGTAACCTAACATTACCTCCAAAGCTAAGAGTTAGTATATCATTAACCAACTACATCGGTAGCACATCCGCTGCGTAGTATTTCCCTGTGTGGGGAAGCTGGTCCTGAAAGTTATCAGAGGGTAGGGTAACGCTAGCAGCTCTGCCCTCTGCTTTTAACTGGATTTGGGGAAGCTTCCTCCAATACCCACAGCCAACAGTACCCGAGATCAAACACACTGTCTTGATCTGACCTGAAAAACATTTTCACTTGTAACATTAAAAGTGAAAACATATGGTTTGAAAATCCAAACAAACGTAGGTGAACTGAGCAGCCAGACAGGGTTTTGTGAGAACAAAACAGTCTGATCTTAAATGTTCCCTTTTCTTACTAAAAATATTAGACTAGCTCTATACACATTCAATATACTCTAAGTCCAATGTTTCTTTATTGACATGTCTTCTACATGGGTCATTAACTAGTGAAGATACGGATTGTTAATTGCTTGGAGCCTCAACCTTTTTCACATCATTTGATGTATGTTACTATCAAATACATACATACTTGTGGAGCTATGGTTAGCATAATTAGCTATTGACTCAACCCAGTCTCATCAATCGGCATACAAATAACGTGACTTTATACTTTCAAATTGCATGCAGTGCATGCACCAGTCCTTTTACATATTGTTTGGGTTAAAATCGTTAAGTTTAAGTACAAAACCCACTTGGTTAGGATTAGGAATAAGATTGTGGTTTGTGATGATCAATATATCTGGCTACTGGTTTCAAAAAGTGCTTTTTGCCAAAAATGACCTTATAAAATTAAAAGGAAGTCACATGTCATGTGGACATGGGAGGGATTTCTGTATCACTTGCACACATTTTGAAATTGCCTCTGCCACATTCCCACTTCCTCATTTCATACATTTCTTCTTCTCTTCTCCTCTCAGCACCCAGAAGCCCCTGGAATGACCCTCCCCACCTGCTGACATACCTGTTCCCAGCCTGGTCAGTATATACAAGCCAGACGCCTACTCCCTGCCAGATAATTGAATGTGTGTCCCTTGTGTTCATTGTGTTGTGGACTCTAGTTACTTGATCTGTTTTTGTACATGGACCTGTTTGGTGTACCTGACTGCCTGCCTGTCCGATTATCTACAAGTCTTTTTAATTTTATTCAACTCTACACTGAACCCGCCTGCCTGTCTCTCTGCATTTAGGTCCTCCTTCCCATGCTCCCCACATGAACTGTGATAATATGATATCACATATCAAAAGCACCAGAACAGCTAGTACGCTCACAAGGAAATGGACATGGAAAAATATTTATATGCCACCATAATATTGAATGTGTAATGCTATTTCAGCTTTTCTGTGTTTCTCAAGAGGTTTGCTGTTGATTTTTAATTGTTCTGTCCCAGTATCTCTGGTTTACCTTACTGGCCTGAGTGCCTTTGTGAGTAATTTTCCCCAGTTAAACTCCTGGCTAAGCATTTTAACAGCATTTAGGGAAACTTTTCTTTCAGCTTACAGTGGCTTTTCAGTTATGCTTACGCCCCCTGAGGTTTACCTGCGGCTACCCTCCTACACCCACACACACAGAGAAACACAGAATCTCATAAAGGAATATTAGGGAAGATTTGACACCCACCTCTCTCTCTATGGATTTAAATACTGGAAATTAAAAAACACACACATACACTCTGATGTGCCCAAATCTCTGGAGGGAAGAACACCTAAACTCAGCCAAATGTGAATTCCTCTACTGATTTCTAACACACGTGGCTCCAACTATCCATCAGTCTCTCTTCAGAAATACAGATGATATTTATTTTTCCCCGCAAGTTAGGGCTTGATGTCTTATGTCATGAATGCAAATCAAGGAGTTTGGTATTTCCAGTTCCTGAACACTGCACAGATGTCTCTTTTATTAACTTAATTCAGGACATCCTGATGGCATTAGAGGTCAAGAAGCTGATCATATAATTCAGCTAGACATCCTCTCTTTCCATATTTCTTGTCAGCTGTCTGTCAAT
Organism: Lates japonicus; assembly: GCA_033238685.1. Classification (NCBI taxonomy): domain Eukaryota; kingdom Metazoa; phylum Chordata; class Actinopteri; family Centropomidae; genus Lates; species Lates japonicus. The sequence goes on along the minus strand of BRZM01000130.1, from coordinate 120,033 downwards.
CTGGTAAAGGAAAAAAATAGCCAGAAAAATTATTGCCGTTCAGTGTCATCGGTGTATTCCTGTGACCTATGTATTAATGGCTACTTGCAAACCGAATTTCCTGCAGAATAATATTATACCTTAAGTTGATGACACTAGTCTCATATAATGCAATGGATACCATCAAAATACATAGTGGACACTCTTGAGACAGTTCCAGAAAAATCTAAAACTTTTTAATGAAAGTAGCAGTGTAGCTTTCCAAAGTCACCGCCTGCATGTGCACATCTGTCCAAAAGTATATACCACTGAGGCTAGTTTAAATAAGCAGTAATACTGAGACACAGGTTACAGTAACTCTGCATTTGCTTGCAAAAGGATCATGTTCTTATTCACATTACAAATGTCAGGCGTAAATAAAAAGCCACTGTGACACTAACTGTCCACCAGAAGCCATTTGTAGAAAAAGATATGATTTAATTCTGCATTACCAGTGACCTTCAGTGGCAGATACTTTCCACACATAAAAGGAAGAATGTCATTCAGTCTTTAACTGAAGCTCTAGACTCACAGTGCTCTGACAACATGATACAAGCATGACAGCCAAAGTCATCATAGGCTTTACCTTCATCTTAAAATCAATACCTTTATGTAGATTCAATTAGTATTTCTTATGTGTGTGTGTGTATGAGCCCTCTAATCCAATTCCATCTCTATTTTCTATCTATCTATATGACTTGTCTCTTTAAATTATTTTATTAAATCTTATTATATAAATACTAACCTTACCTTACCTTAGGGTATGAATCCATATATATTCTCATTTCACTTTTAAATAATCTATATGTGCGGTACTATTTCCCATATGTAACCTGCCATTAAAACTGCTTCAGTATATGCATTGTGTCTTATAAATAAATTTGACTTTTCTATCAGCTGTGATAGCACCAAGCTCCAATGCATTGATGGGCAAAAAACCTTTCCATTTCCCCTAAAATTACTGTGGCAGGTAACACTGCAGAAATTGAAGGCACCTTAGCAGTGATCACTCATGACCCCTACTGATTGGAGCCGCACTTAAAATGGCAGAGATCCTTTTTTTTCTTCCATGCCCCGAGAAGGGACCTCGGCAGGAACCTCCGGCTCGATTGGAACAGAGCTCAGGCTTCAAAATGGCTTTCGCTTCAGGAAGCTGTGATGGGATATCCAGAAAGAAAACACATTTCAGTGCAGCAAAGTGATCAGGACAATACACTGCGGACAATAAAAAGAGGAGAAATACAATAAGAAAAAAACTTCTTATGACTTTTGATCAGGCAGAAAGCCATATAAACCACCTTTCGCCTCAGTCTACTGTATTAACATGCTTTCCCTATAAACAGTTGACACTTTATAGCCTGCAGCTACACAAGTAAAGCTCCTTTTCAGATTACACTATTTTCTTTACAGTAGAGTTCAGCGATGATCACAGAAATTGTTTCGCATCCAGTTACAAGATCACAGCATTTCTGTTTATCAGAGCACCGTGTTTATTTATTTTATTAGGCTTATTTATCAAATGGTACAGGGTTGCTTTGTGTTTGGAAGGAACATTCGAGAAATGTGCCGTATCATCATATTCTATTCTAGAGTGCTGTTTGTTTGTTAATTATATTGTAAGAGGCTTACACTGTATGGTGCTGCGTGTATTTTTACTGAAATTACATGCACTCACAGGGATGTAGAGCACCAGCACCCAGCCAGTGTGTGTTTATGTGTGTGTACAAGTGTTGCACCTGTGCATTTTGAATTGCAAATCGATACACAATAATCAATTATTTTTGTTCTGTAATGTGTGTATCTTTGCAGCATTGTTTCTGTGTCTCTGGTGGTGCATTGTTAGCAAATTAGACTTCAGCAGAGTCATTGATTAACGTCCATCTATCGATTTGTACTTTACAATGCATACACACATATTGTACTGTATTTGCAAAGACACACACAGAGGAGCTGCACGGAATCTTTGTCCAACAGGACTTGTGAGAAAATAAAACTGTTAGCTGCATGAAATTGAGCTTGGAGGCCACAGAGTAACCACATTTTCTTGGCTAATTGCAATACACTTTGGCACTCAAACGCACACACACACACACACTAACGCTGAATATTAAGATAGATTGAATTGCGGCTCCAGTGAACTGGCAGCAGTTATGAAACGCTCAGCTGTAGGCTGTTGTATTACATTTTAAACAGTGAACAAACATATAAATGTACCAGTTTTTATGTTGGTACCATTGATGCGGAAATGTACCAAACGTGTATTGTGTGTCTCTGTATGTGTGTGTAACACGGCTCTTTCTGAGATTGCAGGGTTTCAGGTGGAGAGTTCACAGGTTAAAGGTCATCTGTCAACCATGACATCATATTAACTGTATGACCTTGTAAATGTGTTTGGTTGAAGGTCAATGTTATGAGTATTTTATGAGCGTGTGTGTTTTACTTTACTTTTACTGTGTTTTTCTCTCATATCCTATTTCCTCCTAAGCTTCAATATTAGCTCAGACATGAATATGATTAAATATAAACTCAGTGTTTTCATAATCTACACCAGCACCACTCATTCCTTAATATTCAGTTCTTGTAAGTCCTCAGGGAGAGCATTAGTAGCAGCAGATGTCCTCTGATTGTAATATCCAAGAATCTTTCAGAGATATCAGTGATCTTTGCCTTGCTGCTATGGTGAAGGAATCCCAAGTGCCTACAATTTACAAATGAGTCCTTTGACAATTTTAGCTCTTTCCAGAGTGGCAATAAATAGTAACCTTTAATTTATAAAATCAATCTCATTAGTATTTGGCTTAACTAAACTACAAAAACTTTTTCTTGCTTATCACTAGTGGCATATATCTGCTGCAGTCATACAGGTAGGCTGTTCCTGCCTACGCCCCAATACAATGGCGGTAAGTGGAATTTCATTTGTGACAAAGTATTGAAACATCTCTCTCCAGAAACAATATCCTGGTTACTCCACAGACATCACTGTCATCATGATTTTCATTGGAAATACTCTCTGCCATAGAAATGGTAAATGTCGTTTTTTCATTATTTTGAAGAGCACAAACAAAATTGCATTCACCCCTATTATGTGTCGACAGAGGAACATATCTCCAAACCTGAACAAATAAAACTGAAATTATCTGTGTGATTCTGTGATATTGCCAGACAGAACATCAGTATTCTTGATTCTGCAAACCTCCAGGCTACGTTCAAAGGAAACATAATTGTGTATGGTAACTACAGGATGACTGAGATTAGGGAAAGACTGTGGTTTTGGTTAAAGTTATTATTAATATCTTCAGGTGACAATGTACTCGCAGAGAATTATCACTTAGATTGGTTCCCTATAAGCATTGCTTTCACTATGCAATTCTGTCTGCTACTGGGCACAGAATTTCCTGGGAAAATGAAGGCTTGATTGATGGCACAAAGGAAGTGCCTCTGCTGTTGCACAACCAAAATAGGAAGAGGACAGTAGCCCACTTTTATCTTCCTGGTAGCTATTGGTAGCTCTCCCAAGGCAGCAGAAAAGGTTGACAGTGGAACAGCCAAACTGTGGAAACTGCCTGGCAAAAGAAAAAGAGGAAAAAAAGGCAAGGAGGGAGGGTGATAGAAACTGCAGTAAAAGAAGAGTGACCCTCAGATGGGCATTCACTCGATGGAGAGAGCTTGGAGACTTGAGATGGTTCAAAACCAACATTCAGTTGGTATTATCTCTACTAGATCAGGAAGTAGCAGAACGGAAAGCGATCTGTCCTTTGTGACAGTGGCGCCAACAGTAATACCACTTGGAAACACTAGGGGGAGTTGGAAGAAGTTTAAAGGACGTAGCACTGAAACTGAATGTTGGGCTGCAGAATCATCTAATTTGAACTGAACTACACAGCATATGGTAAATGAGAAAATGTTTTTTTTTTTTGTAGTTTGGGTAAACTGATCCTTTAAATTAGCATGCACATCATGTTGTCATGTGTATACATCCCATTTGCATTGTGCCATTATGATGTGACATTAGCAGCAGTTCAAATAGGTTTCATAAAATGCAGGAGTAGATATCATTACCTGCACTCATCATCAGACATACAGTATGATAATTTCATTTTTCTGTGCAACTCACTGAAGTTTTTTCTTTACCACTGAGCATCGACTGGTGTGTTTCCTCTAACAGCAGAGCCTGAGCAGCTGCACAGTTAGTTTCTGCCGCCCAGTCTAAAAGACCTCCAACAATTTAGTTCCTATTTAATTTATATATATATATATATATATATATATATATATATATATATACTGGGGCTTCCTTTGACACGTTGACACTCAAAAGCAGCACATTTGCATATCTGCTCACGAAGTAGCTCTCACATCTCTTTCTCTGTGCATGACAATTTACCAAAATTCAAGGTTTTATTAGATCCATCCCCTGCAATTCAGCCTCACATGTGGTACTGCACACGCTCCAGTTCACAAACTGCCATGACGGCTGCTCTGAGGGTGGGCAGCAGCTACTGTGGCTAGTCTGTGGGCAAAGAGAGAGAACCAAAATAGCATGTGAGGAAAGAGTATTGTATTTGACTAAAACTGTACAAAATATGTAGGAAGTATAACAATTATTGTTTCCTTTACCTTCCAGGTGATTGCAATTAAATCGTACTAATATTAGTCAATTTATAGACGGTTCTTCCCTGATGAAGTTCCTGCTTTATCAGCCTGTTCATCTTTGTTAAAGTCTGATCTGATTCCTAAAAAGGAGGCCATAAAAATAACATGATAATACCAATAATACTATGTAGAAGTCATGAATACATTAACTTTGCCAATCGGAATAATCTAAGAAAATCACTACAGACAGGATTTAATATTCTTCCTTATGACCTGATGCTGACCTGAGATCTTTCACAGCTTTCTTCATCATATAAATGTTATTCTATGCTTGTGCAGTATGTGCATATGTGGAAAAGAAAAACAGAACGTGCAGAGAGTATACAGCAGCTCAGGCTATAAATGTCAAGGGGAGGATATATGGACTAGTTTGCTGGGAGGAGGGGCTGCTGGGAGAAGAGATGCCCAGGATAGAGCATCTCATCCAGGATGAAAAACAGCTCGCTCTGGGACTTCTGAATCCTCAGTGTAGCTCACCTTCCACTCTTATGAACAAGGAGTGCACTGTGTGTGTGGGGAATTAAGCTGCTCTCTGAGTGTGTTTGTGTGTTTGCTCACAGGCTACAGTTCAGCCTGCTCTACGCAGGCATGAGTGGTGTAATAATTAAGAGAGGCCTGGGCCTCCAGCCCCGGTCAGCGTGTCTATTATTGGTTCAAGCTGTGAGTTATGTCTGTGCCCAGTGGACTAGAATAAGCACTGATTTCATCGGCTGGGAGACAATTAATAATTTTGCTTTCTGTGAGTCATTGGTTCATACCAATGTTTGGAAAATTAGGATTTAAGAAAGTCTTCAGGAGTCTGGTTTGTGGATCTCACACATATCATCAGTTCCCCAGCTTCATCCTCTGGCCTTGATGTTAGCTTCAACACGCTTTTAGTGCAGTTTTGTATTAATCCATCTTTTAAATTGCTGTGCTATTCTATGCAAGGTTGTAATGGCAGCTACCTGCCTTGTGATCTCCTTCTATTTATAATCTCTTTTGAAGATGTAATGCTTCTGCAGAAAACTGCTAGGCTTCTTATTTCTTAACAGCACTAAGTTGTATCTCAGTTTGTCCATCACTTGGATACTTTCTTTAATGCTGTAACTGTCCTATAGTTTATGAAGACGGGTGTTCTTTCACTGACCTCTGAAGTGATGCTATAACATTTATTCATTAGATTATTGTGCAATACAATAATCATAATGTTCATTCAATGTTCTGTAGCCAGACTTTTTACAAATCATTAACTTTTAAATTACTTTAGTATGGCCTCATTACACTGGCCTCCAGTTCATTTTAGAGTGGATTTAAAAATTTGAGAAAGAAGAAGAAAAATCTCAACTCAACTCAAGGTCCACTTATTTGCATTTTCAGGGACTTTCAGCTGCATTTTACAGTCTTGCCTAAATGAATTATGCTGCTGTTCATCATGGGAGCTCAGTCTGAGAGAGGGCAGTAAAGTTGTCCACATGTGTAAGGTGTAACCAACCAAAATAAGTGAAATCACCCGTGTGGGTGAACCATAAGTGTGCACAGCCTTAAATCTTGTTTAAAATCTTAGCAGTATAGTGTGGCACTTCTTTTTTTTTTTTGCTTCTTTCATCTCCTTTATGTCTGATATTTTTTGCTACTGAGCCTTCTTTATAATTGTAACATGTAACCTAATTTCTTCTGAATTTATCAGTATAAGAACCAGAATGTGCAAAAATAAGTTACATCTATCATTATCACTGTGAGCTACATTATGCTGATTTTATTTAAACTGTACCCACCTGGATCTCACTGCCAAATTGTTCCTCAAACTGAACATGGAAGCTACAATCTTAAATTAAATCTTAAAATATTCCAATGTTGAATCATCTTTGGTTTGGAGAGGATGTCTGTGGTTAGTTTTGAAAATGCAAATGGTATCCTTTGCTTTCACTTTACTCATACACTGAGCATCATCTTGATTGGCCCTGAGTCAGTCTAGAAACCTCCCTAGCCAAAAGGAATCCTCACTAAAGCTGGTATTTCATTTAAATAGATTTCATCTCAATTCCTTCTAAAATGGTTGGCTGTGAAAAGATGGGCAAAATGGGTGTAAAACATTGTTGCAGGCAGCAGGAGACAAAATGTATTAAATTCACTGGGAGTAAAAGAAGATTAGCTTTAAAGCAAATAGTGAGCTCAAATTAAACTCACAAAAAATGTTTTGCAATTACTTAAAATGAGGGAAAAAACTGAAAGGGAGCAGACAAATAAGACAAGCGTGTGTTATAGGAGTTACATGCCCACTCACACATACACGTTTGTCAGCACAAGATAATTTTCTCCCTTTTACACGGTGTATGAAATGACAAATTTCTGCACTATATATCGTATTACATTTCTGACAGTGATTTTAATGAGCGAATGTTGAATTTCGTCTCTCAGATAGAAGCAAGAGTCTGACTCTTTCCTGTGTGTGCACATCTGTGTGTTATTGCCTGTATATGTGTGTACTCGAGTGACATGCTAGTAAAACACAATCTCATTTCCTGCTCGTGTCTGATGCTGCAAGTCAAGGCCACGATGTGTTGGGTGTCATTTTACGGCACATAATCAATCCTTCTTTTGAGCATGTGTAATAAAGTCTTTACATGCATGATCACACATTTACATGACAATAATTTAAGTACATTCAACATACATCAACACACTCACAGAGTAAACCTACAATTAAATAACGCCAACCACCAAGAAAACAAAATAAGTTTTATGTCTAGTTTGTGCATATCAGATAAAGGGCAAAAAAGGGACATGAATGTGTGTGTATGTGGGTTTGAGTGTGTGTGTAATTGTCTGCTATTGCCACATTATAAAATGAGAACAGCCCCAAACCCTCACATGATCCCCTTCTCATTATTTCTCATTTCTTTTCTCTCCTTTTTTCTCTCTCGTCATTCCTCCATAGTTGCTTCTCTTCCCCTTCAAGGCTGAACTCAAGCTACCTCAGAATCCTCCCTCAACCCAAGGCCGTATGAGATTAACTGTGGTGTGTGTGTGTGTGTGTGTGTGTGTGTGTGTGTGTGTGTGTGTGTGTGTGTGTGTGTGTGTGTGTGTGTGTGTGTGTGTGTGTTTACCATAAATTCTCTCCTCTCTGCTCTCTCTCAGTTTTCATCACACACACAGATAGACAGATGAGCCTATTTGTATGTAGTCTATACTGACAAAAACTGCTTTTATCTGCTTTGTGGTGAAAATCATAAAACAGGTGTGTGTGTGTGTGTGTGTGTGTGTCTGTGTGTGAGTGAGTGTGAGAGTGTGCATGCGCATGCATAGCCTGAATGATTTGTTTTTGTCCCCTGCATGTGCTTTATTTCACTTTTTCTTTTTTTTTCTTGGCAGGAATTCCTGTTCCTGTGTTCTTGACTGCCACTATTAAACAGGATCGTATTGTTTCTGTTGAATGCTTGTCGTAACTCGTGTCACTGTGTAACAGAGGAAGATGAATTGTGGGCATACATGCAGCAGAGGTATGGCTAAAGCTCTATGTGGCGAACTTCATAGTCATTTTAATTACAGATTTTTTTGCAATTGTCCTACAGGATGTAACAAAGCATTTAGCTTAACTCAAGGCACTACTGGTTATTCTGATCTGCAGTGTACTGGATCGTACAAAATCATAGCACTGTGCAGGATTTGTTGTCATATAATGAAGAGAAAGGATAGATGTATGTCACTGATACGATACCAAGCAGCATATATCTGCTCATCAAAAGTGCTTAAGTCCATCAAAAGTGTGATGGACTGCTCGCCTGGTTCCAGACCTCTTGTGCTTATTGATGGCTGTTCCCCTGGTTGGACAAACAATCAGAGCTTTGTAGGTGGGATTTTAATGGGGATGTCATCTTCCTTCTGAGCTAAATCTCTGAAAAATAGTGGCACAAAAATGGTGACAAGCATAGATGAGATCCACACAGGTTGTTGTAAGTTGAATCACAGAAATAAGAAATGTAAAATTTGAATATCAAATTGCAAATACATACTGCTGCTCCTCCTCCAACTGGTGCTTCAACCTCAGTTTCAGCTAACGTTATAATGACATCAGCGGGACAGATGTGTCACTTTATATCTTCCACCTTCATCAGTGACTGCAAGTGCTGAGTTTCTGTCCAGTGTGTCACTATTGTGACAGGTTATCACATAGAGTTTTAAGCTGTATTTATGATTTTGGGGGCATTGCATGCCTTTGTTGGATAACCAAGAAGTGACAGGAAATGAGAGGAAAGAGATATGGAGAATGACAGGAACCAAGTTCTTTGCAGTTAATGGTCTTTACCTTTACCCCTGGGCTATCAGGTGCCCCTTAAGCTGTATTTATGATTGTGTATATGTGGCTACAGCATACAAATGGAGCTTCCATGAAGAAGAGATTAGCTGGTGTGTACCTTTTCAAAAATATGGCTTCAAGTCTACCCGGGTTACAAAGATAGTGCTCTGTGGAGACTGCAAGAATTGCAATTGGTCAGCTTTGGTGTTGTATCCTATGCTTGTGGGGACTGATACTGAGGACAGCATCAAACAAGATGAATGAAGGCTGAGTAATCTTTTCCTTTTAAATAACACTATTCCCAAAACAAATAAATCACACCTTTCTGTCCGAGAGCAAATGACGGAATGTAAACAAGAATAGTTCAGCTATTAAAGACTGTACGACAGTTTTCAGTCTCTGGCTAGACGAGGAAAAACTTCCAATGATTGCTATATATCACATATGAATGAAAGTTCAACCCTTCTGTCTGTAAATAAATTCCTATCCCAGGGGCATCCACAATGCGACCACCATACACTATGAAGCAGAAATAATTCAGGCTTTAACTGAGAAGCTGTTTGGGCAGTGACACTTGAGGACACTGACTGAGACAGACAGACAGACCTGAGTTCAAAGAGAAAAGTGAAAAGTAGGATCATAATAAATAAATGTTTAAAAAAAGAGCAGTTGATACCACAGAGTGAGGAAAGAGACAGGAAGAGGTTAGCAGGGAGAGACAAAGGAGGTGAAGTGAGGACACCAAACACACACAGACTTCAAATGATGTAACAAGACTTTAGAAAATTTTTTAATCAATACATTTCACGCAGTGGTTGAAAAAATTCATGAGCGGTCTATGATCTAGTAATCTTGCCCATATTTTTTTTCCCCATCTTAGTGCTTTATATCACCTCAGTGATGAAAAGCAGTCGTTGCTTTGGTGTTTCTTCACTTTCCACAGATGACTTGGCAGTCAAACAGTACGGCACTGGTAAGTACTGTGAGCTTTTTGATGATAAAGTTTGAGTTTCTGTGTTAGTTTTTGTTTCCTCCCTCTGACTGTGAAACTTTCAGCAAAGGTAGATATTTTTGTCAGGATTGTCTCATTTTACTGCACACAAAAATGTATGCCATCGCATTTTGGTCGTTGCATGCCCACATTATCCTAATGGCGTTAAACGCGAACTACACCTGGGAATGTCAGTGTGGGGGTTACAAGTATCTGATCAGAAACCAAGGTTTGGTTTAAATTCTGAACAAATGAAGACACAAAATGAAACATTCAGGGATCACTGTCAAAGTGTTTATAGTTCATTCAAAACTGTGCCACTCCACCTTTATAGATGTTGAGATTCATTCAACACCATGGTGGTGCTAGAAGAAAAGTCAGGGGTTAACCAAAGTCTGTAAGATTCATTCTCTGGGAACCATGAATGTCTGTACCAAATCTCATGGCAAACCAACAAGTATTTGTTGAGATTGTTGAGGACCAAAGTGGTGATCCAACCAAACTGACAGACTGACATTGCCATACCTGAATGCTGCATGGATACAAAGTGAGCAAGACTGATTGACTAACTGATGAAATGACTGACACCAAAGCGACTGGCTCCTCAGCTACCTGAGTCTGACTGAAGGACTGTCTGACCTCAGACTGAATAGCCAACTAATGCACTGCGTGGGAAGGCACTTGTCCATACTTCTGTATGCATTCATATACCACACTCTGTAACAACGGGTTCTTTATAAATAATGCACAGTGTTTTCATGTTGGTGTCACTCTCATGCTTTGCCCACGCACCAGCTGAAGATAATTGAGCGGCATCACATACACAAAATACACTTATGCCTCATACATAGAGCATCAGTACACACAGGCTTCATTAAACCATCGCTCAAGCACACAACTTCTGTCCTCATTAAGGTATATTCTCTCACTTTGTGATACGCACATACATACAGAAGCCCACCTACCTTGATTATCTGGTTACCATCCACCCCCACAATGTGAAGATATAATGGAAAAAGTGACAATGTTCAAATGGATAGCAATATTCTGACATTAATCCAATTCAAACAATGCTCTCAGTAAGAAATTGCAGTGTAAACATCAGTTTCTAATTAGCTTAACCCTAATAAGGTCACGGCTCTGAATTAGAGGCTCAGAGGAATCAATCTCATTACAGAAGGGCACTTTAGACATGTATATGCCTTTACCAAACTATGACTCATAGTTTTCATGGCATTTTGCGTCACATACGGCAATCCAGCTACATGATGATGCATGAGCTATTACTGTGCATGAATCAACTCTCATCTCTACATAGCCACCCAAAAAAACAGATCAAAGTAAAATTTGCACAAAGTAGTGACAGGACAGAAAGACTGTCGCAGGCCATGTAAACACAGTCAGTGACTGTGAGCCTCAGTTGGCCTGTTTAAGATCCCAGGTAGTGGGATTTGTCTAAGCTGACATTGTTGTGTACCTGGAACCAGACTTTAGATGGTAAATCGGCAAAGGAGGTTATTGAGCCAGAATGAAGTACACAGCTGCAGGAAATGCCTGTTACCCTTTAATTAGATACACCTGTGTAATGTATTACAACACTTCCTGCAAAAATAAATAAATAAATAAACTTTTCTTCCAGTTTTAATCAGTTCCTCTGTGAGCTTTCAACTCTGTCTCCCAGAAATTATGTTTATGTACAACTAAACTGTAGCAGCAAATATGTTTCGCAGGAAGCTTAATGGCTGGCTGTGGATTATGTTTAGAGGCAATAAATTAATGACTATATGAATAAATGAAGCCCTGCATTTAATATTAACAGTAGCTGAGTTACCATGAGGTGGTCGGGGTGGATAAAGCACACACCAGGGTTCACATGGTTAGGGAAAGATTGTGGTTGCTCTTATTGTGAACTTTTTCTGTATCAAACCAGGCCACAATCTTTCCTAAGACTTAACCAAGAGCTGTGAGTGCTTAACGATAACCATAAAAAAGTTCAAAAGGAGCTATTTGTAAGTTTTGCTATCATTAGAACAAGTTAAGCATCAAATTTAATTCCTTTTTTGCCAAGAGCTGTCTCTAGCCGTGGAAAGCAACTGCAATGTTTAGCTTCTATTTCTATCACTTCTTCTACTGGAGTTTGCATGCTAACCACGCTCCAGCTCGGCTGGCCCATCTCATCACTTTCCAATAGCAACTCACTGTAGCATCACTGCCCTGAAGAAGTAGCTCTACTGAGGACTGAGGCTCTTGATTGTACCCTGACAGTCCAGAGAGGAGGTTGAGCAACATGATTACTTAAAACACCTGTGTAGGTGGACTGTGCATGTGTGGGGTCTTCAAATTGGGTTTGATCACCTGAACAACAGATTTTGGCTGACGTCTATTAAGTCAGATACAGTGAGCAAGACTGATAGAAAAAAGAGTTTCAGAGTTAAAATTGTGTCTTTAACCATCAAAAAACAGGAATAAGAGATACTTGACATGAATGAGGTAAAAAAGGCTCTGTCACACTAGTGCTCAAAGCCATGAAATTTTGGTATGAAATCAATTGATTTCAGTGGACTAAGCCTTTCACAGCCAGCATTTTGACTTGTCATTGTGGGAAAAGCTTGGGTGTTACTAATAAAATTACCAATGGCTCAGTGGAATTCAAGTGTCCCAGTAAGCCATGACAGTGTGATCAGTGAGCCAGCACAGTACCAGCACCCTGAAACTGAAGCAGCTAAATGATTCATTTTAGTCTTTTACACCTGTGCTTTTCCAACAGTGAAATGTCTTTGGTTTAAAAAAAAAAAAAAAAAAAGTCCTGTTACTCAGTGGATCTACTGGCAAGGGCAAAGTAAATCTGTCAAATCTTTTGTGTTGAGTTCAACTTAAGTGAACCCGACTGTGCTGTAGTATAAACTGCTCCATGTCTCTTAAGTATTCTGTGTTAACTTATTGTGTAGTTAGTTTGTTACCTGAGCCAGCTAGCTTGGAAAGCTTTTGTGACTTGCTAGCATGTTTGCCATTAGCTCACCAGCTAAAGGAGTTTACCAACTATAGCACTGCAAACAAAAACCACCCAGTTACCAAAAATGTGTGGATTAACTTTGCTGGGCTGCTGCTGTCTGGTATGACCAAGCTTTTCATTCATTTTTGCTGTTGACACTCAGAGAGAGAGAGTTGCTGATTCTGTCATTTTTTGAGGCTGTAGTAGAGGTATTACTTTACTGGATTGAAAGGTAGCCTGTTTTTAATTTCTAATGTGGGAAGGAGACCATACAGTTATTTTTCTCCCTTAACGAACATTTTAATTGTGATAGTGGTTTTAAAGATTTTAACCAAAATTAGAATGTTTTATGACACGTAGCTATTAATATGACCATTCAGAAACATTAATAAGTGGGTGTTTAGGAATGGCTTGGTGGTGATCTAAAGAAAAACTGGTTTATCAAAAGTATTCTGTTGACTGGACCCCCTTTAAAATTTAACAATTTTTCTCAAGTGTTGTGTTTTTTAAATTAATTTATTAATTCATCAAGGCTATCCTGCCAGGACAAGCCAGAAATCTAGACCAAGCAGTGCCATTTCTCAGTTAAATGAAGTAGCAACACAGAGACTTTTTTTTTCCATTCTGTGGAAATATTTTTTTAAAAGAACTCCAAGGCGTGAAATAGTCATAATTTTAACAAACCCATAATTTTAAACCACACATTCTTTTGAAAACTGCTGAGCTGATTTATTAAAAAATACCACTGTGTCCCTCAAGTAATTAAGTTTTTGAATCCAGTTAGAGATTCTCTCAGTACTTATTATTGACAAATGTTGATCAGGCTGCCTGTTGGGTCATACCTGTTGTGGCTGACAGTAGCATTAAAGTAGATATCAGAGTCCATGCATTTAACTCTGTATTTGGTAATATTGGATAAAATTAATATTTTTTAACTACTAAAGGACTAGGTTGTGGAGGCAAACCTACCATGAGCATCATCAAATTCCTCAGTCTCCCTCTCACAATTCACATCAATCTAGTTTCCTGCCATCTAGTTTCTCTCTTTTTTTGGCAAAAATAAAGTTACCAATTAGCTAGTGATAGTATTCAACAGCTAACAAAGAGTGAATATTGGACTTAATTTGGTGGCAAATCAATGCTAACATTTGCTGACAGGTTCACCAAAACAACTTTTTAAAGTGTGTTTTATTGTGCCCACAGGTGTCCAAAAAATCTGTTTCTGCAATGTTACAACCATACATGGCACAAAATGCTCTTTCGCCTTCTTCTGTGCTACTTTTTGCTGTCCCAAGGCTACTGTACAGTATGTCATTAACCTTTACATTATTGTAATTATGTTTTGAGCATTGACCAGGATCATGCATCAGTGCACATACCTGCTTGTGTGAAAGATACAGAGACTGAAAGAGAGCAAGCAAGCAGGAGCACATGCTTTTGTATGTCTTTCACACAGCTGAATGATGAAAGAGTGTGTAATACAGAGCTGTCTGTAAGGTGTATAGGCTCTATCTATCTATCTATCTACCTATCTATCTACAGTACTTTGCAGCTAGAGATAGTATTGAGCATTAGAATGGGGATAACACAGAGTTTTTTAGAAAACTGTATGGTAACTGCCTCCTATCTTGCAGAGTCAGAGGCCTGGGAAATTGGAAGTGATTCATAAAATTACTGTGGCAGTGAGTGCCATCACAGGCTGAGATTATCATCATCCAATGCTCAGCTCTGTGTCAGTGTGTGTGTGTCTGTGTGTGTGTGTAAAGGTCTGTCTATGTGTGGGTTCTATTAAAAGTTATAGTCAATAAAATCCCCATCTTGATGACTGTGTTTCATTTATAACACAGAGAGAACAACTGCTGACACCTACATGCAAATTCAAGGCCAACATATTTGCGATTATTCACATTGTGCTTTACCCTCCTGTACTGACCTGTATGTGGAGGAAAATAAAACAACACAAAAGCTGTAACAAGTCTAATGCTCACACTGTGTCATCACATCATAGCTGACTTTGTTACATAAAACTGCTCAGTACAAAATATTATCCAACCATATCTTTAGTTTCTAAACATAGTTTTAAGGCTCTTAATTTGGCCTTGACATTGCAGCCACACTCTCCTGTGGCCTTGTTATGTCACTTTGAGTTTTACAAGCAATGAAGCCCAATAATAATAAGGCTTCACACCTCATTATACCTCACTTGACTTAAGTCACATTGCCACCAATCAGTACTGAAAATGACAGTCAGTTTGATTTATCATCCCATTCCCTTTGTCATTACACGGACTCATAAATGAGGGACAAAATCTGATTTTGGCCACTTTCACCCACAGTGCTAACATGAGCTAACAGTCCAAGTTCAAGGTAAGACAGAGCAGTGAGACTGAAGTCAAGAGTTGAGCAGTAAGTTAAAAACTTGCGACTGACATTTGTAAGAAAAAGCTGTTCAATAAGCTTGTCATTATCTTTGCCTGTCTGCCTCTTGATGCTGGGAAGGTGGTGTATAATGGCAACAGTTGTTCTCTGAGTCTGGAAACAACACTGATGAGAGTGGTAAAACTGAAGTTGCAGACTGTAAAATCAAAACAGTGAGCTTAAAGATGCTAAAATGCTTTATGGAGCTGTTGGAAACTGCAAAATCAGGTGACAATTCAACCTCTCTCATATTACATATAGTTATTTGACCCATTATTAGTTTAGAAATATTTATTAGTGCAGCTTTAAAATGTATATTCTTTTATATATTATTTTTTTAAATAGTTGTTAGCATGCAGCTTGTGTATATAATTTAGATGAAGTGATATGCTTCGTGTCTCTTGTGTGCCTCGTGCTCTGCCTTTCAACTAAGTGTTGTCTCTCTATTATCCTTGTGTGCCCATGGGTTGTTGAATTTCTCTGCTCCAAAGTCACCCAGACAAATTTGGATTCTGATACTGTACATATGTGTTTGGTTTGAGATTTCAGTCGCCTCGACAGCAAACAAACGGGAACCCAGAAATTCTGACAGACTTCAGAAGTAGCAACGCTTCTTTGATCATTTGATCATGATATATTTAGAGTCCAGAATATGATAAATTAAGCCATTTCTGTACACTGCTATAGTGGGAAATGGTTGGTACAACTTATATGAGTCTCACCCCTGGGAGTCAAAATTCCTCCTCCTTGTCTCCACAGCTGAGATTCACTCCAGCTCTTCTTTTCATCCGAGTCAAACCCCTCATCCTCCCACAAGTTCTTTTTAAACAAAGAACCAGACCAGAGAGAGGCAGCCAGCAAAGCTCCTCTCTCTAAATTGCCATCAATTTAGTCTTTGTTCTTACTTATCTGTTACACTTCCACAACTCTGAAAAACTTTTATCCCTTTCACGGCTATGTCTCTGTTCCTTTTTCCCATCGCCACCCCACAATTATAGAGTGATAAACCACACTTATTCATTCCTCTGTTTGGCCTGAAAGAAAATCAGTTTCTATTCACAGGAGGACCAGTTAAAACAGTCTCTCTCTCTGTGCATGTGTGTGTGTGAGAGAGAGAGAGAGAGAGAGAGAGAGGAGATTGAAATAGAGACGCACAATATATACTGCTGTGTGTTACACTTAATCCCAAATGATGATTAGGAGAGCACAACACGATCAGTCTGAGCAGGCTATAAAATGGAAGCTCCTCTCTGCCTTCCAGTGTGTGTGTAAAGTTTTATGTGTGACAGCCAGAAAATGCTCTATTGAACCACTAACTGCCGCATTACAACAAGACCTCTTGTTTTTCCACCTGTCCTTCAATCTTGCCGTTCTTTTAATACAATCACTGGATTACAAACTCCTCGGCCTCTGGCCCCTGACCTCACATCCAGCCTTCCTGATTGCCTCTTCTACTAACATTATGCTTTTACCCTTGGCCTCTATCCTCGTGGCCTCTGTCTAACTCTCTTTGTCTGCTCTAAAAGGCTGATTGTGGAGATGTCCAATAACATCACACACATACACCGGATACTCCTACTCTGACAGATGCCATCATCCCCTCAGCCTGTTTTTCCTTAACTGCAGCCGCCTCACCCCTGCTATCACACCTCTGCTGCCTTTTCTCTTTCCATTCACTTGACTCTCCTATGTATGGCTTCCCATTGTGCCCCATTTCTTTTGATTCGTAAAAAGGTATGATGTCCCTTGAATGAAAAGAAAATAGAGGGGTGTAGGGAGCTTTTATATTGAGCCCAAGCATCTATGTAAGGTGTGTGTAAAAGAAGGCAAAATAATTCACTGTCTGAAATAGTGGAGGAGAGTTTCTGTGGTGGTTGTCCAGTTTTGGATTATAGTCAAACTAACAGCCTCTTTTCAACCTAGGACACTTTATGAAGTTTAGAAAAGTTTTTGTTTTGTTTTACCACAATGCTGATAAGGACAGACGAATGGGTGCAGAAGCCACCTCAAAGAAATTAGGAAACTCTAATTAGGCCTGTGTGAAACTGGAGGGTGGCAAGGCTGCAGTTCAAGTAATTGTGCAGCGCTTTGGCCTGTTTTCTTGCAAAATGTAACAATAAACAGGACTTGTTTTGATTATGACCAGCCGTGGAGGCGACCTGAATCCTTTCATCTAAAAGTACCAATATAATAAATGTAAAGGTAATTTCTGTTACCAAGTCCTGCATTCAAAATCCTACCCAAGTGAAGGTGTATCAAAGCAGTAGAAAGCCAAAAGAGTGGGGCTTCAGTGAGCCAGCTACTTGTGACTCTTTGCAGTACTATGTGTGAGCACTGCTGGATTATTTGAGCTGTTGAGGTGTGAGCCAATTTCAACTATTTAGCAGGCATGTCGAGCCCAGTGGTTCCCAACTAGGGGCCAGGGCCTACCAAAAGGTCACAGGATAAATTGGGAGGCTGTGATGTTTAATGGAAGAAGAAAGAAGAAATAAAGTCTGGGATTCGGCAAATCTGACTGTGCTTTTTGTAAGGAGAGATCATAGGCCAAAAGAAGTTGCAACTACTTTAATCTTTTAACAATGTGCTGTATTTGATAAATTTATACAAAGTCTGATAAAATGGATATGCACTGAAGTACAAAATCAGGATTTTAAGGAGCAATACATCAGTAAAAGTTCTTAGTTAGATTTTGACCACCGATTAGTGAATCAGTTTAAATTATAGAATTAAGTGTAGGGTGGTTTACTTTGAGTGGTTTGTGGCACAAGTTTAAATAAAACAAAACTAACAGTAATGCACCAATAGTCATCCCCTATTCATATAAACTGCTGTACGTCTACTTACTAAATTGCCTAAATTTAAATTTTCGGAATCATTCACTTTCTAGTCCGCTTATCCTGTTTTGAGATGAAAACACAGGCAAGATAATTGAGAATTTTATACTGTATTGTTCTCATTGTTTCACCTACACGGCAGCCGTATAAGGCTTTGCTGATGTCCTCCTGTGATATGTCCCGATCGCTTGTTCTGGCTTACTTCAGTTTGGCTGCAGATCCAACCTGCCTTGTTCTCAAGAGTCCTATCTGCACCTTCATAACCTGTCTAACATGAAATAATTCCAACTAGGAAAAGTTAACATCAAAATGACAGTTTCATTATCATAATATTAGCCGCCAACATAGTCTCAGGGCAGTAAAGCTGCAGTGAATTATAGAACTAAACCTATAAATCATAACACAACTTTAATGTTGACTGAATTATAAAAAGTGGAAAAATGGTAGTCTAGCTTTACTGTCTGACCACCAACATGTGGCATGTTCCTAATTATGTTTAGTAGAAGGAAATGACTACAAACTAATTTGACAAACACTGAAAATATGGGCCAATTATACCCACTACAGCAGACTGAGCTGGATGTGGACCCAGGCAAAATATAATGATGCTGCCGCGTGCCTGGTATGTGCACCGAGAAGTTGACGGACGCTAGAGTGACAGATGTCTGGCCACACTCTGCACATAGCCTATTTCCTATTCAGGCCTGTAATGTTAGCAACTGTAAAACATACATCATATTACCGATTATACTCTGTACATTTACAGGTACTATACATGCACACTGACCTTGATTCTGAAGCGGCAAGAAGTGTGACTGCATCATTTGTGTCCAGCTAGAAGCCTTAATTGCGTTCCCCACGCCTCTCTCCTATTTCTGTCATTGCCTAACCACATCATTCATTAAAGGATATTCTGTTTTAAAACACATTGATGTGCATTTGTAAATTGAAGCATTGTAGTTGAGTCACTAAAGTCTAGCTCAAATGGTTTTCAAACTAGCAGCTTTTAGCAGTGGTGATTGAGAATACTGTTTTCAGCTCATCTGTGATCTACAGTGCATTTCTTGTTACTGGTTGGAAAGTAAGGCAAAAGATAGCCAAAGATAATCAGAGTCTGATAATCAAAAGCTGTTGAGCAATTCATCTATTTTGAAGTGGCTTTATAGGCTTAGTTTTAACATCTGAATTTCAGAGCAAATCACATATAGTCGCTTGATTATGAATTCTTGAACTGAACTGGAAGAAGTGACCAAATCAGTGAAGTTAATGTATGATTTCACCTCTATTCTAAAGCAATTTCTAAATGCAGGTGATGGGGGACAAATCTAACTTACCTGTGCAAATTACTTTTTATGTCTAGCTGAAGTCAATATGAGTTTCCAATAGTTCTAGTTTACCAAAAGAACGTGATATCTCCAGAGTTAAACTGTTTCTTCTAAAGGAAATTACTTGCATTTACAGACAAGGTTCCTTTGTCTATAGTGACATTAAAGGGGTTTGGGTACCAAAACCATAGTAACTTCAAACCCATAAATATTTCTCTAACTCATTGCTGAAATACTTGCATTAGCTAGAATGTATCTTGCATAGAATAAGCACCGCTGATTTTGTCCTCGATTCACTCATATGGAAATTGCTTTAAGATGGGATTTCTGCAGCCAATATGAACAGGAAGGGAAAATCTACTGGAGCAGGTGGCGCAGTCAGGCTTCTGTACCGCTTTAAGATAGGATTTATTTGTAATCTATGCTTTAAAAAGGCAAAATGCCCCAAATGTTTTAAAAGCCTCTAGGTTTCTAATATTATACATTTTACTGCCCAACAAAGAGCAAAAAGTCATTTATAAAATTGATTCTGAGATTGATAGGGAAGAAGGAGCTGGCTTAGAGGGAGGTGTTATCACCTACCACTGACCAGAACAGCTCACTGATGCCTGATGGTGAAAGTGAATGGAAACCTTTAGGTATATTTTTCTTCAGAAACGAGACTCGCTTCAGGTCTAGGCCCATTGTTAGAGGTGACATTTCAGTTCAGCAGGTGTGACGGACCTTAAAACCATTATGACTACAAAAGTAGCATGACTAATCTGAGTATGTCTGCAATTTTTCAGTAATACATCAGTTTTCACCATTTTGCTGCAGAGTGTGTGGGAGAAATATTCATAACGGCAATAAATCCGAAATGACGCCTCAAAGGTCATTCAAAAATAAAGGCATCCCGTAGATCAATTGTAACTCAAGTGCCCTCTGCTGGGCTTCTACACACACACACACACACACATAAACACACACACCCACTCATCAACCATATTTAATTGGAATCCATTTAATTTGGCTCTGGCCATTTATCACTTATAAGCACTGTCACCATGATGAGGCCATGTGATCTATTTTTACATGCCACGTATATCTTTGCTTGTGAGGTGACAGAGGTCGTCAGAAAGGCATCAACTCCAGGCCCCAATGGGATACCATATGAGCTCTACAAGCTCATGAACCTCATCAGAGCTGCATGGAAAAATCAACCCATCCCATCAGATCGGCAGAGAGCCATCACAGTCTTCTGAAGGTGCAGACCTGTTGTATCATCAGCCAGTCCAGGAGCATTGCTCAACTGAATGTAGAGGGGGGAGTCTTCTTCTCTATCATGGCCAAGAGGATGGAACAGCTTCCTCATGAGTAACAAGCAGGCGGGACAAAAACAGCAGACCATTCTTTCATCACCAAAACTGAGATCCAAGACCATCCTGTTCATAGAACTCACAGTCCTTATGGGAGGAGGGGGGAGAGGCTGCCTATGAGCGAAAGCTGTCAAAGTAGGCTGACCTGACAGCAGAGTGTAGGGAGGCTGGCTGCAGGGCTTTGTTCACCCTGTGGAGGTGGAGGTGATGCTGAGGCTTCGTCAGCTCCTCAGCATCTGGGCTTTATCAATGAAATGGAAGTCACAGGGGCAAAGCATCGACAACTCATTAAAGATCTGGCTGAGGAGAGCGGGAAGGACAGCTTCTGTCTGCAGCTCAGGAGGAAGCAAAGGAGTGCTGGGGTCAGGCAACACTTAGGCCTTGGCAGGGGATAACAGGGAGAAATCACTGTCACTGCTCCAACAGCAGGAGAGTATGGGGTTAAAGGAGTGAAACATCAATGATTGGTGGTCCCCATCTGATGACCCATTAGGCTTACCACGGTTGCCTGGTTTTTATATGTTTTGTTTGTTTGTTTGTGTTACCCAAGGCACTGGAGGCGCAGCAGGCATAATAATAATCTAGAGTGTATAGCCTGTCTATGTCCAAGGTAATAAACTCTACAAACAAAGGCATACAAAATGCAGCTCACTCTATGCATAAACAACTAAATTTGACTTGCAGTAAGATAATATAGATTTATGTTGTGTGTTTAAAAGCCTCAAATCTGGAGACTAGAAAAGACTTTGCTTTCCATATTTGTGAGATTCTGTCAAAAAAAAAAAACTGTTTTATTCCTCTGGAGAAAACATTAGTTTTAGTTTTGCCTTTCACAGAAAAAAATCCTCCTGTCTGAACTTTTGAAGGTCATCTTGGTATTTAAATGGAGAGAACGTCACTTGCTTACCAGATATCTTCCCGAAAGATTTTACCGCGCCGCACCGCGATCAACCCGCAGGCACGTTTATCTGCGCGGCGTGAGTGGACTATCCAACCACAGAAAATGAATCACAACTTCTGTCTCACACCATCCGAAGAGAAAAGCCACTGATCATCCAAAATTCAGTCCTATCTAGAGGAGTTCAAATTAGTGCCATTTCATATATACAACATTAAAATGCTTACAAATTTATGCATACTGTAATAATAATGTAGTGATATGTACATGTATGCACTGAGTACTTTTACTTCTCATACTGTAAGTACATTTTCCTTATCATATTTACTTAAGTAAGATTTTCAATACACAACTTTTACGTGTATTAGTACTTTCAGGCTACCTGACTACCTGACTTTGGTTTCTAATGGAGACTCGCTGTAGGCTACTTATACACAATACACAGCACCAAAATCAATGTCCAGGGAGGTATACATACACGTATAGCAAAAATAAGGACAACAAATCTGTGCGAAGACAAATAAATACAAATATATGACTATTATGTATAAGCCAGTAGATGAGAAAAAAGATTCATAGCTACATACAGTAACAAGAACGAACACAACATGCAGTATCTATATAGACAACAAGTCAAAAATATTTGTAAAATAACTGAAGATGCCAGTGAAGTGAAATGTACACTATTTAGATAAGAGATGTAGTGGAGGAGAGGTATGAAGTGGCACGAAAAGAAAACAGTCGAGTGAAGTAAAAGTACCCCCTATTTGTACTTGAGTAAATCTACTTAGTTACATCCCTCCACTATCATTTCTATAAAAAGCAGCCGCAGCGCGTGCTATAACAAATAACCGGACATATTTCATGTAGTGAGTGTATTTTCCTATATTAAAAATAACTCTAACACCGAACGTCTAGCTCGTATAAATACAGCGGCGGTTTGTCTCGCAGCAGCGGCCCGGAAGTGTCTGTAAAACGGTTAAAAGCCAGTTGACGGAGGCTAGTTAGCGTTAGCTGTCAGCCGGGTTCAGTCATTGTGCGGGGATGGAGGTGACACGAAAAAGTAAGTAGCTAGCCTCATTTTGCACATCGAAATTTTCTATTTCGCCTTATACGTCATGAAAATGTACAACAGAACAGCGACATAATATATATTTACAACGGATAGGGCTCTTTTATTCTTGTGTTTGTGCTGCTGCTAGCTAGCTAACTAGCTAGGTAGCTGCGAGGGAAGAGACACGGCTGCGGGTTTGTGTGTTCCTCTGCTGGCTAGCACGCTTTGCGCATCGTGCTAGCATACTATTAATGCACTTTCACTTTTCCCAGATTATAAAGACTGTTTAAACACAGTGTACAGCGCTATTGAGGAGGCTGACTTTCTTGCCATCGATGGAGAATTTTCAGGTAACCGTGCAAGAGTTCGAGCAGAAATGGGAAATTGGAAAAAGGCAACGCTGTGTCTGCAAAATGTGACGTGTTTTTGTGGGGGTTTTTTTTCTTCTTAGGGATAAGCGACGGTCCTAATGTCAGTGCACTAACCAACGGGCTGGACACACCAGAGGAGCGATACACGAAGCTTAAAAAGGTTAGCAGACTTTATCAGTAAGCGCACACCTTCAATCAAGCCAAGTCAGTTTTATTTTTAGAACCCAATACCACAAATCACGAATTTATCTCAATGGGGCTTACAATCTGTACAGAATACAACACCCTGTATCTTTACACCCTCGAAACAGATGAGGAGAAAAACACAGATTTTTTAAAGGGAGAGCAAAGGGCAAGAAACCTCAGGAAGAGCTGCAGAGGAGGAATCCCTCCTCCATGAAGGAGATGCAGTAGATGTTATGTGTACAGAATGGAGCAACAAAATAGATTTACAGTATGGTCATTAAGGATGACAACATAGACTGTAAGGACCACATACTTTGGCCTGCTAGCAATGGCACGAGACTGGTGGCTGAAATGGGCTGACCTGGGAAACAACTGAAGTTCCCAGAAACAGCTGCCCCAACAACACCAAAGCCAGACATGGTTCTGATCTCTGAGGTCTCCAAGATGATCATTCTCTTAGACTTTACTGTTCCCTGGGAAGACTAGAGGCCAAGCAGAGAAAGAGGGCAAAGTGTGCTGAGCCAATGGGAAGTGAACAAGGTGTGAGCCCATTGAAGTGGGATGCAGAGGGTTCACAGGCCAGTCCCTCTTCAGGGGCTACAAAATGCTTGGCAGCACAAGGGCTTGTAGGGGACGGGCCACAGAGGCAGCTGAAGTTTCTTCAAGGTGGCTGTCGATTAGGAGAGGAGACCCATGGATGGGGTAGCACTACTTGGATGCAAGCCTGGGTTTGATGAACTGGCTGGGTCAGGGTGTCTAATTGTTGAAAGACCCGAAAGCCCAATGACCACAGGAAACATCCCTGATGGTGTGTTCTGGTGCATCAGAGGATGATGTGTTTTTTTTTAAAAGTTAATATATATATGAAGAACATGTTCGAGCATCTTGCAGGTACTACCAGACAGATGGGACCTGAGCTACAGGACCTCCTCTCCACCATGGAGACCTGGATAGAGTGTAGACTACTCAAACGCACTTGGCAAAACTCAAGCACATTATTCATACACATAGGAGAAAGGAACAAACACATAGAGGGAGAGACAAGGACAGACAGGAGAGGCTGAAACTCCTAGGAGACAAAGATGCGGTGCCTCCCAGTTTTCCCTAATGGGTCCTGCAGCAGTCTGTTGTTGGTTGTTTGTTTTATCTCATTAATCCACGTTCTTTCTGTCCACCAGCATTCCATGGATTTTCTGCTGTTCCAGTTTGGATTATGTACATTCAAGTATGACCAGGCACAGTCAAAGTGAGTGATATCTGCTGAACAAACAAAGAGTTTCAATTATGACTTTGGTATTCTGTGACAAATTAGATGTACTGTCTCCTAAAGGACTCCCAACGCTGTCATCTGCTTGTATTTAAATGTCTTATTTGTTACATTTAAAAAAGCTGTAATATTTTGAGACCAGCTTGGCTCTTCATCAGGCACAAAAAATAACCAACTTGTTGCGAGTCCTTTGGGAGGCAGTTTTTGGACACAGTACCTGGACAAGATAAATTTGTGTGTATTGTCAGACTGACAAATAACAAGTACTCCTTATACCATTTCCTGAATTAAGCAAGGCTGGATTACCAAGTGGGCAACTGCCCCAGGTTCCACTGCCAATGCCATTGTTCAGTTTTATGCAAAAACATTTGTCAGCAAAGTACTAATAATGGAAGTGATCCAGCTTTTATCCTCATTCTTCTTTTTGCTCCCATTGTGTCTCTCTAGGTATATCACGAAGCCTTTTAATTTTTATATATTCCCAAAACCGTTCAACAGGACGTCCCCTGACATAAAGTTCATCTGCCAAGTAAGTCAGTGTTAGTCCTCAGGGCAATTGTGTTGCATCTTTGTGAACAACTGAGATAAATGACTTTTAGATACAACATGCTTAGTCAGCTGTGAAAAGATTATTTTGATGTCAGAGTTTTTGTTTGAAAGTTTGAAGATTATCTTTGTTGTTTCAGAGTTCCAGTATCGATTTTCTGGCCAGTCAGGGATTTGACTTCAACAAGGTGTTCTGTCACGGTGAGTATAGCACAAAATGAATGTGAAATGTCCTTTTGTCTCATGATGTGTAGTGCTAGGTTCCTATCTGATTTAATTCTGATTTAAGCTTATAGCACCACATATCAAACTTGTATAAGTACAGCTGGTTGTGAATGCTTGGTTCGTTACCTCCTGATTTAAATCAGACTCTTCTTAATGTTTTATTGCTGTTAATGTGGGCAAAGTTCTACATTAGTTTTACTAATGTTTTTGTATTTATTTTCAGGTTATGTTTTTTGCCCAAGTATTTCAGATTTTTTTGTACATTATACAGCCTCAGTGCAATGTAAGAAAAGCTTTCATCTGTTCACAGTAATGGAGCAGCTGGCTCTGGGCCTTTTGCTCTTCACTCAGACTTGTGAATATAAGCGTCAGCCTTTGAAGAAA
This sequence comes from Lates japonicus, assembly GCA_033238685.1. NCBI lineage: Eukaryota > Metazoa > Chordata > Actinopteri > Centropomidae > Lates > Lates japonicus. The sequence goes on along the minus strand of BRZM01000130.1, from coordinate 94,237 downwards.
CGTAGTTGATTTTTACAGTTTGGACACAGTCTTTAATTTCAGTCCTTCAAAAATGTAATTACACATAGAGGCTATACAGGTTTAGCAGAACCTGCAGGAGCATTGATTACTCTGGTTCCCTTGTATTTCCCAGTGCTGTTGATGTTGATGACCACATTGACATCTTCCTAAAACTAATGTTCAGCAATTTTCTTTTTCATCTTGCAGTAGATTTTTCCAGTACATGGACTCTGTATCACAAAGTTAAATTTGAGGCAATTAATACAATATACTGTTTACTTTTGCAGCTGCTCTGGGATAATCAGTGGGTAGAGCACCTGCAGAACTACAGTCACTGCACAGAAGTAACATTCAGATCTTTCTGGTTTTCAAAGGAATCCCATACCTAAATCAAGAAGAGGAGGCCCAGCTGCGAGAGCAGACAGAGGAGAGGAGGAATCAACATGCTAACGGTGTGGGGACACCATCCTTCATCTCACCGTCATCCTCCAAAGGCCCTGCACATGTACCTGAGGAGCATAAAGACTTCATCAACAGGGTCATGTAAGTGTTAAGTACATATGAAGTTTCCCAGGTTCCAAGTGTGAGTAAAATGTACACAGTAACGACAGTGTTGTGGCTCATGTTTCAGACCATGATGGTTTAAAAAAAAAAACAGATGTGGGTAGTGACAGGGTTGTACGTGTGAGAGAGGACTGAGAGGGAAGTTGATCATACTGGTGGTGGTGGCTTAGTTTGTTTACACTGATAGGACCTAGATGAGATGTTCTGGTTGCCTTTCTTCTGAGGTAAATTGGGCATAGTGAGTCTTTTTAAAGAGAACCCTCCCACCAACCCAACATTGCCTCAGGATCCCCTGGTATAAATGAATAGACCTGTAATCATACTACATCTCTATACTGTCTGGGGAGCAGCTGAGTGTTCAGAAGGACGTGGGCGAGATCACTCAAAAAAAAAAAAAAAAAAAAAAGAACATTCAGGCTGCTCTTCTCACAAGTCTGCCACTGTGACACTGACTCACTGATTACAAATTCATGGACAGATGAGATTTTCTGACCCCAAACCTCAACCAAATACAACTTCACAATTACGTTAGCGTCTCACCCACTATGTTTTAATAATTTTTACTCTCTTTTTTTTTTTTTTTTTTTTTTTTTCCCCCCCACACACAGAGAGAAAGTTGAGGCTCTCTTCACTAATGCGGAGAAGACCTTGGACTTGGAGCCATGTACTGGGTAATCTAGCTCTTCTCAAAAAGCCACGTCAACCTTGATTGTATTTACCATGACACTTCTGTATCTTAATTTCTGCTCATATTTCTATACCAGGTTTCAGAGAAAGCTGATATACCAGACCCTGAACTGGAAGTGAGTGTCGCTTACCACTCGGCTATTATTGTTGTCACTGTGTTGATTTGTAGTAAATTATTATTTTTCCTACTCTCACAGGTTTCCCAAGGGGCTTCATGTGGAAACCGTGGAAACAGAAAAGGTTAGAACATGTTTTATTTTAACTTATCTTGCCTCCTTTTTTGTTATGTGTAGAATTATGGATGTGATTTTCCGTGTGTTTGCAGAAGGAGCGATACATCCAGGTCAGCAAAGTAGATGAAGAAGAGAGGAAGAGGAGGGAGCAGCAGAAACTGGAGAGAGAACAGGTGAGTTTGGGCTTAAGACAAACATCAAATATTCCAGTATACTCTTGTTCTGTTTACCAAGATGGTGTTTCGAAGGAAGAAATGCACACTTTGTTGTCTCCCAATTTTTTGCGTGACCTTGTCGTTAAGGAGAATGCAGTACTTTATGACTACATCTACTATTTTTAAATCCAAATTTCTCTCCCCCAACAGGAGGAGCTAAATGATGCTGTTGGCTTCTCCAGGGTCATCCACGCCATTTCGAAATCTGTGAGTCAACCTCTTTTTCTGTTTAAGCACTTGCTATAGTTACAAGTTTTGAATTGCACTCTCACAAAAAAAAATATCAGTAAACTGTGATAATCCAAAACAATAGACTGTTATGAATCAGGAAAACTAGTTCATAAGATGCATTATTCAACTCTGCTTGTAGTTTTGCCTCTTTAACTACATTACATCTCTTTATAGTCACGTCATAGTGCTCTAGTTGTATGAAATATCTTTGGTAAATCTGACTTGCACCCCTAATCAATTTCATCTGACCCACAGGGTAAACTTGTGGTTGGCCACAACATGCTGTTGGATGTAATGCACACCATCCACCAGTTCTACTGCCCTCTTCCAGAGGTACACACTCAGCATAGATATTCTAAATATTCAGCTTTTTCTGCTACAAGCAAAAAAACAGTGTAAAGTCCTCTATGCATTATTTATACCGATGCTTTGCTTGTTTTTCTCCAGGATCTTCAAGACTTTAAAGAGGTCACAATGTGTGTCTTCCCAAGGTAACATAACACCCTTTTGCTGAACTTGTTTTCAGGTCTTCACAACAGATACTGCTCTTTGCTTTTTGTTGTTCAGTGTTGTTTATCTTTACCTATTGACTTGCAGAATTCTGGACACAAAGTTGATGGCTTCCACTCAGCCATTTAAGGTAGGCATTTTAACTTTTAGCTTGTTATCTTTGTCTATTGTATTGAGAACTACTGTGAAACAAATTTCTCTTACGTCAACATACTTAACTGGTGATGCTGATTTTGAGTAAGTTGTGCTTATTAAAAGCCTAGCATTTAATCAGGTATGTTAATGGACTGTGCAACTTCAGCAGATAAGTAGCTGAAGCCCCTCCATCACTCCCAAGATTTAAATCATGATTTTGCGTCACTAAATTTTAATATTAACAAGTTCATTTTATCTTTGTGTTGCAGGAGCTGATCACTAACACTTCTCTGGCAGAGCTGGAGAAACAGCTGAAAGAGAGCCCCTTCAAATCACCACAAGTTGGTGAGTAAATACACTAATGTTTGCCTGAAATTCACTGAACAAATTCCTGCTGACACCTCTTCCTCTCCATACTGTTTCAGCAACGGCAGAGGGATTCCCCAGTTATGACACAGCCCAGGAGCAGCTCCATGAGGCAGGCTACGATGCCTACATCACTGGCCTCTGTTTCATCTCCATGGCCAACTATCTGGGTAACACACACAATCACACTGTTCCTATTTGCAAATATAAAAATGTGTCAAAATACATATTGTCAAAGTTGGTCTGCTTGACATTCTCTTTGCAGGTTCCTTCTTGACTCCACCCAAAGCTTACATCTCAGCTCGATCCAAACTCATTGAGCCTTTCTTCAACAAGTAAGAGAAGCGCTTAAATTTATTTTCTGTCTTTTATTAACCATTAAGAAGACTTAAAATAAAGGATTATAATGCTTCTACTTTCTGTTCTCAAGGCTTTTCCTGATGAGGATAATAGATATTCCCTACCTCAACATCACAGGACCAGATTGTGAGTAAAACATTGTAGCACAGCTTGCAGATGTTATATATGAAAGGAAATGCATTCAGCATGTTTGAATACTGAAAGCAGAAATCCACTTCCTTTTAAAATTGCATTAAGTGATTTTTGACCACTAGGTTCAGAAAAAAACAAAACCTCAGGTCTGTTATTCTGTCATCTGTGTATCTTAGCCTTCTCAGTGCTTTAATTTCTCAACTCTCAACTGTTACCGGTTCTCTACTCCTCTGCTCCCACAGTGCAACCCAAAAGAGACCATGTCCTGTATGTCACTTTCCCAAAAGAATGGAAGACTAGTGACCTCTACCAGCTCTTTAGTGCCTTTGGTAAGACATGTTTCTCATGTTAATTCTGCTTGCAAACAATGATCCATATTTTATCACTCACGTTGTACTTCTGTTATCTACTCAGGGAACATCCAGGTTTCATGGATAGATGACACATCAGCATTTGTGTCCCTGAGTCAGACAGACCAGGTCCAGATAGGTGAGTTTGACCTCGTTACTCTCATCAGACTGGTCTCTGTTGTCTGCACAAAATGTTGAAGCAATCTGTCAATGTCTACCTCTTGTCCTGAAGCTATGAACACCAGCCGCTACGCAGAGAGTTACAGGATCCAGACATATGCAGAGTACATCCAGGGCAAGCAGCAGGAGAAGGAGAAGCTCGGGCAAACCACCAAAACCTGGGGAGAGGACGGCTGGGTGAAACCTCACTACGCCTCCTCCACTACTTCTAGTGGTTTTGGTTATTCCAGGTACGCCTGTGCTATTGCATGCTGCATTTTTCTTTTAACATAATATTCTGTGTATTAACCTGTTGCTGAGGATTTTCTGCAGATATCCACAGTTTCTTTTTATATTGCTGTATGTATGGCCTAATTTTTGTTCCAGGGGTTTGAGGAAACGCAGCATCAGTCCGGTTCAGGGAGAGCAGGGGAGCGGAGAACCTCTAATTACAGACGGCTGGAGTCACTACTCATACCCGGATAGCACAGGCAGCAAGAAGATGAAAACTGATGGTGTGTGAACACACGCGTGCATATGTACTTTCCTGCTTGCAGGGTGGTAACATGCAGGTTTCCCAAAGGAACGTACTTAGCAGAGATGCAGTGTGCCCTGAGGAAGGTGGCATTTTGAATAATCATCACAACCAAGGCTGAGTAATTAGTTTACCATCAGATTTTATATTTTATTCATGGCCACCTGCTCCAGAACAGACAGGTCAGATGCATTGACAACGTTGTCTTCACACACATTTTCGCTTGATATTTTGGGATTTCATTTCAACTGCAAAAGCTCAGAAAGTAATTTCAATGACACATCTTAGGTTTTCTTTTCATTCAGATCTTTATTGACAAGAATTTTGTTAGATTCATTTGTAGCTATATTCTGATGTCGCTGTTGTGAGTCTTAAATCATCACAATTTTTTACTTTTTTCTTCCAATTGAGCCTTTTGTAGTTCTAGGATATGTTTCAGTTTATCAATTTAAGATTTCCTCAACAATAAGTAGCCTTTTTTTCCTGTGGCTGAGCTGTTTTAACCCTGTGTCTTGGTTTTGAAGTTGCTTGATCAGCACAAGTTTTGTGATGGTTAGTGTTGCACACCGAGTGTAACCTCTAAACTTAATGGGCTGTCTAGCTTCATTTTGCTGTATTTTGTGCTTGTGTGTTCTGTGAATCACTATGTAAAATGTACATGCTGTATAAGGAGGTCTAATCTAGGCTAATGCTCCACTTGTCATTTTGTTCCCTAGATACAAGTGGACAGGCAAATGTTGACGCTATTGAGAGCAAGACATCAGAGGGATGGCTAAAGACAGCGTAAGTGAAATGGAGATGATCATTTGTGCTTTGTGTTATCATATTTGCTGTAGTTTAACCCTCTTAATGGTTGCTGTGCCCTGCAGAGATACATCCGATTCAGCAGGGTTAAGTCCAGTCCCTGATGAGGAGGAAAGTCCCGAGGGCACAGACCCAGCCAATGATGCTGAGGGGACAGTCACCTGGCAACAAGCCACGACAGTCCATGGGAGGAAAGGTCAAAAGAACAAGAAAAAGAAGTCAGAAGGTGTGTTTGTCAGGGCTTGTTAACCATTTAAATTTGATGTCCACTGTGAATAAATGTCCATGAATCCATCTGGAAACCACAGAGAAATTATGTTGCCTCATATTTTCAGATGTTTCCTTAAAACAAATTGACTTGCAGAGGTATGTAGTGACTGTGCCAAAACCTGAACTGAGCATAAGCCTGAGAGTCTGCAGCCACGCTCTGAGGTTGCTAACATTTGAAAGCTAAAACCAGAATCCTCACAGATGGTTTAACATGTGATGTTTAGCAGGTGTCATAATATTTGCTGAATAGCACTAAACACAAAGTACAGTTGAAACCGACGGCAAATTTCATTAGTTTGCCAGGCATTAGATGAAACATTAAGGGATCACCAGAGATGTTACAATGCATCATTGAATGTCTGTACCAAATTGCATCCTTTCTTCAGGTCCTCTGGGGAACATGAATATCTGTACAAAATTTCATGGCAATCCATACAACTGGGATTTTGTAATTTGACCCAAAGTGATGGATTAACAGATTGATGTCATACATAGCACAATGCCACCAGGATGGCAAAAAGACTATGATTCAAAAGGTTAAATGTTCAAAATAAACAAGATTTCTATGTGATCACATGCATGGTATTTGAAGTGTGCTGCTTCTTGTTCTTACGTTATCGTGTGTCTTCCTTTCTTGCACAGCAGCTGAATCTACAACATCACTGTTTGAAGTTCCAGAAGTCTGGTAGCGAGAGGTGAGGAGTGGAGAGGCCACTGTCCCACACTGGACTCCTGCTCAGAGTCTCTTCCTAAGCACTTGGGGGCGCTCTCCTGTAAGGTCGTACATCACTGGGAGCGGTGCATGCCCTAAATTCATTTGCTCACTCAAAAGCTTTGGATACCGTATCCAAAGCTACCAGCCAAGCTATTTGACTGGACTATTGAAAGAGAGAACACAAGCCATAACGACAGCTGCCATATTTTGATCTTATACCAGAGGAGCAGGCAACTCTTCTGGGTAAACACACACATATACCATGAGATCTTGAAAATCTTAACTACAGAAATGTTCATTTATTCTCTGATGTGATCAGACTGGAATCTGCCACCACAGCCATGCCATCACTTTGGAACCATTCATCAATTTTAATGACACGACACGTCTAGTCAGTCTTATATTTTGTGAGCGCGAGTTGTGTGAGAGTTTGTGCATGTGAGGGAGATGTACTTTTTCTCTAGTCTTTGTATCCCTGTGAATCTGTTTCATAAATCGTGAGATAAAATACCACTCGACAGGTCCTGTAGTTTACAATGTCAGGGTTATTTAGTATTTTAACGCAGCCAGTTATTTTTTCCATTTTAAAAACATAAGTTCTGTCAACTCCTCCAGTTTTATCAGACGTATATAAGCTTATCAATGATAATGTGATATTTATTATTGGTGGCATTTTGACCCTTCATGAGGTGCTTGTGTTTTTTTTGTACAGAATTGTTTTTCTTTACTTTTCTTGTGTTAAATGTTTTGTAACTGTGTCAATCTGCAACAATGTCAAAGTATGTTCCAATGCAAAAGGTGTAAACGTTAAGAAGACGTATACATTTTTGTATAAGATAAAGTTTAAAAATCCTTAAATATTTCCTTAAAGGGAAAAAATTAAAGAATGTTTCTTAGTATCCCTGTTTCTGTATCCTCTGTTGTCAAACTGATCAGTTGAACCGAGGAGCATTCTCCATTGTTAGTCACCGCACTGTAACCACTCACATTTAGAGCAGTTCTTTAATAGACAGACACTTAAATATTGTTCTAGGAACTTTTACTAGTTATGCGTCGGCATTATGTTATGGGGTTGTTCATCTGTCCATCTGTTCCATTCTCATGACCGTTATCTCAGGAACACCTTGAGGGAATTTCTTCCAATTTGGCACAAATGTTCAGTTGAACTGATTAGGATTTGGTGGTGAAAGGTCAAGGTCACTGTGACCTCACAAAGCACATTTTTTTTGCCATAACTCAACAATTCAATCTCTAATTATGACAAAATTTCATAGGATAAAATGATGAAGTGGAAACATTTTGCATGCAAAGGTCAAACTTGCATAATTGGCCAAGCATCTTTGATTGTCTCCCTCTCTCTAGTTATTTATTTTGAAGACTTGTGCCTGCATAGTCATTTGACTATAATAAAACATAGTGACTTTAATTGCAAGTTTTTGTTTGTTTTTACCATTTTATTGCTATGCACAGGCCTCTTCCTAAAACTCATGGATCTGAGAATCCGCTCCAGCACCTCTGCCTTCAGCTTGGCAATTTCCTGCCAAATGTCTACAGTGTCCTCAGCCTTGATGTTAGCTGTGTGTGCAAGGTTGCAGGAGATGTAAAGACATAAAGGAGGTTTTACTAAAACACAAAGTCAGTGGTATTTTATTTTTTTTATTTTTCATCTTCATGGGCTTCAGCTGGTATAGGTGATCCACAGGATCCGTCATCATTGCAGTGGTTAGGGTTAGGGTTAGTGCCGGCCTTTTTTTTGTACAGCTGGATCACTCTTCTCCCCTTTCTTCACCTCCATAAAGCACAAACCAGGAAAGTGGCCTTGAGCACTGGAGAAGAAAAGAGATGGTTTAGAAATATTTAACTTGGTAGCCGTTCTTCCCAGACACTGCCAGGGTCCTCACCTGGTATGTCCAAGCAGCACAACCACAGACAAGGTGTAGTCTGGGAGAGATCTGAAGAGCTTCCTGAGGCGGCGGTCCAACTTCCTCATCTTGAGCTCCACTTCCTGCTCCTGCAGGTAATACACATTGGGGTCTTCATTTCATGTGTGCTAAACATCATAAACATTCTGAACAAATCAAATCACAAATGTACTTGTAACTTTCTTGTAAGCAACACCTCCAGTCCCTCAGATTTAGGAAGTGTCAGTAGTCACATGTCCAGGACAAGAAATGTGAGAGTAGACAGAAAGCATAATTACACTGTCAGACAGAAATGTCCTGACAAATGAGCCTCATAAAGCCACCCTAAATCTTAGGTTTGAGGAGTGAGATTTTTGTGAAGAAAAGATGTAGTGACTGACTGAGACTGGCAGCTGAAAGAAAGAACAATCATTGAACCATGATGTTCAAACAGCTGTTGTCTTTGTTGCAAATAACAGGGCAGAAAGCAGCCAAGTGTACAAGGCTTTAACTACACTAGCAGCCCCATGTGACGCTCAGTTTCTATACAGCAGTTTTAAGAATGCATGACAACCAACTGGATAAAACACAACCTGTTTCATACCTGACAGGTGGTGTGCATGTGCGTCCTCTCCTCGTCTTCCCTCTCAGCATCCACTGTCGACTGTGTTGTTGTCCCGGCAACCCATGAACGCAAGTGGGACGGAGTCAGCGATGGACAGATGATGTAGTCGTCCTTCCAGAGATCCTCAGAGGAGCTGAGGGCTGCCCATTTGCCCTCTGAACTCTCAAACTCTGTCAACCAGACACAATCGAGGTAGAGAATTTCATAATCTGTGCAAACACCAACAAATAGAACAAGAGATAGTGAAACCTGTAGCTCTTCTACTCACTTATGAATGCATGTCTTGCATGTTTTCCAGGTTTGGCAGGCAGGATGATTCTCTCCACCGTCCCAAAGTGACTGAACGTCTCTCTGACTGTTTCCCGTGAGAGTTCAGACTTTGTGGTGGTGTGTTTACCGTTTACTTTAGCAGGGAGCATCCAATTTGCTGTTTTAATGTCTAATGTGTGTCCATTGGCCTTTGTAGGAATGTTTATGCGCTCAGCCATACTGGGCTTTAATTTAACAGCATAGAGGTGACTGGTGTTGAGAGTGTCACCCATCAAAGCATCAAGAGTCAGATCCAGGTCCAGCGTTGACTCATAAACAGGCCTCTGGACCTAGAAAATGCACACACGAGCAAACATGTTGGTGAAAGGTTGGTCTGGAAAAGTTTAGGAATAATAACTGAAGTGTAAAAAGAATAAGTAACAAAAAGCACAAGAAAAATGGAGACAGAGTTACCTTGATGGACTGTCCCTGCAAATGAAATCCATTCAGAGTTTTTAATGCCAGCACAGCTCCCTCCAGCAGCTCGAACTCTACCTCTGCATGGACCTGGAGGCCAAACATAGTCAGCAAGGACAACTAAAATTAATAAAGCACATCCAGAGAGAGGCAAAAGAAAAAAATGGAGCTGAGGCAGAGAGATCCTAGAGAGACTTTGTTAATACATCCCATCACTGTTCCTTCTTATATAAATGAACAGTACCAGTTAACTGTCACCATGTCTTAAGAGGTTTTCAGTTGTTCCCTGGTCAAATGGTGACAGAAATAAAACAAACAACAGTTTCTAAAATGGAAAATTGAAACGAATGAAGGATCATGATGTAGGTGAGACAGACCCTGACAGTCGTGATCAGCATTTTGATTTTCCGAACGGGTCCACAGCAACGAAAAAGCCGCTTCACCTCCCTCTCAGAGAAACCTACAGGGAACGGCCCTGCAAATACTACACACAAATCACGAAGGTTTGCGCACACCTGCAGGATAAATACACACACAGTAAATAGTTTATCAAACTAACACTTTGCCATTTTAAATTCAAGATGTTCTGAATGAGCGACTCGCCTTCTTGTACTGCAGCTCCTGACGAGGAACACAGTCCTTCAGGTGGTCTGAGAAGGAGGAGAACTGGAGCACTGAGAGGAACGGACACTTGGGCCGTCTCCTGAAGGAGGCCAACACCTGAGGGAGAGAGGATACAGTTGCAGAGGTAGAGAAGAAGAGAAAGGTAACACTTCTACAGTGTATTGGGGAGGACATGGTGAGCACCAGAGGGTTTATTTTGAGTACAAAACCCAGCTAATTTCAGGTTGCAGCAAAATTCAGTATGTTTACATGCACACTAAAATTCCACTATTATTCCAAATATGACAATAATCAGAATTTGAACGTATTCTGAATTTAGCATTTTTCGATTAAGAGATCCTGGTGATATTATTCAGGTTTTAGGAGAATTCTTTGTGTATACAGCGCATTTGGAATATGCATCTCAATCTGGGTTTTTGCTGCAACACGCAGTCTTGCCTGTTTATGGTCAGCTGTTTGTTGTACACAAACAAACTAGACAGCAGTTTGCAAGAGGCATGGGGTGATTAACGTTAATCAGAGTATGCCCGGCTGAACGGCAACAGGAATATTAGTGGAATATTCATTTTCATTAGCCATATAAGCAGCTGATTAGGAATATTGTCTTTTTCAGAATGGGGGCAAAAAACTGAATATTTTGTGCATGTAAACATTGTGACTGATCAGTTGAGAGCAGACTGACTCCTGAGTCAAAACCACCTCGCTTCTAACCTCTTTGTCAGAGCTGTGCCACTGCTGATTGGACAGATCCAGGGCTACGTCAGAGCGCTTCCCTAAAAAGGCCACTGACTGGCCGAGTGTCTGTAAAATGTCGGCAAACCTACACAAGAAGGAAGGACAGAGAAACTGTCAAATATATCTGCACCAGAATGTGTGATAAGATGGATTTAACATTGTGAATGAAGATTATTATTTGTAACACAGATGTGCAAGAATTTTTCAGATTTTCAGGAAGGGTTACACTAGGTCCACTCTGTGTCTGTGTACCGTGTAACCTTCAGGTCATTTATGTCACTATTTTTTAAAAGCAACATTTTACCAAAATGCACGGGCTATGTTTCTGTGCTGTTCCATCATGGGGAGTGTTTTTGAAAAGCTTTATTTTTCAGTGTGAGAAGTACTGGCCAAAAACTCAGAGGAAGGATATGGTCTACTGACTTAGGTATACAGACTGTATAAGGTATTGTACCTGTGGCTTGGTGTGGGTGCAGATGCACAGTCGGTGAACTCCTCCTCTATTCTGTATCCCCACAGCTCCTCCAGATGATTCTCTACAACCTGACAGTGAGCATACATAGAAAATGTTGCATCAACTCTGTGTATGCTTATGCTTGTGTGTGTGTGTGTGTGATTTTTAGGGAGCAATGAGTTACCTGATGGGGTCCTGTTTTAATAAAGTACTGAGCCAGCTCCAGGGCTGCCACAGCATCCTCAATGGAACAATGACCCTGCTTCTCTTCAGTCTGTATTTGCCTCCTGGGACACAAGTGGAAAATTGAATTATTATCCACGGTGGGTGAGAGAGACACAAGTGCAGAGGAAGAGAGAGAAAACTTACTTCAGCACTGTCTCAGCCAAGACCTTGAGCTTAAACTTCTGTCCAAACTCTTTCCTGTACAGCAGTGAGGTGTCGATTACATGCTGGTGGATCAGCTGCAGGGAGCACAGAGACACAGTAAAGGTCAAAACCTCTTTTTATTAAGAAAAACATGTGTCTGTGCTGTGAAGTCCCTCCAGAATGAAACTCTGTTTGGATACCAGGATTTTATGTGCAATAGTGAGCTTCAGTTTTATTACCCTTCAGTAATAGAAAATTAAAGACTAGGAGACTAGACAGAGAGAAAAATGGTGTTAACACACTTCTCTCCTTCTCATCTTCACGAAAGATTCAAACGATCCCAAAACACAGTATGAGACCACACTCAAACTCAAGCTCATTGTGATAATTTCATTGCTGTTGCCAGCAGGAGTCAAAATGTCAGTGGTCACCCACTTTCAGAGCCATGAGGTCGCTGTCGAGTGAATGGCCGACCAGAACAGCATCCCGCGGCAACACCACCTTGAGCTTTTCCTGAATGTCCCGCAGGGTGGTCGTGATCGGTCGCAACATCGCCGCGGTGATACCAGAGAACCTATCAGAAGGCGCACAGGAATATCCTTTAACATTTGAACGTAGTATGTGATGTGGGTTATTTTATAATACAACAGCATATGTGTGTGTGTGTGTGTGTACTTGGTGAGGTAGTTGAAGATGCGGTTCTGAGGTTTCACCAGATCGTCCAGTACACAGTTCCCATCACTATCCACCAGAGAAACACGAGTCAGCTCGTATCCCTTTTCTGTTAGACACTGGAACGCAACATTAAAACCATAATGAACTGTTTAGAACTGGGATGGACATCTTGGAATAAGACAAGATCTTGTCAACAAAAGTGTATCTATATAGGATGCTATACAGACTATACAGGATGCTAAGAAAGAAAAGGAGACAGAGCAACAATTGATGAAGAAAATATTTAAAACAGGGAGCTTGATCCATAGTTAGTTTTTTAAAAAGTAGGGGTGAAGCAGAATAGAGTTATTCACAGACTATGCAGGGTGATAGTTGAGGCCAGAGGGGGTGTCTGACAATTTGAGCTGCTCTTCAGATGAACAGCGGTGGAATAAAATTGCTTTTAAGTGATGTAGCTTATCCTATAAGGAGGCAAATATCTATCAAAACAGACTACCACTAACATAAATATGCTTACATTTTAAGTAGCATTCTGGCAATTGGAAAAAGTCACAATAAACACTTGATAAAAGTGGCTATGTTGTTTCTAAGCACATTTATACAACTGGTTCATTTGTTTAGATGGATTACTAAAAGACCAATTTTTCCTTAAAGTGATACGCACCATTATGTTATCGATACTGCTTGAAATTGCATTAGGAATAATCAAGAGTGACCCACCATTTCACAGTCAAGTCCATACAGAGGGCTGCTGTCAGTCACGCAGTCAACGCTGTCTGTACACACAAATTCTTCAAAACCTGGCATTCCTGTGTGGAAAGAAACAGTAAGTGAGAAGGTGGAGATGAAGACAGAGACAGAGAGAGTGAGACCGTGTCTACACTAAATTGGCTTAAATCTGAGGCCTTCCCTCCATTACTGTTTATAGTGCATAAAGCTAAAAACACTGCAGTTTTATGAGGATGGGGGAAACAATGACATATTCCTGCTGAGACACTGTCAGAAACAAAGTGGCAGTAAAACCTGAAAACGCTAACGTGGAAGTACGTCTTTTTCACATGTAAACTGTCTTTTCAGATTTAGCCGGCTTACTGTGGATCTAGTGAGAAAGAGATTCACCTTTGACAGGGAAGTGTCTTTTGATCATCTCCTCCTGGGTGAGTACGTACGCAGTCAGTCCTCTCCTCTGTGTCCCAAACTTGGTGATTACTGGGTGAGTCAGCAGTGCTGCAGCAGTACACAAAATAACACAGACAGTCACAGTTAACAACAGGAACATAAACACTGAGAGAAAACACAAACAAACAACCAAAGCTGAGAGATATTAATAATATTTCTGACACTTACCTTAAGTGAAAGTAGTAATATTACATTATAAAAATATTTTGTTGCAAGTAAAAGTCCTGTATTCACATTGTACTTAAGTAAAAGTACAGAAGTAAAATATATTTCAAGTATTAATAGGACTCACAGTGCAGAATAATAAAGCTGATTTTAATTACTTGATATAACAGTACTTGAATCTGTAACAATGCACTATATTCAAGTTGAAATCAAGTTGATATTTATATGTAAAATCATAATATAAAAAGTAACTAGTAAGCTGTAAAATAAAAGTAGTGAAGTAAAAAGTACAGTATTTCTCTCTGAACTGTAGTGGACTTAAGTAAAGTATCAGTACAGAACTTGAGTAAATGTACTTTGTTACATTCCACCATTGCTCTTAGCAAAAGTCAAAGTAATCTTATGTAATAATTTCATATCAGAACATATCCACATACATGATTCTCACCTGTGTGTAATCCACTGTCATTGTGTATTTGGGAATGTGATGGATCGTCTGATTTAGGAACTTCACTGCCGAAGATTCGAGATGCTACGTTGTCAGATGATGGAGTGAAGGTGACCCTCTGTAACAGTCCAATAAAATGCAGACACAAAACAGTGTATAGAATTTTTCTCATTAAATAATCTGTCACTACAGTTACATCCCCTCTGAATACTTACAGAGCTGTAGTTGGTCCTGAGGTGTCTCATGGTGAGGTAGTGTTTGTAGAAGTGACTCTGGGTCAGACCCTGCACGATGACAACATTCACACCTTTAACTTTCCTCTGGTGGTGGAGACGACACCAACTAGCACAGAGACAGGAGGACGATGACAGAAAAATGAGATACAATGTAAGAGAGTGTAGTCTGCAAGATGAAAGACTTTAATTAGATGTCTTTATGACTGTTGAAGTACAGGGACACAGTTACAGAGAATTATTTGATGAGAGTCTATGAAATAGATCACATCGTGCTACAAAAGTCATTACCTGGGCTGTTTGATGCCACCTGTCTTCCCCAGAGCGGCATAATGCAGCAGCTCTGTCAGCTCATTCAGTGTAATTGGATGTTGGAGGTGGTTGAGCAGCACAGAGATCCTTGGTAAGCGGGGCGTATGTGGACCCTCCTCCACCCCCTCACTTTCCTGCTCAGTTTTTAATCTCTTGGCCGTCTCATGTGCTGTGGGGACACAGTGCTTTCTTTTCTCTCTGCTGCTTGTTGCTGCTGCTGCTGTTGCTGCTGATGATGAAGGCTCCATGTTAAAACTGTTGTTTCTACTGGGAGATAAAAATAAATATTTGAAATTAGTTCTGGCTGTCACTTATGAAATAATTTCTGCTTTATGTACACCTAAGTTTCACAAATGCTCTCCTGTAAATTAGCGTTGATTTTAAGGGGCATATGAAGGCTGAAAAGTAGGGCAATTAAGTAGAATGACTTGGTGATCTTGTTTTTGATAATAATAATAATAATAATGTGCCTGCTTTATGCCGGGTGCATACAATAAGTTTGAGCTTTATCTGTAGCTACAGGTAAATCATTAGAATTTCACATTAGATTTTCTACTAAAACTAAAAACCAATACAGTGTTTATGGTGTATTAGTCCGTATTACAACAGGAAACATGAACTTTTAAAGGTGTCAAACAAGTGTTTTTCTGGTTCAGTGGTTGAAATTCATTACTTGAACGATACACAGGAAACACTTAACACCTAACTAGCAACACGTTAAAAAAACACAATTCACACTATTACATTTACAATTTAGGAGTATTTAAAAGTTCAATATGCGCGTGAGAATATAAACGATAGCAAAAATGTGTAAATACCGGCTGTTATTGGTCCATTTGGTTCCAAATTTACATTATCCACCGCTGTTGCAGTTTAGAAACACATGGCTACAAGACCGGCACACTGTAAAGCTCATCAATACCAGCACTACTTCCGAACTCTAACTTTAAAAATAAACATATATACTGATGTTGTGATGTCTTACAGTCAAAATGTTTGGCTGTAATTCAGTAGTTTAGATTATATTTTCTGTGGGAAAATCATACTTTGCAGAGAAAAACTGACACCATATCGTCATATTTTTTGAAAAATGTGTGTTTATGCTTTTGTTTTGTTAGAAAACAGTAAAACCGGAAGTACACTTCGTTCAGCTTCGACAAACTTCGTGGCTTTTCTATGATCGGCTATTTGTTTCGGCAGTTGATTATACCTTCCAGACACAACTAATCGAGCTCAGAATCATGGATGCGTGATCTTTAAAAAAACAGCGCGATTCCTGCTGCGTTTTCGAAAGTTGCTACTGCCAAGACTATTTCATAGTTTCACTGTTTTCTATAAGATTAGTGACAAAAATTCTCATCGGTTCCCGAATTAATGAAACAGTTATTATGTCTACAAAGAAACTGGCAAAGTAAGTAAACCGCAAGCTGTTAGCCTGTTAACTTGCTAACTAGCCAACCCAAATAACAAACTGGAAAAACAAAGAAACGTTTGAATATCTAGGTTAAACATTTGTGTTAAATTTAGTGTATGAAGTGTTTTGAGTCTTGAAGGTAATCAGTAGGTGCACACATTTTATTCAGTAAAAAGAAATAGTTCTAGCAAAAACAGCATGAATGTTTTTCTTCTCTATCTACAGAGAGCTCGGATTATTGAGGCAGCGGAGTCGGTCTTCTTCTGGATCAAAGAAATCATCGGTATCAAGTGAGTGTGATCGTCTGACTTGATAATGTGTACATAGTTTAAATTAGATTTGTTGTATTGCAGTTGTGTAATACTGTCTGCTTTCCCTCAGATCAAATATTTTCATACTTGATTGTGATTGATTTTGAGTCCACTTGCTGGAGAGAGAGAAACAACTACAGCCAGGAAATTAGTAAGTAGCACTGATTATTTTCACTATTTTTAATATTTCTTGTAGGATCACTTATCTTTTCCACTTTATTGCAAATAACATTTGTCCCTCTTTTCTTTCCATCTTTCTGTAGTTGAGTTTCCTGCTGTTGTGCTTAACACCTCCTCAGGAGACGTCGAGTCTGAGTTTCACACATATGTTCAACCCCAGGAGCGCCCCATTCTGTCCGAGTTCTGCACCGAGCTGACTGGGATTACACAGGTGTCTGTGCATTGGCAAAAATAAACAACTACAAAGACCACTGCACAGTCTTGTTCTGTTTACTTGTATATAGTTTTACGTTGCATCTGACAGCTTCCTTTCTCTGTCTTACAGATGCAAGTTGAGGCAGGGATCCCCCTCCAGATCTGCCTTTCTCGGTTCTGCCGTTGGCTGCAAAACCTGCAGCTTGAGAAGGGTGTGGTCTTTCCCAACACACAACAGAGATGTTCTGCACCTTCACCTTCTCAAAAACTGTGTACTTTCCTCACATGGTCAGGTAAAAGTTATTATTCGTCTTTTTTATTCGTCTACAATTGTGCTTGTTCAGTGTTACCATAAATTGTACCATAGTTTTGGAAAAAAGCACAAAATGCCGTCTGAAATACCATTTTTATCTTCAGACATAACAGTTCTTGTACAAGAATCTTGAATTCTTTGGATCTGTAGGTACAAATGTAACACACATCATCACACTGCAGCACAAGAATAGCATGGGTTTTATTCTCGTCTTACTCAAATGATTGAAAATCACTGCTATATGGAAAATGAAGTGACATTATCATTTTTAATGCACCACCGTTTGCGTTGCGTATCAGACTGGGATCTTGGAGTTTGTTTGCAGTACGAGTGTAAACGCAAGCAGCTCCATAAACCTGATGTACTCAACAGCTGGATAGACCTGAGAAGCACATACAGAGTAAGTAGAAACTCACTTGCTTTCTCTGTTGACATCTACTCTCTTTCATGCTGCCTCACCTATGGTTTTGACCGAGCAACACATAATAATTTTGTAATTGATTAATCTACCAATAATTCTCATGATTAATTGTTTTTCTTTAAATTTTATTTTATAGTAATGACAAATCCACTTACTAGATTCACTGATTTTAACAAACCTAAAAGTGTTCAATTTAAAGCAGGGAAAAGTAGCTATTTTCTCATTTAAGAAGCCTTAACAGAACTTATTTAATAAATTATTAACTATAACAATTTTTATCAATTACATTTTCTGCCTGTTAATTAATACATTTTATAAGGCCTAATTATTTTGACCCTCATGTTGTAATAAAACCTTTTTCTGCACTTTCCAGCTCTTTTACAACAGGAAACCCAAAGGCCTGAATGGGGCACTGCAAGATCTCGGAATACAGTTTTCGGGAAGAGAACATTCAGGTACAAAAAATGAGCAAAAGTTATTTGACCCAAATAGAAAATAGACATACTCTAAACCTGTGTATCTTGTTTTTCCTCTTTCATCTCAGGTTTGGATGATGCCCGAAATACAGCACAGCTGGCAGCGAGGATGATGAGGGATGGGTGTGTGATGAAGATCACCAGAAGCCTTGAGAGGGTGAGTGGCCATCGTCCAACGATGCATCCCAGCTCATAAATACCTGCCCCCTTCTGTCTCCATAAGATGACTGCAGTATATGGAGATCTTCATGGATGAAGCTTGTTTGGTTCAGAGGGATTTTACATGTAGAATTTTTATATTCTTTGTGAAGATTTTTAATATAAATAAACAAATATAAGAGTGGACTGCTTTAAATCATAAAATTTAAGTGCATCTTTCTTCAGACTGGGAGAGAAGGGAGAGCAAGATAAGAATATAGCACCAACAACTATCAGCACAATTTCATTTGACAATACAGCTTCAAGGAAAATCAGGAATGGGTTATATTGTATGAGTTGCTGATTATATTTCTCATCTTCTCATAGACCCCATCCATCACCAAACCCATGTTTGGAAACACAAATGCAGACAAGAAGAAAGAAAAGCCCAACAGCAATAAAGAGGAAAATACGCTAACCAAAAACAAACCCTCATCATCTAAGATTCCTCCTAAATTGTGTGAAATAAAGTCATGTTCAGAGAACAATACAATGAATTCAGACACAAAGGAAAGCTCAAGTTCAGTTCAGGAATCTGTTCAAATCTGTCAGAGCCTGGTTTCACCCAGGACACTTCTGAATGGTACAACTACATCGCTGTGGGGACGCAGCAGGAGGTCAGTTACCTCAGAGGCTGTCGCTAACCTTTCCTCTTCAGTTATGGTAAATGCTACTTCACCACACAGTAACAGCAGCAAAAGCCTTGTTCTGTGTTCTACTACTGTGGGCTGCCTCTCTCATCTACCTCACCCAAAGCAGCTCTCAAAAACAGGAGCAACAGTGGAACGTGTGGAGGAAGAGGAGACTGGAGAACTTTTAGTGGAAACAGAGGAGAGGTGTGGTTCATATGATGATGTGGTGTTGGAAAGTGACGATGTTATGAATGAAGCTGATGGAGAATGTGACGCTGAGTACATGTCAGATTTTGACAGTGGATGTTATGTGTGTGAAGAGCCTGACTATTCACATTTAACAAGGGGTCAGGTCACATTAAGAGACAACTCTGAAAGCAGTGAGTTATCTACAACTTTTGTATCTACAAAGAAGATGAGAACGGATCAGTTCAATAAGATGGGGCAGAAGTCAATGATCTCAGAGCCAGATACATATTTTGCTGTGCCTAAGCCTGTTACTAGGAGCTCCAAAACAATTCGCCACAAAAAAGGACTTAAAACATCTCTACAACTTCAAGAGAAGTCAGATGAAGCCCCAAAAAACTTCAGAACAAACACACCCTGTCTGCACAGAAACCAACCCTTCATCCCAGAAAATACCTCCACACCTAATACCTCATTTGCCAAACCCAAACCAGTCATCATGCAAAACAGAAAGCACAAAGAGACTCCTAAGTCTTCCTTTACCATCTACACTGACGGAGCAAAACAGGCTGCAGCGACCTCACATCCTTCCTCCTGTAGCTCTCTGTACACACCCAAGAATGTCCTCTGCTCCTTGTCAGCCAACACACTCTCATCTCGCACAAACTGTTCCTCCATTCCTGTGACAATTAAAGGAGGACGGAAGATCACATCCCCACTGTGCGCGTGCGGCCGGCGTGCAAAGCGACAGGTCGTATCCAACGGTGGTCCAAACCACGGCCGGGGGTTTTACTGCTGTCCGGTCCGCCGGTCAGGCAGCGGAGGCAGGATCCAGAAGGGTTGCGAGTTCTTCAAATGGGAGTCGGCTCTGATGAAGAGCAGTGCGGTGACCTCTCCTGCTGCCAGGTCCTCTGTTTCACTCTGTCAGTTCAACTCGACTCTGAACTGTCATCCACAACAGAGGTCAACGCTAAGAAAAAGCTATTAATGTATTGGAGAAAGAGCTACACCTGCTGCACCACAGCAGCCACACTGACACTGAGATATTTTCAAATCAAAGAATAATCAAGTCTCACAAACTGGAGATAATGAAGGACATTTTATTTATTCCACTGCCACGAGATATTGGAGAGTTCTCCTGTTATGAAAGACATACAGCAGTCAAATCACAGCCTTTATTTAACTGGTATTTTAAATGCTTAAGCATAAATGTTACTGCTTCGGAAATGAAATTAAATGTTTGATAATAAACTCTTTATTAGGAAGACATGTACACCTGCTGATTCATGCAGTTATTCAGTCAACCAATCTTGGCATCAGTGCAGTGCATAAAATCATACAGATCAGCTTCAATTAATGTTCACATCAAACAGTGGGAGATAAAATGTGATTTTGACTGTGGTGTGATTGTTGGTGCCTGGTTTAAGTACTTCTGAAACTGCTGATGTGTTGGTGAAACACCTGAGACAAGGGTCGTCTCAAACAGGTTTCATGAAAATTACAATGTGGTCACCTGCCTCCCCAGTCACCAGATCTGAATCCAGTCAAACACCTTTTAAAAGTGGAAAAAAGGGGAGAGTGTCAGGATGAATGTGCAGTTGACAAATCTGCTGAAATGATGAGATGCAGTCATGTCACTGTGAAGCAGAATCTCAGAGTAAAGTTTCCAACACTTTGTTGAATCTATGCCACAAATTATTGGGGCTATTTTGAGAGCAAAGGGAGGCCCTGCCCAATAGTGCTCCTGATAAAGTGCTCGGTACGCGTGAACCAACTGTATTTGCGATTCGCGAGAATGTCTAGGACTTTTGTCCCTCCACGCACGCCGTACAGGACTACCAAAAACGTGCTATGTTGTGACTGAATGAGACGTCGTTCCTCGTAACCTGAAGCAGTCACAGTTTCAACTTGAACGCATGTTTTGAGTAAGTCGCTATCTTCTCGTGGCTAATATATTGTAGTCGCTGCGGTTCTAAAATCTCGAAAAGCGCGCGTTAGCCTCAACTATTAAGCTAACGGCTAATAAAGCCGAAGGAGAGTAACCAAAACAAGGAGGTAGCCCGCTGTTATTGGGCTTAAATACGAGGTGCCGTGACCCGTGCGAAAAGCCTCTCTGCTAATATGTCAGCCGTGCAAAACGAGTCGAGGAAACGGAGCAAGAAGCGGTACGGGGGTGGCCACCACAACAAGCGGTGGAAGGGCTCTCGAGAGCTGGAGGTGGGTATGGAGGGGATCCTCATCACATGCAACATGAACGAGAGGAAGTGCACCGCGGAGGCCTTCAATCTGCTCAATGAATACGCAGATAAACTCTATGGACCCGAGAAGGTGAGTGAGAGACACCTCAATGTTTCCTGTTATGTGATCAGAGAACGTAGTTTATCTCTTTATGCATTTAACAACTAAAGGCCATTTTGATGTTAGTTCTGTGTTCAAAAGTTTCTGTGCAGGTTGAACAAGTGATTTACACCTTGTAACAGAAGTGAAAACTAATGATTGAGTGGCTAATTTAGGTTAGATTAGATTCAACTGTATTGTCATTGCAGTGCTGAGACACTGAAATGCAGTTGAGCATCTAACCAAAAGTTCAAAAAGTGCAGAGAAATGTACAAATAGGGAGTTCTGTATTTTTTTTTCTATTTATTATTGCAGCTTTGCACAATAAAGGTTCTTAAAATACCTCTATTATGTTAAATATGTGCTGAGAGTACAGTAATAGCTGCCATTCAGTTGCCATACCAGTGCTTTACCCCTTCAGAAGCATTTAATTTGAAATAGTAAGAAAAAATGAATGTACTGTGATATATACCTTTAATGTCCATACTTCAAATTCAAGTATGAAAAATGAAATTTAACAAAAATGATTGTCAGTAGCAGTTATAATCTGGTATTTAAAAAGTGGTACTCTCACGATCACAGTTGCAAGATGATACTGGGAGCAGCAGTGAAGAAGATGAGGCTGAGGAAGAAGATGTTGATGTGGCACTGAAGAAGGAAGTGGCACAGCTGCAAGCATCTGGAACTAAACAAGAGCGGCGCTTCCAGGCTTTGGACAGCGGAGCAAACAATGTCATCTTCATCAGAACTCAAAACCTGGGTAAGAATTTAATTGAAAGAGGAGTTTGTGGTTTATCCCTCTGTAGTATGGCTATAATTGTTTTTTTGTTCTGCTCTCTCCTAGAGGCTGACAAGTTGGTTCATCATATCCTGTCTGATCTCCACACCACCAAGAAGAAAAAGTCCCGTGTGATCCTTCGAATGCTGCCAGTGAGAACCTAAAATCATAACAGTCAATCCAACTGTATTTAATATGGTGCAGGTGATTTAACACATGCAGCATAGAAAGATGTTATAATCCAAGAGGTTGAGGGATTCTGGACCAGTTTAACTGTCAAATTACTTAAACCTAATAAGCTTGTATACTTATTACAGTAAAGTGATGTCTTTGAAAATGGCTCATTATTTGACATTTACAGATATAACACTTATAGTGTTATACACATCTTATTCACTTAAAGAGTCTTTTAGCACTGCATCATTAATTAGTATGTCTGTTGTGTTCATTTGAATAAGGTACAGCCTTTCTCAACAATCAAAATGAATGCTCAAGTATAAAAAATAATTAAAGTTTAATACTGTTTAATAGTGTGTGATCCTTATTTTGGTCCAATTCAGGTAACTGGAACATGCAAGGCCTTCCAGGATGATATGGTGAAGTACCTGACTACTTTCTTGGAGCCTTGGTTCAAAACTCCAAATTGTGCTACCTACCAGATCGCCTTCAAGGCCCGCAACAGCAGCCACAACAAGAGAGACGAAATCATCAAATCAATTGCAGGTAGTGTTAAGTGTATTTTATCCAGCTAATAATGATCTGACAGTTTGTCAGATGGAAAACCGTTTTGATGATCAGTGTATAAAACTGATTTGGCACTTTGTTTTTTGACCATTGCAGGTCTTGTGGGAAAGCTGAACCCTAAAAACAAAGTGGATTTGACAAACCCAGAACTGACGGTCATCGTGGAGGTCATAAAAGCTGTGTGCTGCATCAGCGTGGTAAAAGACTATACACTGTATAGAAAGTACAACGTTCAGGAAGTCGTAAAAGAGGACGCACCAAAGCCCAGTGTGACCACAGCAAAAACAGATACAGACAAACCTGAGCAGAAGGAAAGACAGATTTCAGAGGAGACAAAGCAGGAGGGTGAAGAGGAAAATAACAAAAATGTGCCACAGGACAACAAGGAGGTTGATAAGGGTGAAGGTGAGGGGGAATAAGGGGTTGCATTTAAAGAAACAGATTTTCAGTTGGTGAGTCAGTTACAATTTCTCAGACATCTTAAGTTGCATTATGTCGTATTTTTGTTTTAAATGGAAGGAAATCTAAGTCGTTTTTTTCATGACTGATAACATAACTCAACAAAAACAGGATCCTAATATAATTTAATTTCTTTTTTCTCATCATAAAGATATCTACTACCAGTTTCATTGAGATGTCCATTTTAAATACCAGTGATTTTGAATTAACTGCACATGTCACCATTCTGCAACAAAACAGGATTTTAATGCTGAATTTTGTTTTTTTAATTTGTATGTCATTTTAATTTTGACATTTTAAATTAAAACAGAGTTTGGTTCAGGTCAGCGAGTGTGTCACATGTAGTAATAGGCTGTTTTTGTAAGAAATGTTATTTCCTAAAGCAGTACCTGAATTAAAGCTGCCTGTGTTTTTTGACTGTATCCTTTTGTCATTTAATTATACAATGTGCTTTGGTGATTGGCACTTTATGAGGAAAGTGGAGGAGGAGAGAGGGAATTCAAAAACTGCTACCTAAACATAATGAACACAATGAATTACTCCCGTGGAGCGTAGCAGATTTTGCATTTCACATCATGGAGTAAAATGTCCTGTTTGACATTGTGTTATTTTTAACACCACCATCATCCTTGAACCAGCAGTTTGTCTCTTCACCACAAGATGGAGTTAATGCCTCATTTTTAGAGGAATGGATGTCTGCATGACAATGTTACTATGGTTATTGCTCATGGGGAAATACTTTATCATAAAGCCTTAAATATCGGTAAGATTTACTCATTGTCTTAGTTACATACCTTTCAAATAATTCTTGAAATGTCTCACAATTGTTTATATTCACAAAGACTAAAGGCATTCACATTGGTTCAAAAAGATTACACACCTTAACATAATATGTCTTATGTCTTTATGTTTACTTTTTGATGATTTATTGTTTAATCAGATTTCTGTAAACTTGAGAAATTTCCAGAACAGTCAGAGAAGTAACAAGACAAAGAGTCCACAGTGAGGCTGTGTTTCACAGAAGTGCTTTGACCTAATGCTAACGCATATTAACCAATTTTAACACACGCGCAGTAACAATGTGAACATGCTGATGTTAATAGGTACAATGTTTACCATGTTCACCATCTGTTTAGCCTGTTAGCATGCTAATATTTAGTTTATTAACATTAACCAACAACAAAGTGCAGCTGAGGCTGATGGGAATGTCATTAATTTTACAGGTATATGCTCATAAACTAAAGTACAGAAATTTTGACATGATGATGGCGTTAGATGGAAAGTCAAGGATCACCAAGGTAGCATGAGTATCAACCGAATTTCATGGCAATCCATTCAGTAGTTGTTGAGGTATTTCAGTCTGGATCAAATCAGCTGACAGACATTTCCATCTCTAGATCCATGCTGATCATGTAGCCAAATATGAGAGCTGCTTTCTCTGTTTTTTACTCTCCGCGTTTGCACAAGTCTTGCATCTGTGAGTCTATCAGAGTTTTATATCCATTCCGTCTGCAGGTTTAAGCCAGAACACGTGCTCATATTTCTGTAGAATTATCTTGGGTCTCTCCTCTGCGTCCACTGAGCCTGTCTGCAAAGGTCACGAACAGTTTTATGGTTTGTCTTTTGATGATATCACCAGGAGAACTTGGCTTTGTTTATAGATTTGAGCGTAGACACATCACAACGGAATGAGCAAAATTATGAGAAACTTTAAAGAAAAAAATATTTTTTGTGTTTGTTCTAAAGTGAAAATAGAACAGCGTAAAAGTCTTAGATATGGTGATGGAATTAATCATTGTATGGGGAAGTATATACAGCTGTCTGTTTCTGTCACACACACACATGCATTAACTGAATTGTGAATTCTTTTTCTGCTCATTACACTTGGGCTGAACTGTTGCTATGACCCTCCAGTCATTATCTCCGGTGCATTCAACTAAAACTCACAAATTACATTGCCACTGGCTCTCAGGTGCCCCAATCAGTGTGACCTGCTGACAAGCTTATAGCTCTAACACAGGGGGGAAAGGATTACATGTTTTCAGCCTGCCAGTGTGTTATTAGTACAATACCAATTAGACTGTGTGCCTAGCCTACATAATGGCTAATGTGCAGTGATGCCTCATAATAATATCACAGTGGCGGCATCTTAATGATATCTCTGCTGTCAGGTGAAATTTTTATAGCAGACGTAATAATGAGATTTCCCATAGATGATATTACTGAATGGGTTTTGGGAAAAAACAGTACATTCAGTTCATTAAAAGCATTCTGTGGAAGCTGACAGTTTTAAATGTTTAGCCAGGAACAGCGTAATCAAAATCAAGAGAATATTTACAGTGGTAACCGCTTGGTGTTGTCTACATGAGAAAATAGCCTCTGATGTTTTAATTGCCCCCAAGGCCATGTCTAATTAAACCTCCGTGGGCACTAAAGCCCATTGCTTTTCAGCCAAATAGGCATACAAGCACGTATGCACTGTTCTGCCACCCAGGACCGTACACTCATTCAGGTTTAAATGTCACGGGCCTGTGAAACAATTGCATCCACGGGCGCATGTGCACACAGTCCCCAGGGTCAGGATTAGCATCCACTGGTGTGGCTCCATATCTGACCTTTATGAGTGGCTAAGTAGTGCTCTCCAGGGTCTCATTTGTCTCACTTTACCCGAACAATGGCCTTAACCCCCACACAACTGTAGCCTCCTCTCTCTCAGTGCAGAATGAACACACCAAGGCTCAAATTGTTGAGCGTCAGAGCTTTTCATGGACTCCAGTTCCAATTTCACCCACTTACCTGTGGCCAAATGAGCATTAGATTGTAACATTTGGTTTCAAAACTTAAGCATTACGTTATACATGTGTTTTTATTTTATTACAATCATCAAATAATCTAATTTCATCTCTTTGTAGGGCACTTTGGTTGATTTACCTTTTAAATGAGCTCTATAAATAAATTGACTACCTTACTCTTACAAGATGGTCCCAATCACTTGAACACTAGCTTACATAATAGACCTTTCTCATAGAGGACATTTTGGCACATCACAGTAGGAAAAGCACTGGTGTAAATAATGAGATGGATGATGGCTGAATTCCATTTAGCTGCCTCTGTTTCAGGGTGTTGGTATTGTGCATGCTGGCTCACTGTCACATCGTCCTGCCTTACTGTGCTGGGACCCTTGAATGAAATGGTGGCATAATGTCTGCTGGGAAATTCAGTACTTTGTAAAAGTCCTCTTGGGTAAGTCTCTACAAGCTTTGCGCACCTTGGGCAGTTTATCCTATTCTTCCTGGCAGATTATTTCAAGCTCTGTTAGACTGGATGGGAAGCATCTGTGAACTGCCATCTTCAGGTCTCCACAAATGATCTATGAGGTTTTAGTCTGGGCTTTGCCTGGGCCACTGTCAGAGATCTGTCCCAAAGCCACTCCAGCATTGTCTTGGCTGTATGCTTCAGGGTCATTGTTGTGCTTAAAAGTGAACCGTATTCAGTTTGGTCAGATGGTCAATCTAGGAGGAGTACTGGTGTGGTGCCTTCTTCCATTTCACAATTATTGAGGCCACTGTGCTACTAGGAATACTCAAAGCTGTAGACATGGTTTTATACCCTTGCCCTGATCTATGCCTCACCACTGTTTTACCACTGAGAGCTACAGAGAGTTCCTTGGACTTTGTAGCTTGGTTTTTGTCCTGACATGCAGTGTGAATTGTGAGACCTTATATACACAGGTTCGTTCCTTTCTAAACTATGTACAATTAATTCAGTTTTCCACAAGTGGACTCCGGCCAAATTGTAGACACATCTCAAGGATAGTTCACTGTGTCAGCAAAGGGTCTGAATACTTTTGCACATGTGAGGTTTCAGTTCATGAGTTTTTCTATTGAATTTGCAAAAATATCTAAAAACATGTATTCGTTTTGTCGTTAAGGAGTTACTGAGTGTAAATTGATGGGGAAATGGCAACTTTATCTATTCGGAATTAAATCTACAGCATGGTTAGGTGTGTATGAAGTGAAGGGGTCTGAATACTTTCTGAAGGGACTGTACATTTCCAGATCTAAAATGCAGGTGGTGATTTAGAGATCTTGGTTACATGAGAGAAAGATATGATGCTGCTGCTTTCATAGTCCAAATATTCCATTGACATCTGCCATGTCCATATTTGTCACAAGCACTGCAAATGTATACAATATGAAGAGACGGATGGGTGGATGGATGATAGAGAGATAGATGGATGGATAATTGCATGAATGGATTGAAAACCTTGATATGGATACTTTGGCTTTTCCATTTCAGATCTTGTTTTGTCCTTTCATGTAACTTAATTAGAGTATTTTCAGAAAAAGAAAAAACAGGGGAAACTGTATGATTAATGACAAAAACAGAGGTTCAACTTTTAATGTCCTTCATAGATCCATAACAATATTTATGTGTATGTAAATTTATAGTAAACAGGAAGACAAATCAACACAAAATGTCAGTATCACTTTTCTCACTATATACCAAACATAATAAAAGGGTCCACTGTACAAGACCCTTCTTATCCTTTGTTTGGGAGTTTTCCTTGCAGCCAAACAAACTACTTGTCTCCAATTAATTTTCTTAAAGAGCAGAGGTCTGTTTCTCTTTCAAGAGGTATATAATGAAGATTTCACTCTCTGTGAGCATCTAAATGGGTCTTTGTGCTGGGAGGCCCCCAAGAGATAAGCCTGTTTCTGACAGGCCTCCGTACAGACGCCTAAATCTGCTGTGGCAGCTGGAACAAAGGGACCCCTGAGCTCGACCAGCACACTGACCAAAAGCTCCATCTCAGCAGTCTGAAGGGGGCTGCCTCAATTTAAGAATTAATAATCCACTTTTATCTTCACTGGAAGTGGTTGTTTTATCACATACTTGACAGTTGTTAAAGAGTAATTCACAGTGTTCTTTGTCTTTTACTGAGACTGTGCAAATAGTTCAGAGTAACTAGATAGGGTCATCACTTGATCCTGAAAGCAGCCTCATAGATCAATGACATTGTAATTAACCACCGCCAACTGCATTGTAATCAGTGCTGCAAAACCTAGAATTTTCTGCTACACATACTTATTAGCAAAAGCATGAAGTCTCCTAGAGTGAGAGACAAAGCACACAAAGTAAAAAAAAAAGAACAAAAGTAACTAAGAATAGCAAATCTGGAGGAAATCCTCCTATCAGAGTATATATAAATTCTTGTCAGAATAATGATACATATCATTTTAAAAAGTATATTTTATAGAAATTCATCCAGGGAAACAGTTTAAAGTTTAAAATTGTTTAAAATGTTTTTAGCTATTCCTATAAATTAGAAGCTAGAATACTCTATACGTTATCAGATTAATGTAAAAATCATAATAATAAAAAATATTAAAATTAATGATGGCTGAATTTATTTAGCTGATTCAGTTTCAGGGTCCTGGTATTGTGCATGCTGTTCGTTGTCTTACTGGGACACAACCAGACATATTAAAGGGATATACACCCTGACATAAACAATGTGGCACAATTATAGTATAGTCTCACAGTTGATATATATTGTCAGATTTCCTAACCCTAAAGTAACTTTGGACTAGATTCAAAGATGGATTGTCATGAAATTTAGTGCAGATGTTCATTTTTCCCTCAAGATGCATTGGTGATCTCTTTCTGTTCCATATAGCGCCATCATCAGGTCAAAATATAACATTTGTCCAGTACTTTGGTCCACCATCAAAGACCCACAAAACTAATGACCATGGCAAACATCACTCCTCCTTAACACCATCATGTTAGCATTGTAATTGTGAGTGTGCTAAAATATCTCAGAGGTCTTTCATATCATCATGGTGTCATGCATGTCATCTGACTTGATCCCCAAAATCACATAAATGAAATGTATTGGGATTCAGCATTAAAGGTCAGTGATCGATAGATAGATAGATAGATAGATAGATAGATAGATAGATAGATAGATAGATAGATAGATAGATAGATAGATAGATAGATAGGGAGCAGGAGGGCCAGGTGTATCAGTGCCTCCCCCCATGTGATGACCTTTCTTCAGCTAAGACCTCTACAATGCTCTCTCACACACACAGACTCACACACATACATAGTCGAGATTCATTATAGATTCATAAGTACCAACATGCCCCCAACCCCTCCTCGCCAAGACATCATAAAGGTCAAGTTCATCTTCCTCAGTATTCTCTCTTTGTCTCCCCTCCCTCTCTGCTCATTGTCTCTGGGGGCACTGCAGCAACCACAACAACACCAGCCTGTTGCAGCAGGAACCTGTGTATGCATGTGTGTATGTGTGTTGACTGCTGAGGATATAAGCCAAAGTGATATGAATACATTTCCATAATGAAGTGTGTTTAGCTCGTGGCTGTTAAGTCTGCCAATCAAACACACCGCCAAACATTTCATCATCATTTTCTCAAGCCACCACTGTGAACAGCTCTGTCTTCATTACTGCCCTCTGAAAGGCTCCTCTAGTTCTCTGACTGAACAATGACTAAATGAAGCCAAATTTAGTGTGACAGATCTTTTAAGACTATTTAAAACTATGTTTTCTGGGATTTTTTTTAACCAAAAGTATAAATATCTAGATACATGATATCACTGTATGTCAATATTGACTACTGCTGCATTCAGATGAGAAAATACTCCTGAAGAAAATAGTTTATATTGTGGATATGAACACTAACAACTGCTGCAATGTAATTCAGTGGGTAAAAGAGTCAAAGAGCTAACAAACTAGTAAGTAAGCTTTAGCATCAACAGTCTGATGTTAGCATGCTAACTAGCTAGCCTCAGCCCAACCAACCTGTCTCATCACTTTCCGATAGCAACTCACTGTAGTCTAGACTACCCTGAAGAAGTAGCACTGCTCAGAGGACGTATTCTAACCTCTTGTGTTGTAAACACAACAATGGCTGAAGCTCTTGGCAAGCAACCCTCACCACCGCCTGCTAACTTAAAAATAGCCCTTTTAATTCTGATTGTTGTTATTATTATTGTAATAGTTTTTCTTTTTGATATTATTATCATTCCCAGGTTCAGATTATCATGGAGAGTCAGACCAGCCACGGGTGGACTGAGATGAGGACAGGTGTCTGGACCTCACCTGAGCCACCTGACCCTGCCCTCTCCACATGGGCCAGCTAGCCTCGACAGCTCACAGGAGTCATGGTACACTGTACATCACTGTGGAGCCATTAGTATTAAGTATTAAGCTTGAAAAATTTTACCCCACAATTAATATTCTGTAGATTAATTCTCATATTTTGACTTTAGCGATGATCATCTAAAGACAAATCCTGCCCTGAAGTCAGTAAATGATTAAATAACTCATGAGACACAGAATGTGACATTGTGATTTTACTGCAGTATTTTCACATTTTCTAATTTACTCTGACATTAAAGCAAATTTAGATGTAAATATAATTTTACTTCCATCTGCTCATGAAGATCATGTGATATGCTCGAAAGCTCCTGAATAACCACTAAATTGACGTTCTAGTGAGATTGTTTTCTCATTTATTTATTTGGGAGACTATTTGGGAATATGGGAGATTTCACATGATAAAAACACATATGAGCACATGTTATTATCACAGTATTTCTCATGTAAAATTTAAGCATCACATATGAAAATACCTGTTTCATATATAATGCATGTGGAATAGCAAATATTGATGAGGCTCAAGTGGTTTTGGGACAATCCACATGTGAAAATATGAATTTCACATGTGTTTTTGGCAAGAAATATGTTGAATCTATTTGGTAATATTGAGAGAAAATAAGAGTCTAATCTCTCTCTCTCTCTCTCTCTCTCTCCCTCTCTCTCTCTTTCCCTCCCTCTCTCCTTCTCTCTCCCTCTCTCTCGCATACAAACCGGTGGCAGCTCGGTGCTCCTGACTGACTGACTGACTGACAGCCCGGCGGAGGGGAGTGACAAGCGGGATGCTCAGGTGGCGGCTGTGGCGGCGCACTCTCTCTGTCCTGTCAGTCACTCTGCTGGTGGATATGGGTTCCTTCAACTGAACACCTGTTCAGAGGTAAGAAATCCGAGGTGAGTCGACTCGTTGTTTTGTTTCAGTGTTTCTCACGAGAACATGTGGGCTGCCTCGGGTTTGTCTCGCATTCAGACCGGCCGATGCCTGCCTTGAGCAAAGTAAGCTGCACCTGGTCATGCTGTCTGTGGTGATGCTCCTATATTTGTCTCTTCTATTTTATTTCTTTATTTTTCAGTTAAAAAGCATCCTGCCTTTTCCTTCATCTTTATGACAATGTGTGGAACTTGCGCTTTGTCACGAGTCCTATTTTTCATTAGAGTATATTTAAAAACAGAACGTTTATATGGTAATTCATTTTATTTTGTCAAATTATGTAATGACCTGTTGTTGTCGATAGGGGCGGTGTTGCTTGATTTTTTTTCGCTATCTTTACATAGAACTGCGACAGATAGAACCGATTTGATCAATAAAATCTGTTTGATATCAATGTGTTTAATGCGCCCCCAGTGGGGGACAGTAATTCAGTACATTTACTCAAGTACAGTGCGTGATTAAAAATATCATGGTACTTGTGCTTTACTTAAGTAGGTTAATTTTATACCACTGTATACTTCTGCCCCATTATTAATTATATGTTATACTCCAGTACATTTATTGACTGCCACAGTTACTAGTTACTTTTCATTCTTAAATATATCATCAGTCTATAAAATAAGATATATTACACTGTTAAAGCACTGCTTACATGTTAATGTGTCAGTAATAATAATCCGATAATATAATATATAATAATTTAACACTGATGTATGCCAATCTGCCAGATGGGTCATTTTAATACTTTAAGGGCATTTGCTATATTTCTTAGGTAATTTGACCTAAGTAAAACTTTGAATGCAAGACTTTTCCCTGTGACAAAGTATTTTGTAGTAAGTATTTATTTATTTATTTTATTTTTTTAATCTCTTATCGACTTCATCCACTGCAGACTATGGTTACTAAAAGAACTTAGATACATTCTAGTACAAATTAACAAATGTGTTTAGGACAGAAAAATCACAGGATCTAGTTGGTAGGAAGTTTTCAATTCTTTAAATATTGCAACCTTTGGATTTACTATTAATGCTACGCCACTGCTCATGCAAGCACTGTCTTTCTAATTACACTGTCAATGTAATGTTACTTCAGCTCAGTAAGCTGTAATTTTACTTACGTAAAATTTGAATGCAGACCTTCTACCCATAATGGTGTTTTCATTAATTGTGATATTGCTAACTTAACTTATACAAAGAATCTAAATATTTCTTCCAGTACAGTATAGTACATTTACTCAACTTCTGTACTCAAGTACAATTCTGAGGTACTTGTACTGCTTGTATTTATACCGCACTGTATCTTGGAGAAAATATTGTACTACCTGCCAGTTATTTTTTTGATTAATGATTTAGTCTATGAAACCTTGATAAAACTGTCAAAACATTTTGCTGAGCTGCAGGAGACATCTTCAGATGTCTTCAAAAAAACTCACATGTGCAGTTTACAGTAATGTATGATTTTTTTTAAAAGCAGCAAATATCTGCAAATATTTGACATCTTCACTATTTTTTGCTCAACTGAAATGATTCAAACTAGTAATCCAGTATCAAAATAGTTGCAGATTACTTTTTTGCTGACTAATCAGTTAATGTTTCATCTCTAAATTTACCTACAAAGTGAAACGTCAAAAAATTTGCTGAGCAAAAAAAAAACTAAATCTATCATCAAAATAGTCGCAAACATTTTTTTCTGATGACTATTCGATTAATCGAGAATAATATGCCTGCAAAGTGAGTACTTTTACTTTCATACTCCTTGTACATGCTCATAATACTTATGTACTTTTACTAACGTGAAATTTGAATGCAGACCTATCCGTAATGGTGTTTTCGTTAATTGTGATATTGCTAACTTAACCTATACAAAGAATCTAAATATTTCTTCCATCGCTGCTGAGACACTTTATGTGTCGCTTCTGTCCGTTGCAGATCTATAAACGTGCTACACACCGCACAGCGTCGGCGCGCACGCACGTACTCTCTCGCTCCGTATTATTGAAACCAGCCACCATGGGGAGTTAAGGGCAAGACGACGGGTTATTTTCGTTAATATTTAATATTAGAAAGCTATCCATATGCTGCGTTTTGGAGCACACAGTTCGCGCCAGTATCCCCAATGCAGCGGATTACGGGGAACGGGCTTTCAGAGACGGTAGGACGGACACTTTTGGGGAAAACACGGGACGTTAACGTACCTAGCTAAGCTAGCCCAGCTAGCACGCTAACCAAAACTAGCTGGTACTGCAGCCAGCAGACTGGAAAACGTGCCCTCGCTTTCTTGTTTTCTTTGATCTTAAATCGGCTGGTTTCTCGGGGTTAATCAGTTGGAAAGTTGGCGTTGCTTCTGTACGAGTTTGCTTCGCACGAATAAATGTACAAAGTTCGCTTGTGTGGAAGTGTTTTGCATGCAGGCCCGTCTTGTGTGGTTGTAGAGTTTGTTTCTGTACCCATCCCCCACCGTCTTTGCAGGCCAAGATGAATGAGATTCTCACTTTAAAGCACTGGCATTGGTGGTGGCATTGCTACAAGGCTAGCTAGCTGTCGTAGCTCGTTAACATTTGTTGGTTATTTAGAAAATTGTGTTTCAATTACGCCAAGTGTGAGTTTTGTTTTGACAGCTGCTGGCGCTGGATTTTAATGTAGCTGTTAAACTAACGACAAAAACTTACTGGTGAACTTCAGCTTGAAGATTTACGCACACAGCATTAAATTGTTGTTGTTCAGACTGGGGTCTCAGCTGGTATTTGCAAGTAGCCGATGGTAATAATAACGTTTAATTATAAAATGTATCAGTTAGCAAGCTTATGTGCTAATTTAACACGGCGTTATTTATATTTATATAGTTTTGTGATATATATCTTTCTCATTGTCAACTACATTTGTCTCCTGCTCTGTTTTGTTTTAATGTATCTGTTATGCTGTTCGTTTCATTTTGTTGCTTAGTTATATATATATATATATATGTGTGTGTGTGTGTGTGTATTAGTGGTCTGAAACAGTGAAGGGAGTGAGAGATGAGTCAGTCAGTTCTTATCATCTCAGTAATAATGTTTATTTCCTTTGTGTGAACTCCCACTGCTTCATCTAACCGCTTTTCTTGTTTCCATTGCAGGGTGAATTGTTTGCCAGCAGAATCATTGCTCGGGGCGAAGATCTGACCTCTGCCTTGTGCAATCAGAGACATGAGTGTTGTCAGAGAATTACATGGGATTGGGTACAGGGGGGGTGGTGGGGTTGTGGCCTCTCTGAGTGGCCCGACCCACTTTACTGAGGATGCGCCGCGACCCCCAGTTCCTGGTGAGGAGGGGTCTGATGTGGACCCCCCAGTCCAGTCAGCCAACACCCGTCCGAACGCCCTTTCCCAAACCCTCGGCTATCCCCCGTCATCCTCATTATCTAAAATGGGGGATTCATCAAGTTACACACCCTCCTCATCGTCTGCGACTCCGCGTCGCCCTGATCTGGACTTGGGGTATGAACCTGAGGGCTCGGCTTCACCAACTCCACCTTACCTGAAGTGGGCTGAGTCACTTCACTCACTCCTAGATGACCAGGAAGGCATCCAGCTGTTCCGAAACTTCCTGTGCCAGGAAGGGTGTGCAGACCTTCTGGACTTCTGGTTTGCCTGCTCGGGGTTCAGGAAGACCAGCCAAGAGAAGAGGGCAAAGCTGGCCAAGGCTATCTACAGGAAGTACATTGTAGACGGAAGTGGGATTGTCTCCAGGCAGATCAAAGCAGCCACCAAGAGCTTCATCAGAGACTGTGTGGGAAGGCCGCATCCAGACCCTGCTATGTTTGAACAGGTATTTAAGACACTGATTTCATGTTTGTAAAGGTTCCAGTGGAGGATGATATAGAGGTCTCTCAGACTGTATTTAGCCAGTCACAGTTCTTCAAAATTGTCAGGTTCAGCCAGGCTAAAGGTTTGAAAATTCAGGCTGTTAAGTTGTCAGCCAGTGGAAAGCAGCATCGCTGTGCAGACTGGCAGAATACAGCAACTAAACCTGAACTATGTCGGTTGGCAAGATCATGTATGGCACCCAGAAAGTACCACAATTGGCTTTGACAGCAGCTGTCTTTGTCTGCAGCCTGGTGCTGAGAACTTCCTCTTTTTTCCCCCCACAGCAAAACAGAGAGAGCATCTGCTCTTCTCCACAACACTCGTTTATAGGCCAAGTGTTATTGGTTTATGCCAATAAACCCATTTTAGCCCAGTTGTATGTCAGGTTTTACTTCCACATTTGAGGAACTTGACAGTCACATCTGCTTTCATTTGAACTGGTGTCGCTGGACTTTGAACAAGGCCAGAATTTGTAGAGAGCATATCTGTTGAAGAACACGCCAAATGTTCCTTTGATTAATGATGTAGTTGGTTTGCGTACATATTAATTTTCTATGGAAAATTCATAACGTTAATTGGAAGACACAGTCATAAATAGTCTGCAATTAATTACTTATGTGCTGTTTCACTGAAGAGATTTTTTTAAGGAGCAGAAATATGGCTTAGGAACTCAAACTGGACCCAGGCTTCTGCTGCTGAGATGCAGTTGTAGCACCTGAGAACCTCGAAAGGTTTCTTGGTTCTCAAACGTTTTCATGTGGTCGTAAAGGGCTGTTATGGCTTTGTGGTAAAATTCAGATGCTATTTTACAATATGTCTCAATAAAAGGATGCAGTTTTTCGTTCCACACACTTCACTGTCAAAGTCACTGATGTTAATATTTTATTGGGTTTTTCTGCTTTAGTAAGTAAACTACAATAAAGAACCAAACCAAGTTAAGTTTTAGTTTCAGGTTTTTTGCTCACCCACCTGTGCCCTCTTTCACCCCTTTGATTCTTTACTCTCTTTTGATATGGCATGGGTCCTCTATCTGACACTGTTATCACACATCTTGTTAGCAGAGGCTCGAATCTCCGACTATAGTGCTTCACATATCACAGCTTAATAACAAAATTACTCAGAATGAGATTACATAATTACTCCAGTGAACCAAACAAAGCTAGTTTCAGTTTTAGTTTTATCTGCAGCCAACCTTTCCCCGCACTCTCTTGCTTCCTTTTCTAATGCTTTTTTAAAACAAGATTCTAGCAGTCAGTTAAATGTTGGTTAAGTTCTTTCTCTAATTAAAATACAGGTTCACCAAAGCAAAATGGCATCTGATTTGCCATCAAACCTAGCTAGGAGAGGCTTGGTGAAACCACATCGTGTAATGTATGTTGACCCTTTCACACTGAACACTAGTGTGGGGTGATTATTGTGGCTTGTATTTACACTTAATTGTAAATGCTAAGCAGCATAGCAATTGTGTTCAGACTAAGTCAAGAGCAAAGTTAAGACCATTAGTCTTTGCCTTAGTCTGAAAAGACAGTGTTTCATTGACGAGATGGTTCGCTGATTAGGTTATTAGAAATTATGATTATGTGATCATTGCATAGGTTTTGTACCAAAACGTTTTGTACCAAGTGTGAGTCCAGTTATGTGACCACTGTTTGTTTGCTCCAGGCCCAGACTGAGATCCAGGCCATGATGGAGGAGAACACCTACCCTTTGTTCCTCAAGTCGGATCTGTACCTGGAGTACACACGGACAGGAGGAGAGAGCCCCAAACCTAACCCCAGTGATCAGAGTCCTTCATCGGGGCCAGCCAAACCTGTGCCTGGGTATTTACCCACTCTCGCTGAGGATGAGGAGTGGAGGTGAGAGGAGCTTTAGACTTTGTGTCACTTTTCTGACTCACTCAGTGCAACACTGACCAAAACTTAAAACATTTTCATAACTTGTGAAATATTTAAATGAATGCATCTGATGATCTTAGGTGTGGGGCAGGAGGAGTGAGGGAGGTGGAGGAAGAGAAAGATGAGGAGGAGTGTGGAGACACACCAGCTGGCAGGCTGACTCACAGCTTGCTGATGCAGACAGTACCGCAGAGAGCCACGGCCAGCAGGAGGAGGCAGGACAGCAGGGAGTACAGGTGTGTGTGTCTGTGTGTGGGCACGCGTGCATGTCCATGTGTCTTATCTCTCAAGGTTCTTGAACTCACAGGGAAGACAGTGATGTCTAAGGCTTTATTTCCCATCGCATTTCTGTTATTTTGAAATATTTTTACACTAGTACTGGGACATTTCCATGGTCATTTAGACAATATTGGTGGTGATATTTTTCCTTTTAGTTTTAATGTCATGTCTTGTCCACACCAGTGGAGTTCACTCATTTTACCATAAATGTGAATTTTGGTGCAAATAAAGTCTCATAAACACTTCTCCATTTCCATATCTGCTATTATCTGTTGATAATATAAATGCTAAATTTTTAATCTATGTCAAACACTTCCAAAGTGCATGACCACATTTCATCATAGGAAAACTCTTGATTTTTTTACTCAAACCTTTTTTTGTTAGCTTGTTACATCTATTTTGTATCGGAAAATTTGTTGTTTTGTGAATGAAATTAGATTTCAAATGAATAAGTATTATCTGAATATTTAAGAAAATATTTAATACAGTATCAGTAAGTTAGTTAAAACTAGCAAGAAACCAAACCACCTGAACTAGAAGCAACTGAACATTAAGAGTCCCAAGACATGTCCTGGTCATACACTGTGTTTTAATGTCATGGAAAAAGACCCTGGAAATTCATGGATTGCTCTGGGCATTATACTGACCCTTGGCCTGTGTGTAAATGAATATGTACATGCATCAACATTTTAATGTGAGCTCACTACATAAAAATCTCTCTACGCATCCTCAGACCATGGAGGGAGCCGGTAAACCCGTACTACGCAAACATGGGTTATGCTCGAGCTCCAGCCACCAGTGCCAACGACAGTGAGCAGCAGAGCATGTCGAGTGATGCAGACACACTGTCGCTGACCGACAGCAGTGTGTGAGTACACACAGATCTACCCGGAATTACTGCACACATTCATTACTTCATTCACTCCTTTATTAATGCGGTTACAGGATGTTAATGTGCTTAATAACAATAATGTGCCTCAGTAGTCATTAATGAGCTGTTAAGTTTTCTGTTTGATGGTTGTTTATCTGTGTCTGTCTGTGCAGAGATGGTATTCCTCCATACAGATATCGGAAGCAGCATCGTAAAGAGATGCATGAAAGTGCCAAAGCCAATGGACGTGTGCCCCTACCTCATATACCTGTGAGTTAAACAGACATTATTCATTTGGCCACATGTCTTCACGCACAGCTGTATTCACATAAACGAACATGAACCCTGATGTTAATCAACATGCGGTTGAAGCTGCAATTATTACTGCAGCAGACAATAATAAATAGCTACGGGTGGGTTACCTTGTCAAGCAGTTGTGTTACATTGATATTGCCATACTGAGAAAAACAAATAACTGAGTTTTCAGAGTATTTTCTTTTTTTTAAATCACAGTACTCTTTTTTTTTTTGTGCCATTTAATGATTATTACCTTACATGTGTCAGTTACATGTTAATATACCAAGTTGGCATTTAAATTTTAGAGCAGCAGATGTGTGTAAAAATTCAAGGCTTCTAATTTTCGTTCATGTGTCTGTATGCAGCGCACGTACCGCATGCCAAAGGACATCCACGTAGAGCCTGAGAGGTTTGCAGCGGAGCTCATCAGCAGGCTGGAGACGGTTCTCAGAGAGAGAGAGGCTCAGGAAAGGCTCGAAGAGAGGCTGAAGAGAGTACGACTGGTGAGTGTGCAACTGTGTGTGTGCTTCTCATGGTGTGATGGAGTTTTTATTTTGTGAGTTAAGCTGCGGGTCATTCCTTTTTGTTTACAGTGTTGATGTTGTTTCCTCAAAAATTCTTGAATTTTGAGTGAAATTCACAATGAGAACGTCAGCGGTTTTATATTTTTAATCATGACAAACTGCTGTATGGTCAGCAAATCTGCTCACAGTGAGTTCAGCACAGTGGAGACACACTCCATTTTGTAACTGAACTGTGGCCAGGATGCACACTTTTTATTTCTTTGACAGTGTGGCAATCTGATGTTTTCACATCTCAGATAATCAAAAATGGGTGCATTGCAAAAGCAGAATGACAAAAAACAGTAGTATCACATCCTCCTCCATACATCCAATATTCAGCCAACTCATAAAATTCTGATATGGGTACAGCCCTAATTGCAAAATATGATTACCTTATGTCTTACTTTATTGATGTTGGTTTGCCAAACTGATCTTTATCCACCACTAAGATAAATAAAACCTTAAAGTACTTAATATATAATAAAATAATAATAATAATAATAAAATGTTATTTGTGTGAAATTTCCCAGCACATAAAAGTTTGATTCAGGCATTTCTTTTTCTTTTTCTCAGTCCTTGTGTTTGTGCATTCACACTGGTTTATACAATGTTGATGTCCAGTTAGAGATAAATTATTTGTCTCATTTTCCCAACAGGAAGAAGAGGGGGACGATGCTGACATCTCCATGACAACCTCCATGTCTTCTCATAGCATACCACTCCCCCTTCCATCGTTCCCACCTCTCTACGGCGCCCGTTATTCAGAGACCACTGCTAACACGGCAACAGTCACCACTTATGGCGGCCTGGTTGCCATGGAGGATTCCCATGATGACGACCCGGAGTCTATTTTGGATGAACATGTATCGCGCGTGATGAAAACACCGGGCTGCCAGTCGCCGGGAGCAACCAACAGCACCTTAGGAGGAGGAGGGGGTCGACACACTCCTCCCAAATCATCACGCTCACCTGACGGGGGGATCGGACCGCCTCATTACCCCCCACACCGAGGGGGAAGTCACAGTCTGCCTGCTGCCGGGGTCAAAGGTAAGAGGCTGTGGAGGGGAAGGAGGAGAGAGGGGGTGAAAGGGTGAAATGCAGGGAGACACACACATGATGAGCATCAGAATGTCTGGCCCTGTTATTTTCTGTGTGAAATAGCCTGACAGCCTGACAGTGCTAGTGGCCATTACTGTTCTCAGCATTGATGTTCAAGAAAATCCACACTGGAAAAGCTGTTCCAAATTTTGTACAAAGACCATGAGAAGCCACAGTCCTGGCTATATAAAGAATAAATAAGATGTGTCCAGTTTGTGCTGTGGGTGTAAAATGAAGCTGCAGCAGTGGAGTTTTTTGTCTGTTGAAGAGAGGCTAGTATGTCACTAACAGATCTTGCCCTGATCTCTGTGTCAGGTATGCATCACCACAAGCAACTGTACCACCACAGAGGGAGAGAAGGACAGGAGGAGGCAGGCTCTAGGTCTCAGTCCAACTTCCTGTGGAACGGAGACCCGGCCGGCCAGTATGCAGGGAGAAGTCGTAACTATGCTGATGGGGCTGGAGCCAGCACGCTTGAGGGGATGGGTTACAGGTAAGTCAGTGTGGTTGTATGAGCTGATGCTTATTAGGTCTACAGCAGTGTGTATGTACTGTCTTTTACTCTGACCATCTCAATGTGTGTGTGTTACCTGTTCATCCTGCAGTAGTAAAGGCAGCACGCTATCACGGCGAGGTTGTAAGAAGACTTCAGAGACGTCAGGCAAAGGTGATGAGAGTGGGCGTGGTCTGGAGACCCAGGTGCCGCTGGAGGACCTGGAGAGAAACCAGAAGATCTTGCAGTGGATGATGGAAGGAGATAGGCAAAGGAAGAGCTCCCATGGGTGAGTCTTACTCACGATTAACAAAAAAAAAAATACATTCCTTGTGATCAAATATATTCATGTTTAGTATTTTATTCAAAACATTTTTATCACCTTTTAATTTGATGACACACTTGTTAGAAAGCTGTTGCCTACTTACACATCTACCAGATGTAGAGCAACACTAGCATTGAAAACCTAAACAGCTGCAGTTGGCTAGTCTCTGCACCAAATGTCACAAAAAACACTCAAACCACATCTCCACCTGTGCCTGCCAAAAATGTTTTGGCTTTACCTTATCATGAAGATATTCTTTGTGTAGGGTGCTTTGTCTACCACATTATCAGTTACTTTTCCTTCAGAAAGCAGGATTGAGTGGAATCATATCATCTAGCTATGTAAGAAATTAATCTAAATGCTTTGTTTCTCGAGCTGTAAACCAGTTTCAGTGAGTGCGACACATTCTTCTGCATATTTTTAGTCGAATCCTGACATTCATTCTCTCTCCCTCCATGTCGTTTCTCCAGCGGCAGCACCAGTAGCTCCAGGAGGACGGGAACCAGCAGCGAGTCGCCACGTCCGACTTCAGTGGAGCGACCTGGAGCTGTGCACCCCTGGGTCTCCGCCCAGCTGCGCAACAACCCCTCCTCGGTGTCCGCCGCCATCTCCGGCTCATCGTCCACACAGGTCCAGCCCTCGCACCCTTTCATCCAGGACCCAGCTATGCCCCCCAACCCGGCTCCCAACCCCCTCACCCAGCTGGAGGAGGCTAGGAGGAGGCTGGAGGAGGAGAGGAGGAGGAATGCACTACAGCAGGCCAAGCCTAGGTGAGATGTCAAGTCGGCTTTATGTACATAGGCTAAAATAACATTTTCCACAGGTCTGTAACCTGTGTGTCTTATTTGTGCATGGTTCTTATTCAAGTGTTCTGACATGCGTCTTGTGCTCTTTAAGGCATAAGTCTGGTAAGCGCCAAGTGTGTGAGAACATGACGGTCGCATACTACTTTTGTGGAGAACCGATCCCATACAGAACATCAGTCAAAGGCCGTGTGGTGACTTTGGGCCAGTTCAAGGAGCTGCTTACCAAAAAGGGCCACTACAGGTGAGAATATCTGATGCATATATTTGAAATTCACAGTGTTTCATAGTCGTAGTGCTTCATATGGTAATGTCGGTAACTTTAAATCTGTTTGGGCTCCTCTACCAGTCAGCAAGGTATAGTTGAGGTCCATACCCTGGTGCAAATTGATACCAGCGTACTGTCTATGCTGTTTATACTGTCCACCCTAATTGTAAATAATAAGTATATACAACTGCAGAAATTTAATATGGCCCCTTGGGCACGTATACAAATGTAGTTGACATGTCTGTTTTTTGTGTGCAGGTTCTACTTCAAGAAAGTGAGCGACGAGTTTGACTGTGGTGTAGTGTTCGAGGAAGTTCGCGACGATGACGCCATCTTGCCTATCTTCGAGGAGAAGATCATCGGGAAGGTGGAAAAGGTTGACTGAAATTTGGGAACAGGAAGACGAAACAGAATCGCAAAAAAAAAATCATTTGAGAAGAGGAGATTGGAAGAGAACATTCGGGTTGGATTGAAATACAGCTGTGAGAAAAACGAACGAAAGAAAGTAGAAAGATGGAAGGAGCGACATGTGACAGAAGAGAGATTGCTCTGCATGGTAGAAGCTCAAGTATTAAGGAGGTGGTTATTATTATGGAATATCTGGATATCTGCGTCAGCGCCTGGATCAAACCCACATCAAGCAAAGAAGCTTGGCCAGATGAAACAGTAGCGGAGGAAAGGAACATAAATTATTTCACCTGTCTCGTCTCCACTGTGGATATCGGAGGAGGGCTGTTAAAATCTGATGTCTGACCAGTCTTCCACTTCCATTGCGATGGATGGAAAAGGGTGAGGGGACTGCTGGAAGGAGAGAGGATCAAGTAGTCTTCCACTTCTGCTCTGGAGGAGTCTGTCCTCCGCAGACCATTAACGATGCTGCTACATTACCACGGAAACTCTTCAATCGGTGCTTGGGACAGTAAAGAAAGCAGTTTTGTTCCATTCGGGAGTCTCGCTGCCTTTTGCTGTCTCTGTTCCTCATCAGCTGGTGACAAGGGGAGAGGACAGAGGATTTTTGGGGAGTGGAACTTTTCACCTGCTTCTCCTCTCATTGACTTCATGGCCTCAAACACAAGAGAAACTTTCTCACCCTTGATTCCTAGATGTCATGTAGTGATCTCTCACATCATCATGTTCAGACAACAGTTCTCTACATAACTTGTTTACCAAAGCTACATATTTTTGATAAGACAA
This sequence comes from Lates japonicus, assembly GCA_033238685.1. Taxonomy (NCBI): domain Eukaryota; kingdom Metazoa; phylum Chordata; class Actinopteri; family Centropomidae; genus Lates; species Lates japonicus. The sequence goes on along the minus strand of BRZM01000130.1, from coordinate 50,841 downwards.
GTATCCTAGCTACTTGTTTTCATTTTATTTGAATCGTGTATGTACAAGGCAGGTACTATTACTTACTAATGCAGCCTAATTTTGTCATATCTCAACTTAATTTTGTATTATTGTGTATGTTTTGAAGCTAGTTCATTAGTCATTTCAGGGCAGCCGTTTTGTTTCTTTCCTCTCAACCACATCCACACACCTCAGTTTTGTACTGTTTACCTTTTTTTGAGTGTGCAGTTCTGTTCTCCTGCGCGATACATTTTAAACATAGGATATATTTTTTTTCCCACCCTCAAAAATTCTCATGAAAAAGAGGCGAGCACAGTAAACGTGCACCATCTTTGACCACAGTATCCGTTGTTTTTAAACATGTCACACTGTCTCCTCATGTATCTCGTAACTTTTTTTTCTATATCGAGAGCCTGTGTACGTAACTCCGAGCTCAGTCTACGTGCCTGCCTGCCTGCCTGGCCCGTGCCATTACCATCTAGAATGCTTATTCTGAAGCGTGTTGGTGAGTGTGGAAGCCCATGTCGGTCGTGTTTTGTCTGAACTCAGCCAAAGAGCATATCGTACGTCCCGTATGCCTACATGCGTGTCAGTGCAGTCCAAGTCCACGAGTATCAAATGTATTTTTTCATCATGAGCAGAAGGGAATCTCTTATTCCTCTTGCAGATTCTCAAACTTCAGACATTGTAGCTTAACATTGAGTTTAAAATCTGGAGCTTATCCTAGGGGAAGAGTTTGACAATTTGGGAAATGCGACTATTTGCTTTCTTGCTGAGAGTTAGGTGAGGAAATTGATACTGCTTTTAAGTCTATACGGCAAATATGAAGCCCACATCAAACAGTTGGTTAGCTTTTGTACAGATTAAACAAACTATGACTGCAGCTACTGATTGTTTTTATTTATCAATTTGATCTGACAATTATTCTAATTATTCCCAATTAATTGTTTGGTCTGTAAAATGACACTTTATCACACTTTACTGAAAATGAATACAACCTGTAAGAATTGCATGTTTTGTTGAACAAACAATTTTCTGTCATTTAAGAGAAATAAAGCAGCAAATTGTCATAATTTAGAAACTGGAACATGTTAATTTGTGCACTTTAAAGGTGCAGGTAGGCAGATTTTGTTACGTTTGGATAGAGCTTGGCTCGATGTTTCCCCGTTTCCAACTGGCTGCTGGCTGTAGTTTCATATTTAATAAGCAGACATGAAATTGGTTTTGGATCTTCTCATTTAACTCTAAGGAAAGCAAAAACGTTAATTTCCAAAAGTGATGAATCCTTCCTTTAAACGTCTCACATCACTGGAGTACAGCTGCGAGGCCTCAGGGCCAGAACATCTTAACACCTCAGTGCACACTGCGCTGACAACACACCAGCTATGTAAGCTGAATGTAATCTGACTTTTTTTAAAACTTGTACCTGCTATATCCTCAAAGGAAGTTCCTTCATTTGTCATATCATCATGCCTGAGTGTACCTTCAGTATTGATCTCCAACCGTTGGCCTGACTGAGTGTTTTGTGTTATCTCCGCTGGTAGTTAACTGAATGTGTTTGTCAAACAAAGGGGGTCCTACAGAAGGTCTTGCAGGAATGTCAAATACAATTTGTCCTGGGGTTTCTCCCCAGTAAGGGAAACAGGATTGTCAAACATATTTGTCCTTACTTCAACCCATTTTGCCTTCAATATGAAATTTAAAATTTAGATATGTATTTGTTTAATAAAAAATGTAATTTTAATAATCACCAAGCATGTTCTTTATAAGGAATGTTTTCCTGATGAGTTGAATTATCTATTTTGTTTTAATGTTTATGTGCGAACTGCTACAGCCCTCTGATATATTTTATGTTTTGTTAGAAAGAATGCCCAGGGACAGTTTAATGACAACATTTGTAAACAGTTGTTTCTTGTGATTATGATTTGATGAACAAAAGAAACAACAGCGTCTGTCGTGTTGTCGATTTGTGTGAAACACAGTGCCTTTATCATGTTATCTTTCAAAAATATGTTTATTGAACCAATCCATGCTTTTAATGTTAAGTTTTTATTTCTCAGTCAGTCCCATCATATTTTTAGCCGCAGTAATGCTTGCTCACTTCTGTTCTGATAGACTCTTTGCTGTAAATATGTACATTATCATTTCATACGTGTCTTCAGACCTGCACCACATGTCCATGGTGTTTCTGTTTTTCAAAGGTAAACGCCAAGATGTCACTGTGCTGGTTCCACTTGTACATTTCTTTTAAAAAGGTACTTCATAATAAAGATGTTGAATAAACCCCTCCTCGCATCTATTTTTTCAGGTGTTGACCTACTTTTCTTTATTAACTTACTTTTCTTACTCACTACTCACACACAATGAATATATTTTTAATAAACACCTATTGTCTTTTTCTGTGTGTTAATTACTTGACAGACAGTGCAAGCAATATGATAAAACATTACTTTATAACAAATCAGCCCAATATAAAATAAAACACCAGGGCCACAAGATGGAGGATGGAGGACCTGTCATAGATGATGTTATACCTCAGCGGTGCAAATTAATTAGATTCAATCAATCAGATGTGGACCCAAATTATGTGGAGTAAATTTGGGGTTTTTAGTTTGTAATCCAGCCTTGCTTAGCAATGTAAATTTTCAGGGGTAACTCTACTGTAAAGCCAGAGTTTTTTAGAGCAAAATATGTGTGACTAAAATGTAGCATCTGTGTCTGTTAAAAATAATAAAATAATCTCACGATGAGTGCATGAGGATAATTTACAAACTGTACGTGAACGCCTCCTTGTGGCTATTGTTTATCTGAGTTGACGCACGACGCGTGTGGTCTAAGCTTAAATATGACGCAAGCACGTACGCAGACGCGCATTAGTTGGAAAATGTAGTTGAAGGAAACACTTCATAAACAAGTTTTTTTAGTTTTTATGTAATTGTAAATTGTATTAGCACATTTATCTGACTCGAAAGCAACGCGAATCAGCTTTGTTTAACATATTTAATATTTCTTTGATATGAAAAGAATTTATGAGCCCGGGACGAACGCGCACGCCGCTAACTAGCTAGCTGTTGGTAAGCATAGTTAGCATGTTAGCTAGCTAACAGCGTTAGCCCAGGCGGTGTTAAGCTATGGATCCGTGGAGTGCAGCCGCGGATGAAGTGGCTCTGGAGGGACTGGACGGGATAACTATTCCCTCTCTGTGGATACGACTGGAGGATAGACAGCCCAAGTTTTCCCTCAAGCTCGACGACGGCACCAAGGAGCTGCTCTGGGAGTCACTTATTAGCAACACCGACCTGAAATTTTACGAGCTCCCACAGGAGAGAGATGATGTTGTGCTGTCGGACAGGTGAGTTTATCATAGATCTTTCATAATAAATGGCCCAGTTTATTTTAAGATAGTATTACATGCTGTTTGCCCCGCTTACCCCTTAACCATGCTCTGGTTATTCAAGATATTCCACAGACCACACTGCAAACATGATTGACTTAATTGATTGTCATGTTACAGCAGACTGAGGATAGGAGTAGAATTAAGATTAAAACCACAATTGCAGAATCACTGCCCTGCAGAGCCGATCTGAAGAGCTGAAAAAATACATTGGATTGTATTTCTTTGTGGGATATTTTATATATTTTTCGTATTAGTTTCTTGATACCATAACATAGAATTTGTGCTTGCATCCCTGTGTGATTCCTCAGGTTTAAGAACATCGACCCAGAGACGGGCATTGTAACAGCACAGAAGTTTTGTGACAGAAAGGAAGACGTCTACCCGGTCCATATTATCCTAGAAAACAAGGAGGGGATACAGGGCTCATGTGCTTTCTTCAAGGAAAGGAAAGACATCACCAAGCATGTCCGCTCCAAATCCCTCACCGCGTTGATCAACCTGGAGGAGGCTTTGGAAAGGTCTGTATCGATTGTTTGAACTGTACTCAGTGGAGTCACAGCTATTTCAAAGCCATCCACTACCTACACATAAAATTGTTATGGACAACTAAATGTGTATATAAAGCAGTGATTTAAGCATTCTGCCTCTATAAGGGATTTTCCTTGATGTCACCTGAACCATGAAAACAAGCTTTTCTCTTGTAAATTTCAGGTTATTATTAATTAGCTTTGGGGCAAGGAATGTTAAATAGATTTCAGTCAAAGCATTGTGCAGTTCAGTAACACTGTCTGTGGCTTGGGTGAAGCAATAAGCTGAGGTCAAAGAGCGCAATGCAATTGCAACTATGAATTGCAGAGAGAAACAGAAAATTGTCCATATTGTTCATTTTAAGTTGACCTTGCTCAATTAAATATAGTAACCTGTTGTAACAAAAACATTATGGAGTCTGTTTGAATTATAAGTGTTTTCTTCCTCATTGTATGTAAATAAATGAAATTAACTGATTCAATTCAGATTACACTCTTCTCAATCCAATGCATGTTTGCTTATGTTTGTACAGTATATCTGTATACTTATATTTCTCTCTTTGTTTCACTGGCATTCTGACAAATACCGTATTACACTAGACTTCAGATTTTACATTTTGACTTTCCTCTTTGTCGCTCAAAAACCTACAAATATCTAAACAAAGACCACATAAGTTATTAAATGAATCACATCTGAGATGAATCAAAGTGAGCTTCGAAATATTGTGGGTGAAAATGATAGTATAAGTTTAGTGTTACCGTACCTTTGTCTCTTGTTCCGCTCCTCCTCAGATACGGCCGAAAGCTTGTTGTGGTGGCGTCTCAGATTTTGCGATTCCGGACTCTGATTGGTGGCGAGAGCGACCCTGATTTAAAACTAACCGACGAGTCTTACTGTCTGTTGGAAAGAGTGGGCAGAGCGCGCTGGCAAGGAGAGCTACAGAGTGATCTACACGGATGCTCTTTCAAGTAGGAGATACTGCACATGCACATTCATTTAGCTCTTGGTCGTTGCTGTTCTGTGTTTACTCAGCTGTTCACTGCATAACAACCAGTGTCGTGTCTCAATAGGACCGATGCTCGAAAGTTGCACTACATGAGGAAGTCTCTTGTCAAAAATGGACTCATCAGCATGCAGTCTCATGTCACACGAGTGAAGTCAGGACAGCAGCAACACTCTATACTTCTGCTGCTCAAACGGTTCCACGTAAACAGGTTTGTTTAGGGTCATTTGAAGCCCCCTTTGTAGACAGCTTCTCTGGTGTACAAATCATCTAGCTATACTGAAACCCCAAAATCATGTCCCCTTCTCACTTGCGGTCACTTGAAGCAAAGAGTTTGTTCTCAGTTCAATTTGTCTTTCCTCTGCCATAGACATGATAATCAAGTACAAATGTTTAGGAGGAACAAAGCCAATGTTTGTGTTTCTTTGTCTCTTAACCTTTTCTGCACTTTCAGGAGGACTAAGTATGACCTACTGATGGAGTATGTGTCCAACCTTCTCCAGCAGTTACCTGGTCAATTTGCCACTTTGATGATGCTCAAAGAACATCTTGTGAGTATCCCTCTGTGAGTGTCTGTTGGACTACGTGTGTTTGTTTTGTGGTAATGATTGTGTGTTTTCTTGCAGAGAGTAAATGAAGGCACTTACAAGCGTGTAATTCAATACATGCGAGCTGCCAAGTTGGTCGAGTTTTGCCAGTACCCTCTGGAGGACTTAGATCCCAGCGCTGGGCCCTGCACCAACAAAAAAGGTAACATGTCACTGAAGCACCAGTTAATATAAGCACAACAGTATGTAATATCAATTTTATCAAATAAGAACATCTTACTATCAGAAGTAAAGTCCAAATCAAAACCAAACCACTTGAAAATACCTCTTAAATATTTGGATGCACTGGACTCAGTATTAACAGTCAAATTAATAAATTAAGTTACTGACCAAAGGTTTTAAATCTAATTAATTAATTAGTTAATTTAAAATATTAACAGTTTCTTAATGTCTGAGTCAGGAAAATCAGATGAAATCACATAAACCTAATTGTTAATTTTTAAAATGCAGTAGCATCATCTTATCGTCATGTTACGAGTCACTGTCAATCGAAGAATTTATTTAAAACATCGCTGTCGCATAAAACCTGCCTGTTTTGTACAATGGTATGTTTTGACTGACCCACTAATTTCACTAATCAAACACTGGAGTACAACAGTCAGCACAGTGTAGACTACTACACTTGTATATAGTATAATATTGTTATATTATATAAACTGTATTATATAAACTAGTATTATATAGTGTAATTTTGTGTTTATGCTTATGTTTTATGTTTTTGCCATGTGCCTAACACAAGCGCTGAGTTGTTTTACTTTTGTTTCCCAGGCAATAAAGTACTTGTGCGCTGCTTGAGACTGTTAAAGCCATATACAAAGAAGGGCGTCACTGATGATGACGACGATGATGAGGATGATGAAGATGACACTGGAGCCAGAAGTAAAGCTTTTCCTCCAGAGGGGCGAATCATGGAGAAGGATGTCCTGTCACAGGCCTATCACATCGGTATGGTTCATCAGTCCCCTCTCTCAGGAAACTGAAGACTCAGGGAAATAAAGTAGATTAGATTTATAAGGCTTTAAGTTGTTGTACATTTGTTTTTGCCAGCAAACAGAAATAAGCAAATTAGTTTGAGATTTTCCACTGCAGTCCAAAAACATTTGGACAGTGACACATTTTCTTTGTTTTGTTTCTGTGCTTCAGAACATTAGATTTGATGTGACACTGTGACTGAAGTAACACCCCTTACTTTCAGCCTTAGTAATGTTTTAGGTTGTTCACAACAACAGTGAACAAGCCCATTTGAGAAGCCTCTTTCAGACATTAACTTTGTTACATAACTATACATGTTGGTCTCGTCTCTGAATCAGTGCCCAAGTCACTTTCCCATAAGAGTCACGACTGTAATCTTGCAAGGTCAGACTCATTAAAAGTTCCAAAAATACATGTCTTAGTTACTTCTTATTAGAAGAACTACAATATATTTATTTGTTGATTATATTTTGTTATGCACACAAAAAATAAGGTAGCTAAACATAAAACACCGTGAGCTAATGTCAAGTTGTTGATCTAAAAAAATAAACAAAAATTCATCCAAGAAGTTATGGATTTCACTGTAATTCACATACCATTTCTCACCTTCAAATGATTGTTGCATTAATTCTTGTCTGTGTTTTTTTTTTTTGTTTTTTTTTGTTGTTGTTGTTGTAATGCAGTGTTATCCTGTGGCACAACGGGAATCCCCAAGTCTGGTATCGGCTCTAGACTGAACATTGGTAAACTTGAATCTCGGATGCTCTGCCGAAGAATGGATAGGGAAGGTTTAATTAAGGTAAGCCCAAAGCTGCAGACACAATGTTTCTCCTATTGAGAACGTTTTTACCAACAAAATAAATGTGTTGCAAATTATTACGCTGGTGCCATTTATGTGTGTGAGCATTTTCATTAGTATTTCCAGTAATGTACTATTTAATTGAGGGCTATTTTATTACATATAATTTTAGTAAGTAAAAGTGTCTCACTTTTATGCGTGTGATGTGTTTCATCCTGCAGGGATTCATGGAGGATGAGGGCCGGCAGAGGACTACAAAATTTATCAGCCATAAGTGCGTATCTATAAATAAGAATACATATCTAAAATTTTAAACACACACACATATCAGATACTGGTATCAATATGTCCTTTGCTAACTGCTCTCGCTTGAGTGTGTAATTAGGGTGATCAGCTCCAGCTGTTTGCACAGGAGCAGGAACGCAAGAAACTTCTCTACTCCTCTGCACCACAAACATTAGATTTTGCACCTGCCACCCCTACAACACCATCATCCTCAACGTCTACAGCAACAGGACACACTAGAACTCCTGCAGCAACAAAGACAGAAACAGCAGATGGAGGAGGAGACGAAGATGTCAAGGAAGATGAGCAGACACATGGTGTTAAAGAAGTCGAAAAAAGTGAGGAGGGGTTTAATGGAGGCAGAGGGAAAGCAAGAAGAAAGTCAGGAGCAAGAAGGAAGTCAACAGGGAAGAAAGGTGGAGTGACAAAGAAGCAGACACAACCTGATGCCCCCACAGTACAACCTACACCAGCTGAATGTGAGTAATCTTTAAAAAAGGACTCTCCTAAGCCAAAATGTACATCTGTGATAATCAGAGAGTTGGTTTGATAGAGTTACTGCTCTTTATGTTGTATCACCCTCTGTTTTAATTTCTGTCATCATTTAGGTGAAACTCCAGCATGCAGTGAATCCCAGACCACTGTGACACCACAACATTCTCACAACAGGTAATTCAGAAATGGTCCTAAACAGCTACTACACTCTTGCTGTTTCTCAGCGGTAGTCCAGTTTTCAAAGGGAAAGTCTTACTGTCCTCGGTGCAAACAGTGCTGCAGAAAATAAGTAAATCTTAAACCTGTTGTATTTTTTGCCACTTGAGAGAAGTGTCTGAAGCGTCTGTAAATTTTCTGACATATTATCACCTTTAAATCGATCTGAATACCAGGCAACATTAGCATTTATTTGGAGTCATGTCTCTGTCCATCTGATGAATGCAAATAATATTCACTCTCTTTCTTGGACCTGTTTTTCTATCCACTAACTTCTAGAAACTTCCAGCTCTTATGCTCCTAAATGCTCCTGTATTCACCAGCTACTCACTAATTTTGTCTGTCTCTGTTTGGTTTGGGCAGTTACAGTGCCCATGTGTTGTGCCACTGACTTGACATATTTTCTCTTCTATCCAGAGCAAACAGCAACTGAGTATGTTTTTGCCATGTACCACATAAGCTGGAGTTGTTTTACTTTTGCTCTCCAGGCATAAAGTACTTGTGCGCCAGTTTGAGACTGTTAGCTATATATAAAGAAGGCGTCACTACGATGACGTACGATGATGAGGATGATGAAGATGACACTGGAGCCATGGAAAGCTTTTCTCCAGAGGCGAATCATGGAGGCGATGTCTACAGGCCTATCACATCGCATGGTTCATCAGTCCTCTCTCAGGAAACTAGACTCAGGGAAATAAAGATTAGATTTATAAGGTTTTGGGTTGTTAGTATATTTGTTTTTGCCAGCAAACAGAAGTTGCTAAAATTAGTTTGAGATTTTCCCATAGTCCAAAAACATTTGACAGTATACATTGTTTTGTTTCTGTGCTTCAGAACATTAGATTTGATGTGGACACTGTGATCAAGTAACACTCTTACTTTCAGCCTTAGTAATGTTTTAGGCTGTTCAACAACAGTGAATGCTCATTTGAGAAGCCTCTTCAGACATTAACTTTACATAACCATGTTGGTCTCTGGCTCTGAATCAGTGCCCAAGTCACTTTCCCATAAGAGTCACACTGTAATCTTTGGCAGGTCAGACTCCATTAAAAGTTCCAAAATACATGTCTAGTTACTTCTATTAGAAGAACTATAATATAATATTTGTTGATTATATTTTGTTATGCACATAAAATATGTAGCTAAACATAAACACCGTGAGCTAATGTTGGTTGTTGATCTAAAAAATAAATGCACCATCCAAGAAGTTATGTGGATTCTGTTCGTAATTCAAGTATACCATTTCACCTTCAAATGATTTGCTGCATTAAATTTTGTCTGTGTTTTTTTTGTTTTTTTGCTGTTGTTGTTAATGCAGTGTTATCCTGTGGCAATAAACGGAACTCTCAAGTCTGCATCACCTAGACTGAACATTGCAAACTTGAATCGGATGCCTGCCGAAGAATGGATAGGGAAGGCTTAATTAAGGTGTTGCCCAAAGCCGTGATACAACAAGTTTCTCCCATTGAGAACGCTATCAACAAAATAAATGTAAGGTAAATTATTGTTTTGGTGCTATATTTATGTGTGAGCATTTCACTAGTATTTCCAGTACGTACTATCGAATTGAGGCCATTTCATTACATATAATTTGTAAGTAAAGTAACCCCACTTTTATGCTATGGTGGGATGTGTTTCATCCTGCAGGGATCAGCGGAGGATGAGGTGTACGCAGAGGATTACAAAAATTTACTGCCATATGCATCTATAAATAAGAATACATATCTAAAATTTTAAACACACACACATATCAGATACTTTAGTATCAATAATAATATTGCTTTGCTAACTGCTCTCGGCAGGTGTGTGGGTGGGAGTGATCAGCTCCAGCTGTTTGCACAGGAGCAGGAACGCAAGAAACTTCTCTACTCCTCTGCACCACAAACATTAGATTTTGCACCTGCCACCCCTACAAGCAACACCACATCATCCTCAACGCCCAGCAACAGGACACACTCAGAACTCCTGCAACAAAGACAGGAAACAGCAGATGGAGGAGGAGACGGAGACGCCAAGGAAGATGAGCAGACATGCTTAAAAGTTGTGTGAAGTCGAAAAAGTGAGGAGGGGCTTAATGGAGGCAGAGGAAAGCAAGAAGAAAGTCAGAGCAAGAAGGAAGTCAACAGGGAAGAAAAAGGTGTGGAGTGACAAGAAGACATAACCTGATGCCCCCACAGTACAAATCCCATACCAGCTGGAATGTGAGTAATCTTAAAAAGGACTCTCCAAGCCAAATGTAAGACCGTGATAACGAGTTATTTTGATAGGAGTTACTGCTCTTTATGTTGTATCACCTCTGTTTTAATTTCTGTCACTATCAGGGTGAAACTCCAGCATGCAGTGAATCCAGACCACTGTGACACCTGACATTCTCACAACAGGTAATTCCTGTGAAATGGTCCCAAATATTAATATAATTTTGGCTGTTTTCAGCAGTGGTCAGTTTCAAAGGGAAAGTCTTACTGTCCCTCGGAAAAGAAAGTGCTGCAGAAAATAAGTAAATCTTTAAACCTGTTGTAACATATTTTGCCACTTGAGAGAAGGTCTGAAGAAAAGGCCTTGTAAATTTTCTTGAGTTATATTATCACCTTTAAATCGACCAGCAGGATACTGCGCAACATTAGCATTTATTTGGTCATGTCCTGCCCATCTGATGAATGTACATACATTCACTTCTTTCTTAGCTCTATGGTTTTTCTATCCACTAACTTGAGGGAAACTTCCAGCTCATGCTCCCAATGCTCCACTGTATTCACTAGCTACTCACTAATTTTGTCTGTCTGTTGGTTTGGTTTTAAGGTTATGCCCATGTGTTGTAAAATTCCTTCTATTTGACCATATTTATTTTCCTATCAGAGCAAACAGCAACTGAGGAGGAGAACAGTCCAACTTAATTGCTGCTTTGGTCATTTCTTTGCCTCAGAGTGAGGTGAGTAATCGACAGAGCAATCTAGCAGAGACCAACATTGTGGTTGTTAAAGATGTTTGTCAGCAGCATGGTCAGTCTAGTTGGTCGTTTTTAAATCCAGCTGTATCAGGCCCCGTTCTTCAAATCAGGTTCAATCTAATCTGCTATCAGCTGTTAAAGCGTTCAAAATTATCTTACAGTTATAGAAGTGCACTGGCAGCACTGGGCTGGCTACTTCAGGTAAATTTTAAAAATATCGAGAAGAACGCAAAATCCTAGATATAGCGCCAAACTGCCAACGATCCAATCAGGATTAATGCAGTTATCCAATGCATGAGTGAACAAACAGGCTACAAGTTAATCTGTTAGAGAGAGTAGATGAAAGTAACGGGCTCAACTGGACTCCCCCCAGGACCCCAGTCGAGGAAACTCCAAGAGGTCTTCGGAAAGGTCTCATGAGACGTACGCCTGCTGAGGAGGAAGAACTTAATCACGAGGCTGTCCAGCTCAAGATCATCGAGGGCCTTTTCCTGGCCAGTTTGTCTTAATGTTACATCAGTTCAAGCAAAGCGCATTTTATCGCACAGTTTAAGAGCAATAAAAATGCCAACTTACTGTCTCTTTTCCCCAGGTTGCTAGAAGATCAACAATGATGGATGAGAAGCAGAGTGAGTCAGTCAAAATGTTGTACAAAACTATTTTTACGCCTTGTCCACAGTCTGTGTAGAGAGGGCTTGCTTTAAGATATATACTCGACCACTGTCATACAGGATGGATCAACAAGAAGGTAAGCACAAGTTTCAGTCATTTCCATACTTGTCATCATTTGGAAACAGTTTCTCCTTAGACTCTTAGATGATTTTATCTAGCAAAGGCCAGCAAAACTAGTAGACTAGAAAAGGAAACTAACTTTTTATCCTCTGCCTTATATTCTTCCACACACAGCTTGATATATCGCCATCCGTCCATTCAGCCCAATGATGATATATAGTGCGTAGGAGTTATCGAAAGCAGGTTCGCTTAAGATCTCGAGCCTTACACAGCCAGAGAATGTGAGCAAAACCAAACTTCTTTAAAACTTGGTCAGTGAGAACTATAGATGTCTGAGTACTATTTTGTCAGGCTTTGTCTAGCCAAGTGTCAAGCTGTTTTGATTTTCACTTCAAGGTCCTACTGCCTGACTCCTCTGACCGTATATTTTTGTCTGTTAAGAGCAGGTATATGAGCCATCTTGATTCGTGCCTCTGCTCAACTGTTCTTTTGTCTTCTTGTTGTCCTCAGTCTGCAAATATGCTGAAAGAGAAAACATTAACAAGAAAAAGAGTCTGAGGAGGGAACCCCCAGCACTTCAAAAAGTCAAAAGAGCAAGACTGACAAGAAGAGATCGAGCAATAAAGATGACGAGTTCAAGCCTACGACAGGTTCTGTCTGATTGAATAGAATACAAAGCGGGACAATTTACTTGGGTTGGACAGGAGTTTGTTTATTTTCCAAATAGTCCGAATTTCACTGTCAAGCTGTGGCTACATTATAGCTTTATCTGGCATGAAGCTTTCCTGGTCAAACCATCAGCACAAATAATGGGAACCTGGATTGGAAATAATAGTTATACTCAGAGAAAAGTCACATATACAAATCTCAGCGCGTACAAAAGTTCAGTGCAGAGGACATACTACATCAATTAGTCATTATTAGTAATTCTTATATTATTAAAAATAAGAATTATTAAAAAAAATTGCAGTTATTAATTTCCCAGAGTCTAATGTTTTGTATTAAAATAGCTTGATTTGTCCAACCAACAATCCAAAAAGTCCAAAAGATATCAAAGTTATTGTGATGCGCTGTACTGTGCAAAAGTCTTAGGCACTTAAGTGTAATTTTAAAAATAAGACTTTTTGTCAATGTTTGCTGTGACCACCCTTTGCCAGTTCAGCACCAGTTCTGGGTACTCTCTCCTCTAAATACTCCCCTGTTCATTGTTTTGTTATTAGTTTTCTGTCTCTCTGTGTCCTTATAGTTCGAGGACTGGGTAAGACTTTTGGCTTCCAGCCTAAGATGCATCGTCTGCGAGTTGTTCATAACTTCCTCTGGTACGTGATCTACGGACACCCGCTCAAACACAAGTCCACTGACTCTGACTCATCCTGTGGAACGCCAGCAAGCCTACACAGCTCTGATCCTGAAGCCAAACACCCAGACAACCATGAAAAACAGGATCTTAAAGACACACAAACCTTGACAAACACAGACGGACAAACACAGTCATCTGAAAAAGCTGCCGCTGGCTCTGTGGACCCACAATCTGCAGATTCTGCTGCCTCTAAATTGGACCTGATATCAGGTGATGAAGAGGAGGAGCAGAAAGATGAATCAGCACCTGGTTGCTCTCAATCTGGCATGAGAGGTGAGTGCATCATGTGTGGAACTGGCTTTTTAAATGACTTCTGCATACCATTAATTATCACTGCATATTGACAATAGTTGTTGCAGTTATTTGAACAAGATTGCTCTCTCAGTTTTTCCCACCTAAACACCTTGATTTTTCTATAATCTGTCTGTCTGTCTCTGATAGTGTATTCTGACGAAGAGTCATGGAAGAAATTCATTCCTCCTGTCCGTGTACACAAAGAGTTTAGCAGTGGCTGGGCGATGGTGGGTGACCTGCTCCTCTGTCTGCCTCTCTCCGTCTTCGTTCAGGTCATACAAATCAACTATAAGGTGAGCACACACTTTGTTGTGTTTTTAAATGGACTTAATGCAGTTTAAAGATATTTTGTCTCTGAATGTGTACAAACAATGGAATCACAAGAATTCCATGAAAAATGTTGATATGGGCATAAACTGTACATGTATTCTGTGTTCAAAGTGTCTGTAAGTAACTTATAATCATAATAAAGAAACTCATAACCAACAGAAAGTAAACTTCTTGAGCATTTGATTTTTATATTAGGTACACCTTGCTGTAAACAGTGGAGTCTAACACAGCAGTCCTGCAATAAATCCTACCTTCATGAAGATTATAGCTGATTTAAGCTGTTTTAGAGACACTGATTCAATGTTATGATCATTTTGGAGGATGTAGGTTGGGGTATTTTACTCAGCACAACTTGCAGTACACAAGGAAAGAGAGCACATGCAGTACACAAAGACACATTTTCTGAATTGTGTCCACAGGTGGATGGACTGGAGGAATATCTCAACGACCCTGTGAAGCAACATCATCTTGTTAGAGTGCTGCCCGCCAGAATGAGAAGACAACTGCTTTACAAACGGTGACTTTCTTTCTCCGTTGCCCTCTCTCTTTACCACGTCATAACTCTAATTCTAAAACTGTGTGTTTATGGCTTCTTTATATCAGGAAATACCTGTTCTCGTTTCACGAGAACCTGCAGAAGTTGGTCTATATGGGTCTGCTACAGTTTGGTCCCTTGGAGAAGTTCATGGAGAAAGACCAGGTACAAAGTAATCACGTCAAATTGAGTCAAGTCATCATCATCTCTCATAACATTTTAACAGCAAAAGAGTGAAAACAAATGTTGTCCTTGATTTTTGTCTTGATGTTCAATGTTAAATTAGTGAATGTGAAATATACAAAATATTTACTTTTTTAAGTATTTGCAGTTTGTATTTAACTGCACAGACATACGAGTAATAGCTCAGCAAGCCAGATTAAGGTTTAAAATAAAATTTAACAAATCTATTTTAAGAGGAAAATTACAAACAAAAAAATGTAAACGCAGTCATAAAAATGAGAAAATAAAAAGCAGAGCTACAAACTTGTGAGCCTAAAGATTTAAGATGGTTTAACATCAGACAAAAAATTATAAATAATGTTTCTGCATTTTTTGTTTTCAAGTAATTTAAGAAAGTTGTGTAAAGAATCAATTTTAGCTAAGAAATGATTAGCACTTGTCACATCCTTCAGTACTCTTTGCTTGTGTCAAAAGACTTCATAGATTAAAAAAAAAAACTATGAATCCAAGTGATTGATGTAGGTCAGAATAATTTATGAATGAATCATCAGAGTCAGGGAAAAAAAAAAGTTCTTTACTTGGTCAAACTGAAATCAATTCTCTTTCCATATGTCCCATGTTCTTTCCCCACACCTGCACTAATCCAGGTGTTTGTCTACCTGAGGCGTAACGCTACCATTGTTGACACCACCAGTGCTGAGCCTCACTACTGGCTGGTCACAGAGTCACCGGACAAACTCTTTGACAGGCGCCAGTACACATTTAACTCTGCTGAGGATGTTGAAAACTACTGGTTTGACCTGATGTGTGTCTGCCTCAATACACCACTGGGTACACGGACACACACACATATACGTAAAGCAGAATCACTCACACCCACTGGGAATCGTGGAGAAATCATTTCTCTCTGTGTATTTTAGGGGTAATCCGCAATAAGAGAAATGTCACAGACAATGACACTGCTCCTTCTTTTGTGCACGAGCGCAACGTGTTCGTAGGACTGGCGTACCTGCTGAAGTAAGTGCAGTATGATTTTTCTGCCAGAGGACTGAAGTTGTAATATTATTATGTTTATTATATTATGTACACATACACACACAATCACACAGGGGCAGTCATGAAGTGAATGATGACGGGTCAATACCAGGAGACGGTAAAGGAGCAGGAGGTCTGCATTCTGAATTTTTCGCTCATCTTAAACGCAACTGGTTGTGGACCAATCACCTACTTTCTGTCAAAACGGTATGTAAACAAAATATAAGCCAAACATGTACATATACCATAATATATATCTAACATTTATCTTTTGGCGTTTTGGATTATGGGTTTCTTTTTTTTCTTTTTTTCAGGACCCAACTGGTTTGGAAGCGAAGGAAAACAAAATCAGACTGAAGAGTTTGCTGAGTAAAAACGCTCTCAGGATCGCTCTTAAAGCTGGTGAGTTTCTTTGGACATAACACATTTCTTTCTAAAACCATAACAAAGCACACTGACTTCTTGCTTTAATCCAGCATTAACAACCCCTCTAGCATGAGTAGTAAGTGAATGAATATGAGTATAATACTGTAACAGAGTCTCAGTGATTCTGTCATTGTGCTGCTATTTTAATTTCATTGTCAGTTTTGAGGGGGTTTTTTTTCCATCTCATGATTTTACAGCCTCACTCCCTCTGATTTCCTCCAAAATTAACCTTCAAAACTCTGTCACTTTGCTGCTTCTCATCTCAATAATATTTTATATGTTTTTATTTTATATGTCTGTGTGTAACAGGAGGATCCACCGCACCTCGTTACCTGACCACCAAACGACCACTGGTGACAGAAAACGTTGAGGTACAAGCTCTATTGTTTTATTATCTTTACATACGCTCAGCTTTATAAGGAACACCTAGCTAAAACTAATGAAGTCTGATACAACAATAAACATTAAATGTTGTAATGTTTAGTGTGTGTTGGAACTAGGTGAGAGGTGTTTATTCAACTGTATCAAATGATCATTTTGGAGGCTGCAGTTTGTCATGCTGTTGAGCTATGCTGCATTACACAGAGAGGTCTTTCTGTTATTTAGCCTCATTGATATAAGTGGGGTGGACAAAACAATAGAAACACCTGCCCTTAGTTTTAACAAAAGATACATAATAAATTGGCAACTGAGCTTATGTTTTACATTTGTAGTATCTGTTTCCTTAAAATATCAGTTTTACTAATGTCAAAAAGTACACTCCACAACACCTACTTGCAACATACGGTTTTGTCAGAAAGACACAGCTTTTAACTGCTGCTCTGTAAGCTCTAGTAGATATATTTTTATGCCTCCACTGTGGCAACAGAAATGACCCAGAGGCATTATGTTTTTTGTGATGAGAAAAATGCTTTTGTGGCCATTATTCAACACCATAACTCAAGAATACAAGGGGAGATTGTGACTATATTTCCTGCAACATCACTAGTTTAATTCTAGTTTGTTGGTATGTCTGATATTGATCTATTACAACGGACAATGATTATGTAAAGTGTAGGCTCAGGTGTTTTGTGTTAACTTTAGACTGTGTTTTCTTGTGTCTTTGTAACCAGGTGGCCATAGAACCTGCTACCAGAAACCAGCAGGTAGTCGGCGGAAAGAAACAGAAGAGGAAAAGAAGCAAAAAGGAGGTTGTCAAGGTCCCACGCAAGAAGAAGAAAGGTGCAGAACAGCTGAACATACAATATAAACGCATGTATCTGATGTACTGAAAATGGAAAGCTGACAAATTGTGTGTCGTTTGCCTTAAAGAGCCAAGGAAACGCGGCCCTGCCCACGACGAGGCAGACCACCGGGCTTTGAAAATGATGACCAGACAACGAGTCTATTGGTCTATACAGGAAGACTCACTGATGATGCTCTGCAGTGTGGCCTCGCACCTGCTCAACAGCAAGGTACACACACACAAACACGTGAACACAGGCAGGTACATTTTGCATGGACATCATTGGATCAGTGAGGTTTTATTTTGCACGATTCATTGTTTTTTAATCAAAGATTTGTGCAGTATGTTACAGTCAGATACATTACCATTTTCTATAGAGACATTTACATCATAGTTATCCCTTACTTATCTGTTGGAAAGGAAACATACAGTATATATTGTTGATGTGTTGTAGTTAAAAAGGCCTTTCGTACCTTACTGTGGGGTGAGGGACCTGCTCCACGCGGAGTTTGAGATATCAATGGATAAAACATCTGTTGCTGTCGGGCGTCGTACGCGATACATCCTCAAGAATCCTCAGACACTTCTGAACTACAGGTTAGTACAGATCACACATTCACATAATATTTTAAAACCGACACCCGTGAAGTTTCACTCATCCAGAGTTATGTGTTGCAGGATCTGTCTGGCTGAGGTGTACCAGGATAAAAGTCTGATGAGACTGTTAGAGGAAAAGAAACCTCAAGATCCTGATAAACCAGAGGTGGTTTTTCTCTCTCTCCCTCCCTCTCTCTCTTTTTTTATATCTTAAAGTTGACTTTCTGACTTGACAGTTGAATATTTCTGTCTGTGTTTTAGGATTGTGCTGAAGCTTTCTTGGAGTATGCCAAGCTTCTGAGACAGAAGTTCAGCACTGTGATGAACGCTCATGATATGATCATGCCTGACACGAAACAGCAGCTCTTCTCACGGTAACAAAAGGAGGAGGTTTGATGTGTTGACTTAAGACATATAGCTGAGTGTAGTGTTTGATATAATGATGTGCATGTGTGTGTTACAGGTTTAAAGTTTCCACAATAGAAAGTCGAAAGCGGGTGTCAAGCAAAGATGTTCTCAACTGGTAATGATTCAGTTAGATTGTCAGTTTCTTTTCCATTGACTGAATTTGGATTTTTATGATGGCAGTTAATTGTTTGTGTGTGTGTTCGCTGCAGTACGGACGACATTCACGCCATAGTGTTGCATAACTTGATCCAGAGCACTCTGGCCATGACCAACAGTCAGATGAAGTCCTCCAGATCCTTTCAGGTAGCGTCCTCTTAGATCCCTCTGTTCACAAAGTCTCCCTTTAATTTGTACGGCTCATTTCAAGAATCGAACATCACACAATAAAAAGTACGGTGACAGGCCACCATAAAAACATCATAAAATAGGTTTCCACGTACACACACACAAATACAAAGCACACACAGGCTTCTGATTATTCTGTCTTCCTTCTTAGACCTTCCACATGTACTGTAAGTATAACCAGGAGCTGCTGTGCCAAGTGTTTATACAGTGCAGGAAGAGGGGTCTGGTCAACCGACGTCGGATCAATCAGTCGTTTGGGCCGAAGAAAAACCGAGCGTTGCCCATCCTGCCCATGTCCTACCAGCTGTCCCAGTCCTATTACAGGTACACAACCACCTGAGGAAAGATACTGTGAATACTCAGATTATATCTGTCTCTGAAGCTTGCAAAAGGCTGCTGCACAACTATTTTATCATTTTATTTGATTTAATTGTAAGGGATAATTTGCTTTATTTAAGAGTTTGCTGGTCACCTGCATTTATTGACAGGGATTGATCATACACTCACATATTTAGTTTATTAGAAACAGCTAGCTAAAACTAATGCAGTCTAAGATAGGTGTTCTGTTATTTAGCCTATCCTTGTTGATATAAATGAGGCGGACAAAATAACAGAAACTCCTGTTTCTATAATGCAGTGATATCTCAGGAACACCTTGGTCTTTTTTCAGACAACATGACATGACATTTTTTCTTGTGAGTTTAGTTCAGTTCCAAAAAACCGCAAGTTTTGTGGAAAAGAAATCAGTGTGTACCTGCTGTTCGTTGGCAGGGCATTGACCCTCCCATTCTTTCTTGTATAGGTGTTTTTCCTGGCGTTTTCCTCACTCGCTCTGCACTGATTCTTTCCGCTTTTTGAGGAGTCTAATTAACAACGGGACAAGAGATGACAGACCTATTACTGCGTTTTACCATGAAACTGAAAACAGGCTAGAGAATGAGGAGGAAGCGTCGGAGAGACCGACAAGGTCAAAAAGAAAAGAAAAACAAAGCAGAGGAAAGAATGATGGTGATGGTGCACCACAAAGAGGTCTAGAGGCACAACCAGAGGAGGTAAACACTGAGTCATCAAAGGAAGGAGAGATTGACCAAAGGCAAGTGGAAGGAGAGGAAAAGTTGATGGAGGTGGATGTGAACAAATCAGATGAACAGAAAACCCCAGCTGCCTCTGGTGGAGATCCATCCAGTGGAGAGCAGACAGACAATCATCTGCCTGAAGAGGGGCCATCAGGAGTGGCTGCAGCCTCAAACACAGTAGCTCAGGTTTCAGATGATCCTCCAGATCTGTCGGGCATGCTGCAGTTCTCTCTGGACTCCCCAGGTGGAGCCTGTGTGGTCTCTCTCAGCCTGATGTCTCTGGGACTGCTGAGTGTGCACGTGTCCATACCAAAACAGATGGTGGTGGTGGACAGCAACCTCGTGGACAACGATGTAGTCAAGAGGTGAGATATTATTATTAATTCTTTAGTCACAACATTATTTTAAAATACGATAATGGCCAAAATGATAATCAGCATTATTTATCACTATTATACATTGATTTTAGAGACAAAATATTTTTACTACACTTATTATTGCATCTAAATAAGACTGGTTCTTATTCAAAGTGCATCATCTAGCTCTTTGCCTTCTCCTCCAAACATTTTATTTTCATTTTGCACGTCTGTTCTCTGTTATCACTCCTCTACTCTGAACTGTCACTGCAGGGTGTACGCCCAGCGACATGTCAGCTCCCCAAAGTGAAGCCAAAACATAAAATATCATTTAATATTATTGATAGTTGCAGCCCTTATTTGTTCAGATTTCTGTGAAAATCAAACTTGAGTTGAACTGTGGCTTTCCAGTATGGCAGCATTGGAGGAAGAGGATGACGATGATTATGATGGTGACGAGTGTGAGGGGAGAAAGAAGCTGGAGGTGAAGGCACATCAAGCTTCACACACCAACTACCTGATGATGCGAGGATACTGCTGTCCAGGCATAGGTAGAGTTTGAGCTTACTTACTTTATTTTCTACTGGGATAGATGGATATTTTCTGAATTTATAATCTGCAATTTTGTCTCACTTAAACCGTTTCAGTAACTCAGTTTGAATCAACTTGCGCTGAATTAAATTATGATATTTTGTGTAACAATATAATGTAATTTAGTTTAGTAAAAACCGTAGCTAATGATATGGATGTGAATGTGTTAAAACACACAAATTAAATTTCTTTGTAAGTCAGTTTATTTAAATTGCATAATTGCAAGTGTTTCAATACACTTTTCATTTGTATCAAAAAACAACAGTAACAGGAATTAATTTGAATTAAATTTAAAGAGTTGAACATGCATGTAAACAAGCTATTACTATGATTTACAGCTAATTTAAAAGTTGTTGAAGTCAAGTAAACAGTCGGATTTTAATCTCTTAAATATGATTTGCTGTTTGTTTCTGGTTGAAATTATTGTAAATTTAATATCATTGGGTTTTAGACTGTAGTTGGATGATTAATTGATTGTTTAAAATGAAAGAAAACTTAATCTGAATGAATCAGTTTTGTAAAATTGTTTTTTGTTGTGTTTCTAGTCAAACTACGTAACCTCAACATCAATGATAACATTGTGGTGGAGTCATGTATTATGAAGCTGCAGCTACGCAGCACACCTGCTCACCACTTGTTCAGTATGGAGAGTGAGTATCAGCACACTTAAGATGTACAAGCAGATTTTTTAATTTGCAAGAAAATAATTCTTTGTCTTTCTTTTTTTCTCCATTATTAGACTCTTCACCACCGGACTTCACTAAATGTGGTCCTTCTCTGCTGCCCTCCATGCTCACCTACTCATTCCGTCCCTCCTCTTCTTCACCCAGTGTGGAGGAGTGTGACAGGCATTTGGTAGAGCAAAGAGGATACACTCCTCAGGACATAGAAGCATGTGCTCAGCTCAGGAGGAGCTTAGATGAAGCTGGGGAGACTGGCATGGACGTACACGAACTCTACGAGGCTCATGCACAACAGGAGGAGCCACAATGTGGACGCACCAGGAGCATGCAGCAGTATATGAAGGTAAACACAAGCAACAGTGAACTGATTCGAATGTGGTGGTCAAAGGTCGCTGCATCAACCTGTTGAGAAATCCAAAGCTTTATGCACATGCTCTGCTTTGATGCAGTCACTATATATGACTGGACAATTGGTGTTTGGGGGAGAGTTGTAGCGAACAGTCACTTACCTTCTCTATGTGGTTGCCTGATGTCCTCCCTTTTTGCTCCAGGAGTTACAAGAAGAAGGCCAGGTGTTAAAAGTTGGCGGTCTTGGCGTCCGTTGGGTGCTCATGCGGCACGCTGACCCGTGGCTGCTGACTGTAAACTCCAAACAGTGGTCCCAGTCACGCCTCAAATCTGACAAACTCCCCTTCTTGGAGAATGAGCACAACATCCCCTTCATGCGAAAGAGATGCAGACGAGAAACCCGACGGGAGACAGAGGAGCCGCCAGCTAAAAAACCTGCCGTGGACAGACAAGAGAGCGAAGACAGAGTGGATGTGGAGGGATTGCCAAGCAACGTGACAAACGAGAAACCAAACAAGGGAGAACAGCTGGAAAAGCAGAAAGAGAGGGAAGATGAGGAAAGTGGAGACAAACAGTTGAACTTGAAAGAAGATGGTGGAGGAGAGCAGACAAGAGAGGAGGAGGCAGGACAAGATAAGATAGAAACGGAGGAGAGACAGGAAGAAAAGACAGAGCAGAGAGCAAGAGGGGACAGTATAGACGCTGAAAGAGCTGAAGAAGCATGTTCTCCCCAGACAGGATTAACTGATGTTGATGTTGAGTAAGTACAGACTGTAAAGGATTGACTCAGATTATCTTATCATAGTTAACTGTGCATTTTCCTTTTCTTTCTTCTCTGTAATCTCCTTCTCTCTTAAAACCCACACAGTGAAAATGTGAGTTTCATCAGCCGGCCGTGGCGCATGGTGGACGGTAAGCTGAACCGGCAGGTGTGCAAAGGCATGCTGGAAGCCTTGCTTTACCACATCATGTACCAACCCGGACTCACGCAGCAGACGCTGGTGGAACATTACAAAGATGTGCTGCAGCCATTGGCGGTGCTGGACCTCGTGCAGGTAAACAGAAATACTCTCACATGCATAGGCTTACATTTTATTTTAAAATCTTCATTAGATCAACACATTCAGACAAGTTCTCAGGTAATTGCCTTTATTTGGAGCTTTATTTGTAATATTTCCTGCTCTGCAGTTAATGCAAACTCCAAATTTCCTCTGTGTTTACCTGTTGCTTTGATCCAGTATAGTGTCCATTTCCACATTGATAATTGCACCAACACAGCAAGAATCATGTCAGGTGTTCCACTTTTTCTTTTCCCCAACACTTCTTCCAGAATTTTCACATTAAAAGTATTGCAGCCTTCTGTTTAAAAGTAGGCATTTAGTGTGAAAATCATCAGGGAATGTTGTTTTGTTGACAGCAGGTTAGCATTGATCAGAAGTACAGCAAAAGAGGAACTGATTAATTAGGTCAGGTCTTCTTGAATGTGTTTTCACAAATGTATTCTGTGGAAGAGAGCGTTTTACCAAGATTGATGCCTAATGTTTTCCCTTCCCACTCTCGTCTGCAGGCACTTATAGACATGGGCTGTGTGACCAAAAAAACTCTGGTTAAAGGTCCTAAGCCCACACTGTTTGGTCACACTGTGCACCAGACAAAAACTGAGACAGGAGTGAAGACTGAGGATCCAGACACAGTGTTTTATGAGCCGACCATCAGCTGCTGCCTGCAGCTCAGTCAGGTGTTACCCAACGAACGTCACTGGAACAACTGTTTACCATGAAAGTGTTCGTCTGCCTCGCTTGACCTGCACTTGGCCTTAACCTGGCTTCACCTGGCATCACGTTAGGTACATAAAGCTTTTGAAGTTTAAGCCTCGAGAAGCTCAGTAGTCAAGACTGTTTTCTGATACTTAAATAATGTAATTTTAAAGAAGCGTTTCATGTCATCAATTCTGGTTTTACAGAACAGGGATTTCTTTTTTTTTGTTTGTTTGGTTTATTGTATTCCAACTTAATAAAAATGCATCACATGACATTCTTGACTTAAATTTGTGTCGCAGCAAAGTGTTGCTGAATTCAGGAGGAACTCAGACTCAGGAGGAACAATGTGAATTTCTTTGTGGCAGGGTGTAATTTGATAAGATGGGCCCCAGGTTTTTACTGGAAGGGTATGAAAGATGTCAGTCTGCCAAACATGATCTCAGAGGGCATTGAGCTCCACCAAGGTTATGCAGTGTCACTGATTCCCATCCTGTATTTTCATGGACAAACATCCCTTGCGTGCAGCCAACCTGGAGCTGTTTGCAGTCCAGTGTAGTGTAGGATGGGATTCAGGCCATTGAATTCTGAAGAAATAAAACTCTCCAGGTGAAAAAATTTGGGGGGTCTTATTCAGAGGCTTGGCTATCGCTACATAGCCAACATCAGCATTAACAGCTGTTCACTTACCAAGAGATTCAGCAGTCATTGCGTTTACAAGACAAGAGGTTAGAATATGACCTCTGGGCAGCACTCTTCTCATGTTGAACTCAGGGCTGACTGGACGCTACAGCGACTCACTATCGTATTATGAGACAGAATGGGCTGGGGCTAGCTGGGTAGCATGCTAACTTCAGTAGAAGTGATAGAAATAGAAACAAAGCAAAAGTTAATATTGCTGAGGACAGCTTTTGGCGAGTAAAGGACAGGAGTTTGCTGCTCAACTGGCAACGTTTCCTCTAGACTTAAGTATCTGTCAGTGCTAACGTTGGCTATGCAGGGCTAGCAAAAATGCACATATTGCACAAGGGAACTTGTGGAGTTTTCTTTGAAACAAATACATTCACTGTTTCTCACCAAAATGCATTGTGGGTATCTTTTAGGCCTAGTAACACATTGAGTACATATGTTTACCTCTTAAAGAATTTGCAAAGCTGTTTCTTTATTCTATGTCTTGAAACTTATACTGTTGACATTAATGTTTGCTAGCTGGCATTCTTCTTTTTTCGTGCAGGTCTCTGTTTCTTGATATGAGATTAACTTGTTAATCAGCGGAGTAGCATGATTCTTGCAGCATCTTGTCAACTGTCACAAGCTGCAAACAAATCGGGGACTGATTCATCAAAATGTCGCTCCATAGTGCTACTTCTAGTCAAAAAAGCCACAGGATACCTCTGAAGGTGTAGCACTGACTGGGACGTGGGCATTGTTTCAGATTTTAATTGTGAGGAGTACCAGTACAAGGAGAGTACCTTATGTACTAAACCTAACTTGTATGGAAGTGTCTTGTCTTTTGATTTTTTAAGGTTTTCCGTTTGTCACCTGTCTACATATGGACTAAAGCTGAAGGGACATCTAAAGGAGCTACTCAAGAAACATCTCCTGTAAGTTGAATCAGATTCTTGATTTAAAAGGATCAGGATATGTATTGTTTTGTAAGCAACCCACGCTTCAAAAATTATTACAAATAATTTAAAAATACTCAAAAAATTGAAGGGAAAAGCAGAAAAACCCCACATTTGAGCAGCTGGAACCACAGTGTTGGTATTTATTCATGAGAAATTATTTTATCTGTAAATGTTGTACCTTCGGGTAATTTCATTATTATAACAAAACATATTTTATAACCTTTGCCTATGTTTTAAATGCAAAAAATCTTAATTTGTAAAGTAAGTAAAGCTGTTCGATAAATGTAGTGGAGTAAAAAGTACAATATTTTTGAAATGTAGAAGCATAAAGTGGCATAAAAGGAGAAGACTCTAAGTATAAATGCCTCAGATTTGTACTTAAGTAGAGTAAATGTACTTGGCAACTGAGGATACTTGGGTGCTGATGTCTGCTTGTTATTGTAGCATAACTTAGCTGTTCAGATGGTTTTGTAATCAGTAACATACAATATCCCCCAGTTCCCTTTATGCCACTTATCTTTAAAAAAGCAAATATTTCTGTTCTTAGAGTTCTATCTTCCTTGTTTGTGAGGACAAAGAGACATGAGAATATCTTAAGAACAGAACAGTTAGTTAGAGTGAGTAGGAATAATAATAAGTGATAGAAGAGTGGTGAGCGTGGCCTTGCCCAGTCGTCAAAGGAGGTCTGCCAGGAAACTTAGCGATAAAGATCCCCGGGAAGCTGAGGCCTGTTTATTTACTGTTCTGCACTTGGATCTATTTCCAGACGAACTTCCTCCACTTTGTTGTCTTGAATTGCCATACTTTCAGTTCTGTTGTGTGTGCATAGTCCACCTACAAGACTGCACAGATCAGTGTGTGTAATGTGAGGTAACTACCAATATTTCCAGAGTGTAACTTGCCATGTAGTGCAAGTAACTAAAACCTGGGCTTCAAGGGTCTATTATGTAAATTCAGTTTTTTGAGATTTCTGCCGCAAACCCAATCTGTCTTTCTTTTTTGAGGCATAGTCGGATAAGAGTCAGAGCAGTCAGTGGAGTAAAGACAATAGATGTTATAATGACTGGAGAGCGGTGGGGGTGGGGGGTGCGCTCCCATAAGTGGCTCCGTGATCTGTAACTGTTCACTTCCATAAGTCATGAACCTTGATGACATGCACTAGAAAAAAACAGGATTTGTAATATGGAAACAGTAACTGCCAACATTGTTCTACCACAATAGAATATTAAAAGGGAGTGAAGTCTTGCAGTACGTTCACTCTCTGACCGCCTTTGGACTTAAAAGTCTGATGATTTTTTTATTGCCTTTCTGAAGAGAATAACTGGGAACAATGTTTTTCATCCTCCTGGTTGTTTCTTTGATGAGTTTTCTATGCAAATTCTTCCCTGTCTCCAGATGTGGTAAGTGATTTGTAATCCACTTTAAAAAAGGGGTTTTATGGTCATCAGGCCATTCCCTCTATAAATGTGATTATTAATAATTAGTTTGATGATCAGTACTGGTTGTTTCAAGAAAGAAAATGACCTTTATTTTGCCCCAGCTGCTGAATCTTTTGAGTCTTACAAACTCAGAAGAACCTGTGCAGTTTAAGACGTACTTTAATCAGTAGATTGTACTAATCTTTTTGTGATTTGTTTGGACATTCATCCTCCTGTATTTTATTTCCACTCTAATTTTGTTCTTGTTAAGCTCAACATAGTGAGAACAAAGTTATTATTATCGCTATTATCATTATTATCTGTTATTATTTGTAATAGTACTAGTAAATAAGTTAGAAATAATACCTGGAGAGTACATAATGGGTTTGATTAATTGAAAAAATAAATAAATTGTTTAACTGATTAACTGATCAGAAACAAGCAAATATCTCAGATAAATAAAAAGCTATACAGACTATATGGTTTATTTAAGGTGCTCTATGTAACTATGCATAGGTACACAATGTAATTAAGCTAAATAAGATAATTATATGTTGAAGGAGAATAAATGCTTATTGTAGTCTTTGTTTTTGTACTTCATCTGCACTGAAAGACCACTGCCAGTTTGCCAGGCAACTTTACCATGCAGGAAATACATGTAAAACTGAACATACAAATATATATAGCTCTGATTATCATAATTGTAGAATTAGAGTTGTAGATGTTTTTATGATGTATCTGATTGCTTATTTTATGTAAAGCTGTTTCAAATCACAGTGTTTAATGTCTTTTTCTTCACAGATGAAAACTGTGCAGATGAACCTGTGTTCACACCGTCCAGACTGGTAGTGAAGTATGGTGACTCAACCTCTGCCACCTGCTCTGTAAAAAATGTTTATGAGAATTTTGGTTTGGAAAGATCTCTGGGAAACCATAAAAAAAAAGGAACAGAAATTTTATGGACAGTTGAAGAAATGACTGAATGGGATATATTTACTATGAGCTATTATAATGATTATTCTACTGGTCTCCAGTGTTGCAACACGCTGCCTATAACTGTGTACAGTAAGTTAACTTCCTGTTAAACAAAGTATTCACATTCACATGCTTTTTCAAATACACAGTTAACAGGATTTATACTATTGCTTTGTGTGTGTGTTTCTCAGCTTATCTCTTCTTCTCTCCACAGAGCCTCCAGACAGTGTGTGCCTCAGCTTAGGAATCACTTCATGTTGTTAGAGGGTCATCAGCACACTCTGCAGTGAAGTACAGCCAACGTTGCTCCTGTTAAAAACTCATCAGACCTTTCTACAGAGGACAGACAGCACTGGTCATTACAGTCCAGCAACACAGAGAAGAAACCAGTGACTGAGATCTTCACTCTGAACATCAACACCAGTAAAGAGGACAATGGAGTCCAGTACTGGTGTGAAGCCAAACTGGAACTGGGACCTGAAGGACCACAGCCTCCTCTAGTTCTGTCATCACAAAGTATCCCTGCCACTGTCCTCTGTGAGTCTTGACAGCAAACAAACACACAACTCAGTTTTCAGCCAAGAAGTAAAACTTATTATATGTCTGCAACAAACAAAACCTTTAACACAACTTTTTCAAAAAGCTCTCTTTGGTTATCATGTTGGCCTTTATCTGTTAATTAAAAGCCACACTAAACAATATTTTTATATAGTAGTGTAAGTGTAAGTGTTAGTAGTAATACTATCACCTGATCTCCATCTCAACCTTTTACAGCATCTTTTATCTCATTGCTGTTTTGTTTTTTGCCCTCAACTTTACTGGTTTGGTTCATTCTCAATGTTCCCATCAGCTTCATTTTTGGTAGCAGCAATTTACAGTTAAAAAAAGCTGTAACAACCTACCATGCACCACCCACTCATCAGGCAAACAACTGACAGTTTGATGACAAGTTGGTGACTGGCTGGTGAACACAATGGAACATTTAGCAGAGACCAAAAAGCAGAGCTAAGTAATGATAACTCCTAACATGTCACTTCCAGTTTGTTACAGTATTTAATACAGTGAGATGAAAAGTTAAAACAGTTTGGTAGGGACCCTGCTGTGGAGAAAGAAATTTGCTACTTTCCACCACCGCTCTTTTACATTGTATTGTGTTGACAGATAAGCTGTTTATTCTTTCAAAATTGTTTCCATGTTGCTGTACTGACATGTCGCATTTCTCCCCCTCCATCAACACACAGATAAGCTCCCACCCATGGTCCCACCACATCCAGATCGGATCACCATCACAGAAGGAAGCCCTCTACAGCTGAACTGCACAGCTGTGGGAAACCCCAGCCCCTCGTACACCTGGATGCTCCTGCCATCCAGCCTCCTGCCCTCCAACAGCAGCGTTCTCACCATCAAATCTGTAGCTTCTGAGCGCGGGTGCCAGTACACCTGTGAAGTCAGTAACGTAGTGGGGAATGTCACTGTGATGTTTAACGTGGATGTCAAAGGTGAGTGTTAGCTTTTTGTAACGTCCAGCCTTCAGTGTTAGGATTCATACTAGAAAGTGAGTTCCAAAAAATGGAACAGAAATTTTATGGACAGTACTGGTGTGAAGCTAAGCTGGAGCTGGGACCTGAAGGACCACAGCCCCCTCCAGTGGTGATGTCAGAAAAGATCAGTGCCACTGTGAACAATACTTCTGCCTCTGGGGCAACTCCCATGATTCCCAGCTTCAGTATGTGCTTCATGCTTTTATTCTTTGATTTGACACAGTTATTAAGAGGCAGTTTGTTTTCAGATAACATCATAAATAGCCACCATCTTCTGTATAGCTTAATCTGTTTAAATGAAAAGGCTTCCTGTTCCAGTTTTCACAATGCAGCATCCTCCAATGGTGACGTCAGAAAAAATCAACACCACTGTCCAATGTTAGTCCGGTAACAAACAAATAGGGTCTCTGCAGTGTTCACTTAATTAAATTTAAGACTTTTTAAACTCACCCAAAGCATTAGGGAACACAAGTACGGGATAAAGCTTGGAATAATTAATTAAATATATGTATTTATTGACATATGTATCACATTTTTGTCTGTACTTCTTAACTGTATACAATAATAATCTGACCTGGTCCTACATAAGCAGCAGAAAATTTTATGGATGGATTAACAGATTAAAAGATAATTTATCTAAGTAGATTTTTACAGTTTTTGCTATAAACTGACTCTTCATTTTGAGCTGTTGAGCTTCCATATGAAGTTTGCTACCGCTCTGATGGTGTCCTCAAAAGATGCTTGAAAAGCCTCAATAGGCAGAAATGTGGGTCACTAGACAGTAAATGTGAACATTTTAAATTTGAATTTGTGTTGTTTGACTTAAATAATTGCATTAAAAAGCTAAATCTGAATAGCATGTATTAAAATATAATCTAATATATTAAATTTTTTAAAATTTTGAAACTGAATGCCTCTAATACACTGTCATAAACATGACAGTAAAATAAATTAAGATTTATTTTATTAACTTATGTGAGGTAAATAAAAACTTTTTCTTGATTTTACCAACAGATTAGAAAAATATTTAGAGTCCTTTTAAATATCTAACTTACGGGACATTGTGTTAACCTTTTACTGCCTTTCGTCAGTTTCGCGGCTCCATATTATGTTACCAACAACATGAATGCAAATATGATAATCTAAAGACCTGCCGTCACTGGTAGGTGACACAATACACCTAACAGGTCAAAAATTAGAAAACATTTACAAAAGAAAAAACATGTTTGATGTCTGTCACTTAAAGATATTGATTGATGGCGTCATATGTTATGTGTTTATTTTGTCCATAGGTTTGGAGTTAACCTCAACCAAACTGCCACCAGTAACTACAACCTCAATGACAACAACCATACCAAACAGCAGCACCAGCAGCACACTGATTCATAGGTTTACAATGTGTTTTATGCTTTTATTCTCTGTTGTGGTTTGAGTTCATACCCAGAGAAGAACAGTTGCATGTAATCTCTCTAAAGCTGTCAAGGTGTATAGCTCATATTTGATGTACATACAGGCAATTCTCCTAAAACACTTAGATGATAGCTTGTTGTATAGGAGTGCTTACTTTTTACAATGTAATAATGATATTTAACCACTAGGGCATTATCTTGCAAGTGAGCTGTGTTTAAATGTTTTTTGCTTTTCTGCATTTTTAAACAGAATATACTGATAAGTGATAATCGATAAGTTAGACTGGTTATACTTTATTGAACAGTTAGAGACTTTACACAGTCATGCTAGCAGCTCTGTGAGGCTGTGCTGAACCAAATGCTAACGTCAGCACAATATATAGGTATAATGCTTATCATGCTTACAAATTAAAGTTCTGACCTTACATCAACACTAAGGCAAGGTCAGGGGAGAACCAAAGTAATTAGCATACATGATCTGGGAACAGTGAATGTTTCCACTAAGTTCTGTGCCAATCTGTCCAGAACGTGTTGATATATTTTACAAATTAAGTGAAGACTTTTACCTGCTGCTGGCAATACACAAAAAGAAAGGGTATCACCAAAGTCCTTAGGATTCATCCTCTAGGGATCATGAATGTTTGCACAAAACTCAGTGGCAATCCACCTAATCACTGTTCAGATGAGGCCATTTTAGGCGACAGTGTTGCACTTGGTGATAACATGTGATAATGACAGAAAAAGTTTTGTAACAAACTAAAAAAAGACAGCCTCAGAGAGACGTTCAAATCATCCTTTAAACCAGAGAGGTGGAGGTGTGGGGCTGTGTAGGTTCTGAAGGTATTCGACCATCCAACAAGCAGCTGCGATGAAGTTTACTGTCCAATATTGGCTTTAATTACAGCTGTTATTGTTGTTTAATTAATTTGATTAAAGGCGTAAAATTGAATCCCTTAAAGCACACCCCCAACCCCGTCCCCTACCCCTAAACCCTAACCCCGACCCCTGACTCTAACCCAACCCCCCTTAGAAGTTAAATGCATCCTCCCTTCTTGATTCAAGGCCACAGTGTAGACCTACAGTAGTTAATGTGCAGTTACATTGTTCTTCACCACAACCTGGTAAAACCCTTTGATGCAACACTAAACTTTTATCACCGGAAGGTTGTGTTGGCAGTTTGAGGAACTTGTTTATTTTTGTGTTTCACACAGTTTTCAAGAAGAGAAAGGCTGTTTAAAGTTTCCAGATCAATCCTAATAACAATGTAATTAGGGTTGCAGTACTATTAAATTATTTAGCCTAATACATGATGTGACGGGAGGGAGGGATCACGTTGTGTTTTTTCTTTAATGATTAGCTTACATATTGATGATAAAAAAGAATAAACAAACTGAGATGTTGTGCCAGTGCTGATGTACCAAACAGGACTCTTTTTGATTTCTGTTAAAGGACCATACCACTGATTTTGAACTAAACATGTATAGTTATACTGTGTAGCATTTCTGGTTGTACTTTTCCATTATTTTACATGGTTTTGAAACAATCTGAAACCATCTGAAACCATCTTGAGTTGTGAAATCTTCATAGTGACTGTTGAGATAATATTATCTTTTGAGAACTGAATATGCCCTCATTCTGTGTCTTTTATTTTTTATTTTTTGATGTGATAAGAATCCCACTAGCTGCATTTTGGGTTATTAGAGGGAGTGGCTTCCTCTCCAAACCAGGCCCTCTTCCTTTTGTCGATGTTCTTCAAGTTAAGACTGTTAATTTGCTTCACATGACCAAAACTGAACATGATTTCTTGCCATTTAATACTTCTAATCATGTCTTTTGATGACAATTCTGCGCGGCTCTCCACAGTTCACCACGGCCTGTTGGTGGTACTTTGACTTTAAGCCTGTTTTAGGACCAATAATAATAAACAGACATGAGAAAGTTAAAGTTTATAGCATGTTGGAACACACCACACACAGTTGCAGATTCTCACATGATTATCATTTAATAGTAACGATCTATTCATCTTGACTTGTATATAGCCTTTTTTTTTAACAGTTTTGAGATGAGTGTTTCATCCTTAAAAAAAGGCTCATTATTTTTCTTACAGTTAACCTGAAATGTTGAATTGAAGTATTAGTTGTAGATTTTAAAGCGATTTCAAATAAAGAACATCAAAGGTAAATCCACAGGCTGTTATTGAAATGTATTTGAATAAATGTTAATTTTAGATTTTCTGTCTTTATGAGGCTGAGAGTCAGATATATTAACAGTCAGTGGAGTAAAGATGATAGAGGTAGTACTAAGATTATGGAAAGCACTTTCAAGATAAATTTGGAGTGGGGTAAGGGGAGGGAGCTTCTTCTGTCTCCCCTATCTCCAACAATACAGCACTTTCACTTCCTCAATTTACCAACCTCGAAGACGTGTCTGTGTAAAAACAGGATGTGTGGTATCGTAGCATTGTTGTTCTGCAGTAGAAAAAGAGAGGAAGAGGAATGACAGTTTGAGTTGATATATTTGATGATTTTTAAATTGTGACTCTGAAGAGAATAATAAAGAACAATATTTCATCCTTCTGGTTGTTTCTTTTGATATGAGTTTCCTGTGTTCCATGTCTCAGTTGGTAAGTTTTCCATCTGTAATCCACTTTAAAAAGGGTTTTATTGTCATCAGGCTATTCCCTGTATAAATGTGATTATTAATAATGAGTTTGATGATCAGTACTGGTTGTTTCAAGAAAGAAAATGACCTTTACTGTTCTGCAGCTGCTGAATCTTAGTCTTACAAACTCAGAAGAACCTGTGCAGTTTAAGACGTACTTTAATCAGTAGATTGTACTCAATCTTTTTGTGATTTGTTTGGACATTCATCCTCCTGTATTTTATTTCCACTCTAATTTTGTTCTTGTGAAGCTCAACAAAGTGAGAACAAAGTTATTATTATCGCTATTATCATTATTATTGTTATTATTTGTAATAGTACTAGTAAATAAGTTAGGAATTAATACCTGGAGAGTACATAATGGGTTTGATTAATTGAAAAAATAAATAAATTGTTAACCAGTTAACTGATCAGAAACAACCAAATATCTCAGATAAATAAAAGCTATACAGACTATGGTTTATTTACACAGGTGTTCTGTAACTTATACTTAGGTACCTGATATAATTAGCTAAATAAGATAATTATATGTTGAAGGAGAATAAATGCTTATTGTAGTCTTTGTTTTTGTACTTCATCTGCACTGAAAGACCACTGCCAGTTTGCCAGGCAACTTTGCCATGCAGGAAATACATGTAAAACTGAACATACAAATATATAGCTCGATTATCATGAGAACATATAAGGAATTAGAGTTGTAGATATTTTATCATATCTGATTGCTTATTTTGTATAAACTGTTTCCAAATCACAGTGTTATGTCTTTTTCTTCACAGATGGCTTTGTAGATGAACCTGTTCTGCGTCCAGCTAGTGATGATATGGTGACTCAACCTCTCACACACCTGCTCTGTAAAAAATGTTTATGAGAATTTTGGTTTGGAAAGATCTCTGGGAAACCATAAAAAAAAAGGAACAGAAATTTGATGGACAGTTGAAGAAATGACTGAATTGGATTTATTTACTATGTGCTATTATAATGATTATTCTGCTGGTCTCCAGTGTTTCAGCACACTGCCTTTAACAGTGTACAGTAAGTTAACTTGCTGTTAAACAGTATTCATATTCCCTGCTTTTTCAAATCGCGGTTAACAGGATTTATACTGTTGCTTTGTGTGTGTGTTTCTCAACATCTTCTTCTCTCTCTACAGAGCCTCCCGAATAGTGTCCTTCAGCTTTAGGAATCATTCTGGACCGTTGTTAGGGTCTCATCAATACCTCTGCAGTATGAAGTACACAACGTTGCTCCTGTTGAAAACTCACTGTGACCTGTGACCTCATGACAGACAGCACTAGGTCAACTACAGTCAACTTGGCAGAGAAGAAACCAGTGACTGCGAGATCTTCCTCTGAACATAACACCAGAAAGAGGATGGTGGAATTCAGTACTGGTGTGAGGCCAAACTGGAACTGGGACCTGAAGGACCACAGCCCCTGCCAGTGGTGACATCAGAAAAATTCAGTGCCACTGTGAACAGTACTGCCTCTGGGACTACCCCCAGTACCAGTTCCACACCGATTCCCAGCTTCAGTATGTGCTTCATGCTTTTATTCTTTTCTTTGGTTTGAGTTCATTCACACAGTTATTAAGAGGCAGTTTGGTTTCAGACCTGTAACATTATAAATAGCCACCATCTTCTGTATAGCTTAATCTGTTCTTCAAGTGAAAAGACGTCCTGTTCCTGTGTACTAGTTTTCACAATGCAGTACTGATTTTCAACCACTAGAGTGCTATAGTGTGTAGTTTATAACACGACCAATGGTTTAAATAACAGTAATGGCTTTTATACATGGATATTCACTTAAATTTTTTTGCATGATTCCTGTTCAAGTAGACCAACAGTTACTTGAAATAAAAATACAAAGTCTCAGTGAAATCATTCCAGATCACAGTCATAGTATATCTAATCTACACATACAGTACATTATTTTCCAAGCTTGTTTCCTCATTACCACAAACTATCACAGACTCTCACAACAAATGTTCCACTTGAAGACTGTAAAAGATTGCATTTGAAAATAATGTTTTTCCATTTTGTATTTTTGTTTTTGTCTTTGATGAGATTTCTGTGAAGCTTCCATCCATGCTTCATATCTTTCTCAGTCTCCTGCTAACTTTGCTGCACCTTTTAGGCTGGGAGAAACTACACCTTCATCATTCTTACTGGTACAATATCCAGTGACCTCATATAATAACCAACATATAGCTCACCCACCTTCTACCTGTACAGAGGTCTAACCAGCCAGGACAGTGGTCCATGCCAATACTTCAACACATGAAAGCACAAGCCTACAGGAAGCAGACAAGAAAACCACACACTTCTCCACTTGGAAGCCAAGTGTTTCTCACAGTTCACCACAGCCTGTTTGTTAGTACTGCACCTTTAAGATGGTTTTAGGACCAATAATAATAAACGGACATGAGGAAGTTCAAGTTAATAACACGTTGGATTCAGTTTGAATCATACTGTTCATGTCCAAACATGTTGCAAACTGTTTGCCTTGATTGGGTTCATCCTTAAAAATGTTATCAGACAGAAACCATTGAAATAATAACGTCTTTTCATGTACAGTAGATCTACATGATCGACTGCTTTGTTAATTGCATTACTCTTCTCAGATCATCTGATTGTAACTGTAATACTTAATCCTATTTACTTATTTGTGATCTTAACAGGCACTTGGACACTGTGGGAATTTCATGGCAGGCTGCCACAACAGGCAGAACACGTGTAACTAACATTGATGATGACTCACTTCATTATTCATTATTTTTCTTACAATTAACATGAACTGTTAAATTGAAGTATTAGTTGTAGAATCAGATTTGTATTTTGTGGATTCTTTCTCTAATTTGAATGAAGATGTTTTCTCCTTTGACTTTTGACCTATATTTTTCTGGTTTCTGCCTCTTGATTTCTTGACTATATGGACATGGTTTTTGTAGCTTAAGGTCTTGGCCTTAAGATGATTTGTAACTCCTGTCCTAGTATAGGCTGGTATTGAAATGCATTTAAACTAAATAAACTATGCTTTATTTTAGACTTTCTTTCTCTTTTTTAGGCTAAGAGTCAGATCAGATAAGAGTCAGTGGATTAAAGATGATATGTATATTGATATGTATATTATGGAAAGTACCTTTTAAAATGAATATGGAGGGAGGAACTTCTAAAGGTGTCTTATCTTATCTGCAACTGTACAATGTGGCACTTTCAGTTCCACAAGTTACCAACTTTGAAGAAATTACTGTGGAAAAAAATTTAGACAGGATGTGTAATACAAAAACAGGCTGCACTGATAGCATTGTTCTACTGCAGTAGGAAATTAGAGAGTGAATTGTTAGTGCTTTCACTCTCTGACCACCTTTGATTTTAAGTGGTTTAATGATTTTTTAAATTGTGTTTCTGAAGAGAAATACTTGGAACAATGTTTTTCATCCTTCTGGTTGTTTCTTTGATGAGTTTTCTACATGACTTCCATGTCTCCAGTTGTGGTAAGTGAAGAGTTTCCATCTGTAATTCACCTTAAAAAAGGTTTTATTGTATGAAGATCAGTAATGATTGTTCCAAGAAAGAAAATTATCTTTACTTACTGTAGTCAGTGTTTGTACTTACTTTGTCATGAAGGACCACTGCCAGTTTTCCAGGCAACTTTGCCATGCAGAAATACACCTAAAAATGAACAAAGGTACAAAGACATATAGCTCTGATTGTCATAACTGTAGAATTACAGTTGTACATGTTTTTATTGTGTATCTGGTTAATAATTTTGCATCAAGCTGTTTAAAATCACAGTGTTTAATGTCTTTTTCTTTACAGATGCAAACTGTGCAGATAAACCTGTGTTCAACCCTTCCAGACTGGTAGTGAAGTATGGTGACCCAACCTCTGCCACCTGCTCTGTATGCCAGTCTTGCCAAGGCTACTTTTTTAGTTTGGAATCTGTGGGAAACCATACAAGAAATGGAACCATAGCTTTATGGAAGGTTGATAGAATGACTGAATGGGTCATATCTGCCAATTGCTATTATAATAATTCTGCTGGTCTCCAGTGTTGCAGCACGCTGCCTTTAACTGTGTACAGTAAGTTAACTTGCTGTTAAACAAAGTATTCATATTCACATGCTTTTTCAAATACGCAGTTAACAGGATTTATACTATTGCTTTGTGTGTGTGTTTTCTCAGCTTATCTCTTCTTCTCTCCTCCACAGAGCCTCCAGACAATGTGTCCTTCAGCTTTAGGAATCATTCTGGACCGTTGTTAGAGGGTCATCAGTACACTCTGCAGTGTGAAGTACACAACGTTGCTCCTGTTGAAAACCTCACTGTGACCTGTGACCTGTGACAGACAGCACTGGGTCAACTACAGTCCAACAACACAGAGAAGAAACCAGTGACTGAGATCTTCACTCTGAACATCAAATACCAGAAAAGAGGATGATGGAGTCCAGTACTGGTGTGAGGCCAAATTGAACTGGGACCTGAAGGACCACAGCCCCTGCCAGTGGTGACACTGAAAATTCAGTGCCACTGGTGAAACAGTACTGCCTCTGGGACTACCCTCAGTACCAGTTCCACACCGATTCCCAGCTTCAGTATGTGTTTTATGCTTTTATTCTTTTCTTTGGTTTGAGTTCATTCACAGTTATTAAGAGGCAGTTGGTTTCAGACCCGTAACATTATAAATAGCCACCATCTTCTGTATAGTTTAATCTGTTCTTCATGAAAAGACGTCCTGTTCCCAGGTACTAGTTTTCAATGCAGTACTGATTTCAACCACTAGGAGTGCTATAGTGTAGTCGTTATAACACGACCAATGGTTTAAATAATAGTAATGGCTTTATACATGGATATTCACTTAAATTTTTTGCATGGATTCCTGGGTTCAAGCAGACCAACAGTTACTTGAAATAAAATACAAAGTCTCAGTGAAATCATTCCAGATCACAGTCATAGTATATCTAATCTACATACAGTACATTATTTTCCAAGTTTGTTTCCCCACACTACAAACTATCACAGACTCTCACAACAATGTTCCACTTGAAGACTGTAAAAGATTGCATTTGAAAATAATGTTTTTCCATTTTGTATTTTGTTTTGTCTTGATGAGACTTCCTGTGAAGCTCCCATCCATGCTTCATATCTTCTCAGTCTCCTGCTAACTTTGCTGCACCTTAGGCTGGGAGAAACTACACCTCTATCATTTTACTGGTACAATATCCAGACTCCCATATAATAACCAACATATAGCTCACCCACCTTCTACCTGTACAGAGGTCTAACTAGGCCAGGACAGTGGTCCACAATACTTCAACACATGAAAGTTACCAAGCCTACAGGAAGCAGACAAGAAAAACTAGCACACTTCTACCAGCCAAGTGTTTCATGTTCACCACAGCCTGTTTGTTAGTACTGCACCTTTAAGATGGTTTCAGGACCACACACAAACGGACATGAGAAGTTCAAGTTAATAACACGCTGGATTCAGTTTGAATCATACTGTTCATGTCCAAACATGTTGCAAACTGTTTGCCTTGATTGGGTTCATCCTAAAATGTTATCAGACAGAAACCATTGAAATAATAACGCCTTTTTCATGTAATAGTAGATCTACATGATCGACTGCTTTGTTAATTGCATTACCTTCCTCAGATCATCTGATTGTAACTGTAATACTTAATCCTATTTACTTATTTGTGATCTTAACAGGCAATTTGGACACTGTGGGAATTTCATGCAGGCTGCCACAACAGGCAGAACACGGGTAACTAACATTGATGATGACCTACCATTATTCATTATTTTCTTACAATTAATATGAACTGTTAAATCAAGTATTATTTCCAGAATCATATTTGTATTTTGTGGATTCTTCTACCTGAATGAAGATGTTTTCTCCTTTGGACTTGACCTATTTTTCTGGTTTCTCATTTCTTGATTTCTTTTGACCATGGACATGTGGTTTTTGTAGCTTACAAGCTGGAGCTGGGACCTGAAGGACCACAGCCCCCTCCAGTGGTGACGTCAGAAAAAATCAGTGCCACTGTGAACAGTACTGCCTCTGGGACTACAGTGGTCCCTCGTTTATCGCGGGGGTTACGTTCTAAAAAATAACCCGCAATAGGCGAAATCCGCGAAGTAGTCAGCTTTATTTTTTACAATTATTATATATGTTTTAAGGCTGTAAAACCCCTCACCACACACTTTATACACTTTTCTCAGACAGGCATTAACATTTTCTCACATTTCTCTCTTGTTTAAACACTCTCAAAGTTCAAATGTCGGGGAGAAAACTTGCAAACATACAGCACTTCAGAGTCACACTGCTAGCGATCGAACATTTATGTAAATTTGGCAAGCCGAACGCATTCTGTACTGTACAGGAGACACGGCACGGAGGAGATTGATTGACAATGGTCTACAGTCCCTTGGCCAATCAGGACGCAGAACACAATGCGCGTTCATACGCTGTAAAAAAAAAAAAAAAAAAAAAAAAAAAAAAAAGCATGCAAAATTGCACTAAAAAAAATCCGCGAAACAGCGAGGCCGCGAAAGGTGAACCGCGTTATAGTGAGGGACAACTGTACTCCCATGATTCCCAGCTTCAGTATGTGCTTCGTGTTTTTATTCTTCTTTCTGGTTTGAGTTCATTCACACAGTTATTAAAAGGCAGTTTGTTTCAAGAATTATAACATGATAAACAGCCACCCATCTACTGTATAGTTCATATCTGTTCAAATGAAAAGGCAGCCCGTTGTGAGAGATTCATTTTCACAATGAAATGCTGATATTCAACCACTTGAGTGTTATAGTTTGTAATCTACAATATATACATACAAATTCACTTGAATGCAATATTTTCCATGATTCTCCGTTCTCTCAGTGAACCTTTGTTTGGCTACATTCACATCTGTCTCATTTTTGTGTTTTATTTAGTTTGCAAACCTGCAGCTCAGTCCTTGATTCGTATCTTGTTGGACCTATCAGCAGCCTTTGACATGGTGAACCAACACGTCCTGCAATCTGTCCTGTCCAATATGGGCATCTCAGGCAAAGTGCTTTCTTGGTCTGAATCCTACCTCACTGGGTTCTCCTTCAATGTGTCTTGGCAATGACAAACATCCATATCCCACCCCCCCTAGAAGGGTAGCCAAGGATCAGTACTGGGGCCCCTTATGTTTGCAATATACACCACGTCCTTGGGTCCAAATATCCGCTTGCATGGCTCCTGATATCACTGCCATATCCAGCTATTCCCACCAGATGACTCCATTATCTCAATGAGAATCTCGGCCTGTCTCTCTAACTATCCACATGGATAAAGGTACATCCCCTTCAATTAACCCTCTCCAAGACTGAACTCTTTGTCATCCCAGCCAATCAATCTGTCCATCACAATATCAAAATCAAAATCATCTCTTCATTTCTCACTCCAACCAAGGTCATTAGAAACCAAGGTGTCATGTTTGATGACAAGCTATCCATCCTTGACCATGTTGCATCTGTCTCCCAGTCATTACGCCTCACACAATACAACTGCCTACAGAGCCACTTCTGGGTCTGCACCCATCTACTTGAACTCAGTCATACAGGAATATGCTCCTTATCGGCCATTGTGTTCCTCCAGACTTCATTGTTTGGTACTGGCATCCCTGCATACTAGGCATTCACGGTCCGGACTGTTCTCATTTGTGGTTCTCAGATGGTGGGACAGGCTACCAAATGCTATCAGAGCAGGAACATCCCTCCCTAACTTAAAGAATCTCTTGAAAACTCATCTCTTAGAGAGTATCTCCTCACAATAGCACCTACTATGCACTTGTAGTACACTTCCTTAATTTATCTCCTTGCACTTTGCCTTATAGATTAGCACTTAGTATTTACTTCACGGTTTCATACTGCACCCTAAACTTTTAGCATTGTCCATCATTTGTAAGTCACTTTAGATAAAAGCATCTGCTAAATTAGTAAATGTAAATGATGGCAGTGGCAGGATAATGCACCCTGCCACACTGCAAAAATAATTCAGGAATTATTTGAGGAACATGACAACTAGTTCAAGGTGTTGACTTGTCTTCCCAAATCCCCAGATCTCGGTCCAAACGAACATCTGTGGGATGTGTTAGAAAAACAAGTCCACCCATAGAGGCCCCACCTCGCAGCATACAGGACTTTAGGGATCTACTGCTAACATCTTAGTGATTGATACTATAAGACACCCTATATCTCTCTATGTTTATCTCCACAGAACCACCAGACAGTGTGTCCATCGGCTTTAATTATGGGCGGATGCTTAACTACGGACAGTGTACTCTACTGTGTAAAGTACAGAAAGCTGCTCCTGTTGAAAACCTCACTGTGACCTTCTACAGAGGACAGACAGCACTGGGTCAACTACAGTCCAACAATACAGAGAAGAAACCAGTGACTGAGATCTTCACTCTGAGCATCAACACCAGTAAAGAAGATGATGGAGTCCAGTACTGGTGTGAAGCCAAACTGGAACTGGCACCTGAAGGACAACAGCCCCCTCCAGTGGTGACGTCAGAAAAATTCAGTTCCCCTTGGACCATACCCAGTACCAGTTCCACACCATTCCCAGCCTGTGCATGTGCTTCATGCCTTTATTCTTTTCTCTGGCTTGAGTTCATTCATACAGCTGTTAGTGAGGCAATTTGTTTCCAGAATTATAACATGATAAACAGCCACCCATCTCCTGTATAGTTTATATCTGTTCTTCAAATGAAAAGGCTTCCCATTGGAAAATGTTATTTGTACATTGTACAGCCTTACTTAAATGCAATATTTTCCATGTTTCCCATTCAAGTAGACCAACAGTTACTTGGAATCAAAGTAAAAATCTCAATGAAATCCCCAGTCTTCATTCAAGATCACGGATCACAAAAGTAATATTCTTCTCAGAATCAAGGTCTACCCGTTCTCTCAGTGAAGCTTAGTTTAGCTACATTCACATCTGTCTTTGACTTTTATTTTCTTTGCAGACCAGGGGTGTACTTACCACATAAATAGATGAATAAATAAATGAACATTGAAACAACAATCTAAAATAATCTAAAAAAAGATATACAAGACACTCAGCCTGTAAAAAAGACTGACGAATTGGGAAGGCAGGCAGCAGAGAGCACAAGGGACCTAGAGTAACATTCTTGGGTATTTAGTTGAAGATCTTTCATGTTGTCTGTATTTGTCAGCCTTTATCTTAATGTGTGCATACCTGTCTCTCTACATTTCTCTGTTTGTCTCCACAGAGCCTCCAGACAATGTGTCCATCAGCTTTAGGGATCACTCTGGACTGTTGTTAGAGGGTCATCAGTACACTCTTGCAGTGTGAAGTACACAACGCTGTTCCAAGTTGAAACCTCACTGTGACTCCTTCAGAGGACAGACAAGCACTGGCTGGGCTACAGTCCAATGAACACAATGAGGACACCAGTGACTGAGATCTTCACTCTGAGCATCAACATCAGTAAAGAAGATGATGGAGTCCAGTACTGGTGTGAAGCCAAACTGGAACTGGGACCTGAAGGACCACAGCCCCCTCTAGTGGTGACATCAGAAAAATTGAGTGCCACTGTGAACAGTACCCTGCCCCTGGGACTACCCCAGTACCAGTTCCACACCGACTCCCAGCTTCAGTATGTGCTTCATGCTTTTATTATTCTCTCTGGTTTGAGTTAATTCACACAGTTATTAAGAGGCAGTTTGTTTCCAGAGCTGTAACATTATAAATAGCCACCATCTTCTGTATAGCTTAATCTGCTCTTCAAATGAAAAGACTTCCTGTTCCTGTGTACGAGTAGTTTTCACAATGCAGTACTGATTTACAACCACTAGAGTGCTATAGTGTGTAATCTATAAACGTGAGCAATGGTTTAAATGACAGTAATGGTTCGCCTCAACTTCTGCAATGCCCTTCTGGTGGGCCTTCTTTCATGGGCAGTGAAACCATTGCAAATGGTCCAAAATGCATCCAGAATCAAATTCAGGTCACTAATGCTTGCCTACAGAGTAGAGATAGACCAATATGGTTTTTTTAGGGCTGATACCGATTCCGATTATTAGTAGTCAAGGAGGCCGATAACCAATATTTGGAGCTGATATTCATTTCCAGGTAAAAGAAAATATTACGCCAAAAATTTTGAATAATACAACTCTCCAACACTTAACTGCTTAAAAGCCTTTAAGCATATGTTTATTAAAACAGCTTTCAGGGATTTGCAAACATGTTAAAGGTTTTTTTTTAATCTTAGACAATAGACCTCCTTGTTTTAAAAATTCCCAATAAAAAGTGCAGGGAGCCCCAGGCTCAGCAGCATGTCTTATAAAGTTAAATGAAAACTTAAACAAATGAATAGCTCCTAAAGTTTTCACACAGTAACAAAGTCTTCCAAAAGTTCAATATAACTGAAATAAGTTATTTTATCTTCACTTATCTTTGCTTTTTGTTTGTTCAAACTTTTCTCCTCTCCTCAACAGGTGTGAATGACTGTGCATGCACAGTTTTCACCAAGCTGATTGGCTGTTACCTGCCGTGGCTCATGTGTAACCAATCAGATGGTGCTGGGTGGGACAACGCTGAGACAGAGTAGTGACTGCAGACAGAGATGCCGGCTGCATCAGAGCCAAAGTAACCCAGTTTTGAATTGATCTCTTTATCGGCCGCCGATTAATATAAGGCAGATGCCGAAGGCCAAAATGCTAAATATCGGCGCCGATAATCGGCCGGGCCGATAATCGGTCTATCCCTAAATCAAAGTACAAATCTCAGTGAACTCCCCAGTCTTCGTTCAATATCACAGATCACAAAAGTAATATTCTTCTCAGAATCAAGGTCTACCCGTTCTCTCAGTGAAGCTTAGTTTAGCTACATTCACATCTGTCTTTGACTTTTATTTTCTTTGCAGACCAGGGGTGTACTTACCACATAAATAGATGAATAAATAAATGAACATTGAAACAACAATCTAAAATAATCTAAAAAAGATATACAAGATACTAAGCCTGTAAAAAAGACTGACGAATTGGGAAGGCAGGCAGCAGTGAGGACAAGGGACTTAGAGTAACATTCTTGGGTATTTAGTTAAAGATCTTTCATGTTGTTGTCAGTATTTATCAGCCTTTATCTTAAGGTGTGAATACCTGTCTCTCTACATTTCTCTGTTTGTCTCCACAGAGCCTCCAGACAGTGTGTCCATCAGCTTTAGGGATCACTCTGGACCGTTGTTAGAGGGTCATCAGTACACTCTGCAGTGTGAAGTACAACGCTGCACCTGTTGAAAATGTCATTGTGACCTTCTACAGAGGAGACAGCACTCGGGCTGGGCTAGTCCAACAACACAGAGAAGAAACCAGTGACTGGGATCTTCACTCTGAGCATCAACACCAGTAAAGAGGATGATGGAGTCCAGTACTGGTGTGAAGCCAAACTGGGACCTGAAGGACCACAGCCCCCTCTAGTGGTGACGTCAGAAAAATTCAGTGCCACTGTGAACAGTACTCCTGCCCCTGTGACAACTCCCAGTACCAGTTCCACACCAACTCCCAGCTTCAGTATGTGCTTCATGCTTTTATTCTTTTCTCTGG
The DNA here is from genome assembly GCA_033238685.1 of Lates japonicus. Classification (NCBI taxonomy): domain Eukaryota; kingdom Metazoa; phylum Chordata; class Actinopteri; family Centropomidae; genus Lates; species Lates japonicus. Next base: position 6,073 of record BRZM01000130.1, on the reverse strand, counting down.
TTTGAGTTCATTCACACAGTTATTAAAAGGCAGTTTGTTTTCAGAGCTGTAACATTATAAATAGCCACCATCTTCTGTATAGGTTATTCTGTTCAAATGAAAAGGCTTCCTGTTGTGCAGGAGTAGTTTTCACAATGCAGTACTGATTTTCAACCACTAGAGTGCTATAGTGTGTAATCTATAACATAAGCAATGGTTTAAACAGTAATGGCTTTTATACATGCATTTTCACTTAAATGATATATTTTCCATGATTCCTGTTCAAGTAGACCAAGAGTTACTCCGAAATCACAATACAAAGTCTCAGTGAACTAATTCCAGATCACAGTCATAGCATATCTAATCTACACATACAGTACATTATTTTTCAAGCTTTTTTCCTTATTACTGCAGTAGAACAATGCTAATAAAAGTTCGTTTTCATATTACACATCTCAGTGTTAATGTTCGAACTTGTGAATAGTGCTGCATTGTACAGTGTCAGAGACACTAGAATTTTCCCTCACTCATTTATTTTGCAGCAGTATTTTCCATAATATACATATCAATACATAGCCATCTTTTAACCACTGATTCTTCCATTCGAGTTTAGTCGTGTAGTAGTACCTAAAATAAAGCATAGTTTAGTTTAAATGCATTTCAATAACAGCCTATACTAGGACAGTGAGTTACAAATCATCTTAAGGCTAATCTAAGGAAGACCATACAAAACCACATATGTCCAAGTAATCAAGAAATCAAGAGGCAGGAAACCAGAAAAATATAGGTCAAAGGTAAAAGGAGAAAACATTCTATCTCAAATTAGAGAAAGAATCCACAAAATACAAATCTGATTCTAACCAATACTCAATTTAATAGTCTGTGTTAACGTCAAAGAAAAAAATGAATAATGAAGTGAGCCATCATCAATGTTAGTTACACATGTGTTCTGCCTTGTGGCAGACTTGTGTTTGTGACAGTTTGTGGTAGTTGTTGACAGACTTGTGTTTGTGACAGTTTGTGGTAGTTGTTGAAATTGAAGAATGATAACTTGATAGAATATCTGTTGTTGAAAGCACTGTCAAAACAATTGTTCCACTTGAAGACTGTACAAGATTGCAATTGAAAATGTTTTTCATATCTTTCTTAGTCTCCTGCTAACTTCCCCACACCTTTTATGGTGTAGCTTTATCATTCTTACTGGTACAGTATCCAGTGACCTCATGTAATAACCAACATATAGCTCACCCACCTTCTACCTGTACAGAGGTCTAACCAGCCAGGATAGTGGTCCATGCCAATACTTCAACACATGAAAGCACATTCATAAGCCTACAGGAAGCAGACAAGAAAACCACACACTTCTCCACTTTGAAGGCAAGTGTTTCTTACAGTTCACCACAGCCTGTTTGTTGGTACTGCACCTTTAAGATGGTTTTAGTTTTAGTTCAAAACATGCATTTGAAGCAGAAGCTCCACAGATTATTATCATTTAATACTAACAAACTGTTTGCTTCAATGGGTTTTATCCTTAAAAATATTTTCAGATAGAAACCATCAAAATAATGACCTACATGCTTCTAGATAACATGCTTCTAAATAACATTATTTTTCTTACAATTATGAATCGTTAAATCAATTATTAGTTGTAAGAATCAGATGGCTTTTAGTATCTTTTTCTCTGTTCTGAATGAAGATGCTTCCTTTGACTAGACCTATATTTTCTTGGTTTCTGCTTTGATTTTCTTGACTATATGGACATGATTTTGTAGCTTGCTATCTCAATTTTAAGATGACTTGTAACTCCTGTCCTAGTATAGGTATTGCATTGAAACAATGAACTAAATAAACTATGCTTTATTTTAGATTTTCTTTCTTTTAGGCTAAGAGTCAGATAAGAATGATTAAAAGATGATATGTATATTTATATGTATATTGGTGTAATATCTTTAAATGAATAGGAGGAGAAATTCTAAAGGTGTCTTATCTGTAACTGCACACGTGAAGCAATTCCCTCTACTTCCACACAGGTTACGAACTTATGGAAGAAATGACTGTGGAAAAAATTCAGACAGGATGTGTAATATGAAAACAGGCTGCACTGATAGCATTGTTCTACTGCAGTAGAAAATCAGAGGGAGAATTGTTAAAGTACCCATTCCTGACCACCTTGATTTTAATGGTTTTATAAATGTTTTTATTGTGCTTGAAGAGAATAATCAAAATGTTTTTCATCCTTCTGATTGTTTTTCAAACAATAAAAACTCCATACCCCAGTTGTGGTGTGAAGAGTTTCATTTGTAATCTAAAAAGGTTTTATTGTCATCAGGCTATTCTGTGTATAAATAAGATTATTAATTATTAGTTGATCAGTAATGATTGTTCCAACAAAGAAAATGCTGTTGCTGCTGAATAAATACTTACTATAGCCACTGTTTTTGTTTGTACTTACTTTGTCATGAAGGACTCTGCCAGTTTGCCAGGCAACTTTACCAAGCAGTAAATACATCTAAAAATGAACAAACAAAGCCAAGACAAATAGCTCTTATTGTCATAACTGTAGAATTACAGTTGTCGATGTATCTGGTTGATAATTTTACATCAAGTTGTTTTAAAATCACAGTGTTTAATGTCTTTTTCTTTACAGATCTAAAATGTGCATATAAACCTGGGTTCACACCATCCAGACTGGCAGTGAAGCATGGTGACCCAACCCCTGCCACCTGCTCTACATTACATTCTTATGACATTTTTCTGGGAGAACTTATAATAAACGAAACTACAATTTTATGGGAAGTTGAAAAAATGACTGAAGGGGACACATTTTCTATGTGCTATTATGATAATCATAATGATGACCTGTGCTGTACCAGCCCTCCTGTAACTGTGCACAGTAAGTTAACTTCATGTTGAACAAATTACTTACACTTAACAATGCTAGTGATGGTTTCTTTTATTTGCTCTTTCAGATATACAGTTAACAGGATTTATACTACTGCTTTGTGTGTGTGTTTCTCAGCTTATCTCTTCTTCCCTCCTCCACAGAGCCTCCAGACAATGTGTCCATCAGCTTTAGGAATCACTTTGGACTGTTGTTAGAGGGTCATCAGTACACTCTGCAGTGTGAAGTACAGAAAGTTGCTCCTGTTGAAAACCTCACTGTGACCTTCTACAGAGGACAGACAGCACTGGGTCAACTACAGTCCAACAACACAGAGAAGAAACCAGTGACTGAGATCTTCACTCTGAGCATCAACACCAGTAAAGAGGACGATGGAGTCCAGTACTGGTGTGAAGCCAAACTGGAACTGGGACCTGAAGGACCACAGCGCCCTCCAGTGGGGATGTCAGAAAAATTCAAAGCCACTGTGAACAGTACTCCTGCCTCTGGGACAACTCCCAGTACCAGTTCCATACCGACTCTCAGCTTCAGTATGTGCTTCATGCTTTTATTCTTTTCTCTTTTTTTGAGTTCATTCACAGTTAGTAAAAAGCCGTTTGCTTCCAGAATTATAACATAATAAACAACCACCCATCTCCTGTATAGCTTATATCTGTTAAAAAGTAAAAACTTTCAGTGAAATCCCCAGTGTTCATTCAAGACACACACACACATCACGTAAGTAATATCTTTCTCAGAATCAAGGTCAACTTCCCGTTCTCTCAGTGTTTAGCTACATTCACATCTGTCTTGTTTTTGTGTTTTATTTAGTTTGCAAACCTGCAGCTCAGTTCTCGATTCTTATCTTGTTGGACCTATCAGCAGCCTTTAGTGAACCAATGCATCCTATAATCTGTCTTGTCCAATATGGGCATCTCAGGCAAAGTGCTTTCTTGGTTTGAGTCCTACCCTCACTGGGTTCTCCTTCATTGTGTCTTGGCAATGACAAATATATTAGATATTTATCCCACCCCCTCCCTGGAGGGGTAGCGAAAGATCAGTACTAGGGGCCCTTCTGTTTGCAATATACATCACATCCTTGGGTCCAAATATCCGCTTGCATGGCTTCTCATATCACTGCTACACAGACGTCACCCAGCTAAACCTACCAGCCACCAGATGACCAATAATTAATAATGCCTTATAGATTAGCACTTGACTTATCGTCCAAATTCCCCAGATCTCAGTCCGAACGAAGATCTGTGGGATGTGTTAGAAAAACAAGTCCACCCATAGAGGCCCTACCTCACAGCGTACAGGACTTTAAGGATCTGCTGCTAACATCTTAGTGATTGATACTATAAGACACCCAACATCCCTCTCTGTTTGTCTCCACAGAACCACCAGACAGTGTGTCCATCGGCTTTAATTATGGGCGGATGCGTAAATACGGGAAGTACACTCTGCTGTGTAAAGTACAGAAAGTTGCTCCTGTTGAAAACCTCACTGTGACCTTCTACAGAGGACAGACAGCACTGGCTCAACTACAGTCCAACAACACACAGAAGAAACCAGTGACTGAGATCTTCATTCTGAACATCAACACCAGAAAAGAGGACGATGGAGTCCAGTACTGGTGTGAAGCCAAGCTGGAACTGGGACCTGAAGGACCACAGCCCCCTCCAGTGGTGACATCAGAAAAATTCAGTTCCCCTTGGACCATACCCAGTACCAGTTCAACACCTATTCCCAGCTTCAGTATGTGCTTCATGCTTTTATTATTCTCTCTGGTTTGAGTTCATTCACACAGTTATTTAGAGGCAGTTTGTTTTCAGAGCTGTAACATTATAAACAGCCACCATCTTCTGTATAGCTTAATCTGTTCAAATGAAAAGGCTTCCTGTTGTGTTTTCACAATGCAGTACTGATTTACAACAACTAGAGTGCTATAGTGTGTAATCTATAACATGAGCAATGGTTTAAATAACAGTAATGGCTTTTATACATGCATTTTAACTTAAATTATATATTTTCCATGATTCCTGTTCAAGTAGACCAAGAGTTACTTAAAATAAAAATACAAAGTCTCAGTGAAATCATTCCAGATCAATATTTTTCCAAGCTTGTTTCCTCTCATTACCACAAACTGTCACAGACTCTTTGTGTCAGAATATCTGTTGTTGAAAGCACTTACAGTTCACCACAGCCTGTTGGTGGTACTGCGCCTTTAAGATGGTTTTAGTATAAATTATAATAAACAGACATGAGGAAGTTCAAGTTAATAACATGTTGGATTCAAATTGAGTCATACTGTTCATGTCCAAACATGCAGCGAGGGCAGATGCTCCACTTTCTATTTGCCTCGATAGGTTTAATCCTCAAAAATGTTACAGAAACAGGTTGTCAATTTACTAATTATTTTAACCAAAATGTTTGTGTTGCAGCTGAAGTGCATAACATGACCAGATGTTTACATTTTCACATAAACAACATATTCATCTTCGAGTGAAGCTCGAGCATCCACTTCTTTTACTTTCTTTTTTCTCTGGCTTGCGACGGATTCAAAATGCGTCTTAGACGACATCTCTTCTCCTGCAGCAGTGTCCTGCTCTGATCACTGATTGGTCAGATGTCAGTCATTGCAGCAATGCGTGCGATACCGTAGATGACAGACTTGAGACCTCCCCTGCCTCCTGTCCTCTCGTCTTAAACTCGCTCAGCTGATTTGACTTGGAGGCCTTGCTGGTGACACTATGACGCACAGTGCGCAGTTCCATATCTGCAACTGTACAACGCAGCACTTTCACTTCCTAAAGTTGCCAATTTTACCAACATTACTATGTAAAAAGAATTAGCTGGAATAGGATTAATGAAGTGAAAACAGGCTGCGCTACCAACTTTGTTCTGCTGCAGTAAAAAATAAAAGGGAGTGAACTTACAGCGCATTCACTCTCTGGCTACCTTTGATTTTAAAAGTCTGATGGTTTTATTTATCGTGTTTCTAAAAGAATGTTTTTCATCCTTCTGGTGGTCTCTTTGATGAGTTTTCTGCGTGACTTCCATGTCTCCAGTTGTGGTAAGTTTTCCATCTGTAATCCACCTTAAGAAGGCTTTTCTTGTCTCCAGGCTATTCCCTGTATAGATTAGATAATTAGTTATTATTATGATGATCAGCTGAGAGGGCACAGTGGAGCAGTGGTTAGCACTGTCACC